>CANXME010001469.1:0-502500 GCA_948144175.1 Closterium sp. NIES-65 | reverse complement strand
AGCCGCCCAACGTGCCGCCCGTGAGCCGCCCCAGCCGCCCGTGCAGCCGCCCGTGAGCCGCCCGCGAGCCGCCCGTGAGCCGCCCGCCACGACGCCCGCGCCGCCCGTGAGCCCCCGCGTCACCCGAGCCGCGCGAGCCACCCGAGCAGCGGAGCCGCCCGAGTCGCCCGTGCCGCTGCGTGCCCGAGCCGCCCGAGCCGCCCGAGCCGCCCGAGCCGCCCGACCCGCCCGAGCCACCTGGGGAGCCGAGCTGCTGATCCTGTGAGGCTGCTGTTGCTACTGGGCCGGCAGAGCTGCTGTGTTGCCGTGTTACTGTGCTGCTGAGCTGCCCGACCCGTCCTGTCTGGTGAGCACAGCTCCACTGCTACTGCGTGCCCCTTCCCGCACTGCTTGCACTGCTAGTCTGTCGTCATGGCTACCCCTACTGTCCTAGCTTTTGACGCTGAGGGTCGCGCCATTGACTTTGAGGTCTGGGTCGACGACCTGCAGCTGTTCTTACAGTGCGATAGGGCAGACGGTCTTTCTCTCTTTGACCTCACCTCTGGTGCCGTCCCTGCCCCTGCTGCTAATGCTGACGCCACTGTTCGCTCACAGTGGACCACGCGCGATGCTGCTGCACGTCTTGCTGTGCGTCGCCACCTGCCTACCGCTGAGCGCGCGCACTTTAGCCAGTACAAGAGTGCCCAGACCTTGTACGACGTTGTAGTTGCGCGCTACTCCTCCCCTGCCACTGCTGCACTGAGCCGCCTCATGCTCCCCTTCCTCTTCCCTGACCTTGCCGCCTTTCCCACTGTCGCTGACCTCATTACGCACCTCTGCACTAGTGACACTCGCTACCGCGCTGCGCTTCCTGCTGACTTCTGCGCCAAGAACCCCCCCCCCCATGTACATCACTCTCTACTTTTTAGTCACTCGCCTCCCTGACTCCCTTCGTGTAGTCCGGGACCACTTCCTCGCGGTCTGTCCCACCACCCTCACAGTCGACAGCCTCGAGAAGGTCCTCCTAGCGGCGGAGAAGAACATAGTCGCTGTAGGAGCCTCTCGAGGTGACCCCCGCGCCCCCATCTTTGAGGGGTGTTCTCCTTCCCCTCTCCTGCCCTCTGTCGCCTCTGCCGCTGCGGCCGACCTCGTTGGTCTTGAGTCGGTCGGTGCGGCGTCTGCCCCTAGCGGGAGACGCCGCTCTGGCAAGGGCAAGGGGGGCAAGGGAGCGTGTGGGGCCAGCGGGGGCGGTGGAGGTGGCGGTGGAGGCGGCGGAGGGAGTGGGGGTGGCGGTGGAGGTGGTGGCGGGGGTGGGGGTGCTAGTGGCGGCAGTGGAGGCGGGGGTGGCGGCGGCGGTGGCGGTGGGAGCGGAGGTGGCGGAGGCGGCGGCGGTGGAGGCGGAGGCGGGGGTGGCGGTGGTGGCGGTGGCGGTGGTGGAGGTGGTCGGAGTGGCACTTCGCAGCGGAGCAGCACTGGGGGTGGTCAGCGCCAGCAGCAGCAGCAGCAGCGTTCTCGCGACCTCCCGACGCCTCAGCAGCTCCGTGAGTGGTACACGCAGCGTCAGCGTGGTGGGGGTTTTGGTCCCTGCACACATCCTTCGCACTGGCGACCGTGCTGGAGAGCAGTGTGGGTTTACCCACACCGCCCAGCGCTGCTTCGGCCGCCTGACGGACGCTTGGCGCCAGCAGTTCCCGGAGGCCGCGGAGATCCCCCGCTGGGGAGAGCTGTCTAGGGCTGGTGTAGCTATCTTTGATCTTGACTTTGATGCTATCCTTGCTGCCATGTATGCTGTGACCATTAGTGATGAGGGTGACTGTTACCGGTGTTTCCCGCCCGACCCGGGCATTGGCACTGCTGCTCTAGGTGTCAGTGAGGCTTGTGCTCTCGGTGCCAGTGCGTCTGTGCTCTCAGGTACTGGTGAGGCTGCTCTCTCAGGTACTAGTGAGTCTGCGCTCTCAGGTACTGCGTCGGCCTCGGCCTCCCACACCTTCACTCTTGACTCTGGAGCGTCTCGCTCCTTCTTTCGGGACCGCACCACACTCACGCCGCTTAGTCGGCCGGTTGCGGTGTCCCTGGCTGACCCCTCTGGGGGTCCTGTCTTGTCTCGCTTCTCCACAGTCCTCCCGTGTCCGGTGGCTCCCTCTGGCACCCTGTCTGGTCTCTACCTCCCCTCGTTCTCTACGAACTTGGTGAGTGGTGCTGACCTACAGGATGCGGGAGTCCACCAGTTCACCCCTGCTCGTCAGCGGGTGACGCACTGCACAGAGGCTAGCACAGGTCGTCACCTGGCTACGTTTAGACGTCAGCCAGGGTCGAGCCTGTACACACTGACCACTGCTTCTCCTCCAGTTCCTGAGTCTGGTAGGGTCCCTTCGTCAGGTCAGGTGTTTGCTGCAGCGTCCAGGTCTGGTCCTGAGTCTGCCCCCTGTTCGTGTCGTCGCCTGTCTCACGAGACTCTCCTCTGGCACCACCGCCTGGGTCACCCCTCTCTGCTTCGGCTCAGAGGCATGGCCTCCCGTCTTCTTGTGTCTGGTCTCCCCCGGTCCCTCCCTCCCCTTCCTCAGGGCCCTGGCCCTGCCTGTGTCCCCTGTGTCGAGGGGCGCCAGCGTGCTGCCCCTCACTCCTCCCAGTTTCCTCCGACAGAGGCTCCGTTGCAGACGCTTCACATGGACGTGTGGGGCCCTGCCCGCGTCCGTGGACTCGGTCACGAGCGCTACTTCCTGTTGGTGGTTGACGACTACTCGCGTTACACCACAGTCTTCCCCTTGCGCAGCAAGGGTGATGTCACTGAGGTGCTGATCGACTGGATCCGCGCAGCTCGTCTCCAGCTCAGGCAGAGCTTTGGCTCGGACTTTCCTGTGCTGCGTCTGCACTCGGACAGAGGCGGAGAGTTCTCCGCTGGCCTTCTGCGTGCCTACTGTCGTGCGCGAGGCATCCGTCAGACCTTCACGCTTCCGGACTCACCGCAGCAAAATGGGATTGCAGAGCGCCGCATTGGCATGGTCATGGACGTCGCTCGTACGTCTATGATGCATGCGGCTGCCCCCCATTTTCTGTGGCCGTTTGCGGTCAGGTACGCGGCGCATCCGATCAACCTCCACCCCAGGGTCTCCAGGCCGGAGACCTCCCCAGCCCTGCTGTGGACGGGGAAGGTTGGCGATGCGTCGGCGTTCCGGGTCTGGGGATCTCGGACGTTTGTCCGCGACTTGTCTGCGGACAAGCTGTCCCCTCGCGCTGCTCCCTGCGTCTTCCTGGGGTTCCCCCCCGACGCCCCTGGGTGGCAGTTCTACCACCCCACCTCTCGCCGTGTTCTGTCCTCCCAGGACGTCACGTTCGACGAGTCGGTACCCTACTACCGCCTCTTCCCCTACCGCACTCCGTCCCTCCCCCCACCCCCGCTCTTCTTGGTACCAGGTCCCCCCCCGGTAGACCCCCTTCCCCCTCAGGGTCCTGCCCCTTCAGGTGTGTCCCAGGTAGACGCTGTCGAGCCTGTCGAGGTCACTGGTGACTCTGGTGCTGCTGTGGGTGCTGAGCCTAGGGGTGCTGTGACTGGGGGTGCTGTGCCTGGGGGTGCTGAGCCTGGGGGTGCGAAGTCTGGGGGTGCTGAGCCTGGGGGTGCTGAGCCTGGGGGTGCTGAGCCTGGGGGTGCTGAGCCTGGGGGTGCTGAGCCTGGGGGTGCTGAGCCTGGGGGTGCTGAGCGTGGGGGTGCTGAGCCTGGGGTTGCTGAGACTGGAGGTACTGCGCCTGGGGGTGCTGAGCCTGGGGGTGCTGAGCCTGGGGGTGCTGAGACTGGAGGTTCTTCGCCTGGAGGTTCTCCGGGTGCTTCGTCTCGCCGAGAGCCACTCTCCCCACAGGAGCTGCGTGAGTGGTTTGCCCGGCGCTGGAGGCGTGCTGCTGGTGCTGGAGGTTCTTCGACTGCTGAGGGTGCTGCTGCCGCGCGTCCCGGAGGTGCTCGTACTGGGAGTACTGGAGCTGCTGGGCCTGCGGGTTCTCCTGGAGCTGGTGCTGCTGAGCGTGTTGGCGCTGAGACTACCGCTGGCGGTCTGCCTGGCAGTGCTCCTGGTGCTGCTGGAGGTTCTGGGGCTGCTGGAGGTGCTGCTGGGGGTTCTGGAGCTACTGGAGGTGCTGCTGGAGGTGCTGCTGGAGCGGGTACTCCTACTGGTGGTACTGGTGCTGTCCTTGCTGTTTCTGGCGTCGCCACGCGGCCCCGACCGTACTTCGTTCCACTCCTGCAGCAGGTTCTTGGTCTTACACCTCCTCCTGGTCCTCCTCCTCCTCCCTTAGAGGGTCCACAGCCTGTCCAGTTATAGTCACAGCTACAGCCTGCCTCCCCTTTGCCTGCTCCTCCTCCCTACACTGGTCCGACTGGAGGTCTTACTGAGCGTCGTGAGCCTGCGTCACGTCCTGCGTCGCCTGTTCGTGCTGCGCGCGCTAGTGGTCGCGGTTCGCGTCAGCGTCCTCCTCCTGTCCCTCGCACGCACCGGATGTCTCTACGTCCGTCCACTGCTCCTCTGCGTGCCCCTTTGCCTTCTCCTCCTGCTTCATCTCTTCCTGCTCTTGCCGACCCGGAGTCGGACTCTCTTCGTGCTGCCAGTCCTATTGTCACGGGTCTCCTTGCTACTGCCGTCACTGACCCTTCTTTCGAGTCTTCTGCTGCGTCTGCCCTTGTTACTGAGCTCGTCGACTTTGCTGCGCGCTGTCGTCTAGACTACGCTGCTAGTCTTGTCGCTGGGTCTGAGTCTGCCTGTCCTCCGTCCGTCGGGGGTGAGTGTGCCCTTGGCACGGACGTCCTTGAGGACAGGCAGGAGGAGTTCTAGTGTCTGGCCGCCGCTTCACCTCATCTCGCGTCTGTACTGCTCATGCCTGAGGGAGACCCGGATGCACTAGACATCCCGACTCCGCGCTCTTACGCGGAGGCGATAGAGGGTCCCTACTCCTCTCAGTGGCAGGCAGCTATGGATGCAGAGATGGCTTCCTGGAAGTCCACAGGCACCTACGTTGACGCTGTCCCCCCTCCTGGGGCGAACATCGTCAGTGGCGTGTGGATTTTCAGGGTGAAGCGGCCGCCGGGTTCTCCACCTGTCTTCAAGGCGCGTTACGTGGCTCGTGGCTTCAGTCAGCGGCAGGGAGTTGACTACTTTCAGACCTTCTCCCCCACCCCGAAGATGACCACTCTTCGGGTACTTCTGCACGTTGCTGCTCACCGTCACTACGAGCTGCACTCTCTCGACTTCAGCACAGCTTTCTTGCAGGGCAGCCTGCACGAGGAGATCTGGCTGCGTCGCCCACCTGGCTTTACTGGGTCTTTCCCTCCTGGTACCCAGTGGAGTCTCCGGCGTCCAGTCTACGGTCTTCGCCAGGCGCCCCGTGAGTGGCACGACACACTGAGGACTACGCTGGCGGCACTTGGGTTTGCTCCTTCCACTGCAGACCCGTCGCTGTTTCTGCGCACCGACACCTCTCTGCCGCCGTTCTACATCCTCGTGTACGTCGACGACTTGGTCTTTGCCACAGCTGACACTACTGGACTCGCCTACGTGAAGTTCGAGCTGCAGAAGAGACACACGTGCACTGACCTGGGTGAACTGCGCAGCTACCTTGGCCTGCAGATCACCCGGGACAGAGCACGCCGCACCATTACCCTGACTCAGTCACACATGGTGCAGCAGGTCCTTCAGCGCTTCGGCTTCACGTACTCCTCGCCTCAGGCCACTCCTCTGCCTACTCGCCACTCGCTCTCAGCTCTGCCTTCGGATGAGTCCGTAGAGTCGAGTGGCCCGTATGCAGAGCTTGTTGGCTGCCTCATGTACCTGATGACCTGCACACGACCTGACCTTGCATACCCTCTTAGCATTCTCGCACGCTATGTTGCTCCTGGGAGACACCGACCAGAGCACATGGCTGCAGCGAAGAGGGTGTTGCGCTACTTGTGCAGTACGTCGGGCATGGGGCTAGTGCTTGGAGGGCGCAGTCCAGTGGTCCTCGCTGGGCACGCGGACGCTTCTTGGGCTGACGACCAGGCTACGCAGCGGTCGTCACAGGGTTACACCTTCAGCCTTGGTTCCGGCTCTGTTTCGTGGCGGGCTACCCGCTCGTCTTCTGTTCTCGGCTCCAGTTGTGAGGCTGAGATCTACGCCGGGGCTATGGCGGCCCAGGAGCTTCGCTGGCTCACCTACCTGCTGACCGACCTAGGAGAGCCGCCTCGTTCTCCTCCAGTCCTGTACGTAGACAACAAGGCCATGCTGGCCTTGTGTCGAGAGCAGCGACTGGAGCACAGGACGAAGCACATTGCTCTCCGCTACTTTCTTGCTCGTGAGCTACAGCAGCGTGGACAGTTGCGACTTGCGTACGTGGCCTCTGAGGCCAACACTGCTGATGTCTTCACCAAGGCACTTGCGCCTTGTGATCATCAGCGCTGCTGCACGCAGCTGGGTCTTGTGGCTGTCTTGCCTCACTTGCTCACTTCTTGACCTTGCTTGTACCTTTACCTATATATACTCTTGCTCTTGCTTGCTTGACTCTTGTATATCTCTATATGTGCTCTTGCATGTGAACTGGCCTTCTGGCCTTTGAACTTGTGCTCGGAATGTGTGGTGACTTTGTGATCCACCCTGAGCTTTGCTTTGCTTTGCTTGACTGGTCTTGTGACCCCTTGTTCTCCCCCACTTTGCCTATGGGGGTGTGTCAGAACTTTATAGCTTACTCATTTGTGTAGGCTATAGTGGGGTATCCCATAGGGGGTAGAATCCCATTAGGGTTTCCTATTTGTACTCACTTCATTCATAGTCATTTCATTCTCGGTCACTTCTTCTCAGGCAGATGTCAGAACATATAGCTTATACATTTGTGTAGGCTGTAGTGGGGTAGCCCATATGGGGCTCAACCCAATTAGGGATAGTACTTGTACCCAACTCTTTCATAGTTGAATCATTCTCGTTTCAGTTTTCTCATGGTATCGAGCAGGTTCCCTCGTGGGAACTGTTCCTAAGGCCCTACTACTGCTTCCGCTACTACTCGATCTGTCGCACGCCCCGCGGCGTGCGACCTAGCGCGCGGCGATTTTCATCTGGCGCGCGCCCCGAGGCGCGCGGCCCCGCTACCCCGTCGCGCCGCCCTAGCGGCCGCGTCGCGCCGCCCTCGCGGCCCCGATCCGCCGCCCTAGTGGCCCCGTCACCTACCCCTGCGGCCTCAGCGCCGCCCTTCCTGGCCCCGCATCCGCCCAACCCTAAACCCGGCGCCACCTCGGCTGGCCCCGTCGCCTACCCCGGCGACCCCGACGCCGCTCTTCCCGACCCGGCCCCGCCTCTGCTGGCCCCGTTGCCTACCCCTGCGGCCCCGGCGCTGCCCTTCCCGGCCCCGGCGCCACCTCTGCCGGCCCCGACGCCGCCCTTCCCGGCCCCGGCGCTGCCCTTCCCGGCCCCGGCGCCGCCTCTGCTGGCCCGGTCGCCTACCCTGCGGCCCCGGCGCCGCCTCTGCTGGCCCCGTCGCCGCTCCACCCGGCCTCGTCGCCGTCCCCAAGTGGCTCCGCCGTCACCACCGAGCCGCCAGCGCCGCCGAGCTAGTGCTGAGCCACCCGAGCCGCCCGAGCCGCAGCGCCACCTCAGCCGCCCGAGCCGCCGGGTCGCCGAGCCGCCGAGCTGCAGTTGCTGCCGAGCAGCCGTACCGCCGAGCCGCCGAGTCGCCGAGCCGCCCGAGTCGCCCGAGCCGCCGAGCCGCAGTTGCTGCAGTGCCGCCGTGCCGCCGAGTCGCCGAGTCGCCGAGTCGTCGAGCCTGCTCTTCCCACCACTGGTGAGCCCCTGCCTTACTAGTGCGCTGCCTGCCGCTTGCTTGGCTGCCTGCCTTACTGCTGCTACTCCTGCTCCTACTTCTACTGGCGGAGCCAGATGCAGCCCCAGCGACGTCAGCGTGAGTCCCTCACGCCCCAGCAGCTGCGTGAGTGGTACGCTGGTTGGGGTTGTAGGGGTGGCGCCGCTACTACTGCTACTACTACTGGCGGCGGCCAGATGCAGCTCCAGCGACGCCCACGCGCGTCTCTGACGCCCCAGCAGCTTCGTGAGTGGTACGCTCAGAGTAGAGGGTCTCTCAATCCTGTTCGCTGCTCTTACGTGATTCGCACTGGTGCTCGGACAGGTCAGCCTTGTGGGACGCCTAGTCACACACCGTCCTGCTGCTTCGCCCGTCTGAGCAACGCCTGGCGTACCGAGTTTGGCGACGAGGCTGAGCTCCCCGACTGGGTGGAGTTGCTTAGGCAGAGGACAGATATATTTTCTCTTGACAATGATGCTATTCTCACTGCCATGTATGCATTGCCTACTAGTGCTGACCATGCCGGTCACCTGTGCGTACCGCCTGACCCGGGTATAGAGCCTGCTGCTCTAGCTGCTGGTGCGGCTGCTGCTCTGGGTGCTAGTGTGTCTCCTGCTCCAGGTACAGGTGCGGCTGCTGCTCTAGGTGCTAGTGAGTCTGCTTCCTCAGGTGCGGGTGAGTCTGCTCTCTCAGGTACCACGTCGGCTCCGGCCTCTCATACCTTCACCCTTGACTCGGGGGCTTCCCGCTCCTTCTTTCGAGACCGCACCACACTCACGCCGCTTGGTCGGCCAGTTGCAGTCTCTCTGGCAGACCCCTCTGGGGGCCCTGTCCTTGCTCACTTCTCCACTGTCCTCTCATGTCCGGCGGCCCCCTCTGTCACCCTGTCTGGTCTTTACCTCCCCTCATTCTCTACGAACTTGGTGAGTGGTGCTGACCTGCAGGATGCGGGGGTTCACCAGGTCACTCCTGCGAGTCAGCGGGTGACCCACTGCACAGACGCTCGGACAGGACGACACCTGGCCACGTTTACTCGTCGGCCGGGGTCGAGCCTGTACACACTGACCACTGCGTCTCCTCCCGTTGCTGAATCTGGTAGGGTAGCTGCGGCGGGTTAGGTGTTTGCTGCAGCGTCCAGGTCTGGTCCTGAGTCTGCCCCCTGTTCGTGTCGTCTCCTGTCTCACGAGACTCTCCTCTGGCACCACCGCCTTGGTCACCCCTCTCTGCTTCGGCTCAGAGGCATGGCCTCTCGTCTTCTTGTTTCTGGTCTCCCCCGGTCCCTCCCTCCCCTTCCTTAGGGCCCTGGCCCTACCTGTTTCCCCTGTGTCGAGGGGCGCCAGCGTGCTGCCCCTCACTCCTCCCAGTTTCCTCCGACAGAGGCCCCGTTGCAGACGCTTCACATGGACGTGTGGGGCCCAGCCCGCGTCCGTGGACAGGGTCACGAGCGCTACTTCCTGCTCGTTGTTGACTGACAAAATTAGAAGGAAGGAAGAGGATTGAACTAGCAAGAATGAGGATACAAATAGCAAACCCTAGAAGGGTTGTACTCGCTATAGAGCACCCCACTACAGGCTAGAACATAAGATAATATTCTGACATTGACGACTACTCGCGTTACACCGCAGTCTTCCCCTTGCGCAGCAAGGGTGATGTCACTGAGGTGCTGATCGACTGGATCCGCGCAGCTCGTCTCCAGCTCAAGCAGAGCTTTGGCTCGGACTTTCCTGTTCTGCGTCTGCACTCGGACAGAGGCGGAGAGTTTTCCTCTGGCCTTCTGAGAGCCTACTGTCCCGCACGGGGCATCCGTCAGACCTTCACGCTTCCGGACTCTCCGCAGCAAAATGGGATTGCTGGACGCCGCATTGGCATGGTCATGGACGTCGCTCGTACGTCTATGATGCATGCAGCTGCCCCCCATTTTCTGTGGCCGTTTGCGGTGAGGTACGCGGCGCATAAGATCAACCTTCACCCCAGGGTCTCAGGCCGGAGACCTCCCCAGCCTTGCTGTGGATGGGGAAGGTTGGCGATGCGTCGGCATTCCGGGTCTGGGGATCTCGGGCGTTTGTCCGCGACTTGTCTGCGGACAAGCTGTCCCCTCGTGCTGCTCCTTGCGTCTTCCTGGGGTTCCCCCCTGACGCGCCTGGGTGGCAGTTCTACCACCCCACCTCTCGCCATGTTCTGTCCTCCCAGGACGTGACGTTTGACGAGTCGGTCCCCTACTACCGCCTCTTCCCCTACCGCACTCCGTCCCTCCCCCCGCCCCCGCTCCTCCTTGTACCAGGTCCCCTCCAGATAGACCCCCTTCCCCCTCAGGGTCCTGCCCCTTCAGGTGTGTCCCAGGTAGACGCAGTCGAGCCTGTCGAGGTCACTGGTGACTCTGGTGCTGCTGAGGGTGCTGAGCCTGGGGGTGCTGAGCCTGGGGGTGCTGAGCCTGGGGGTGCTGGGCCTGGGGGTGCTAAGCCTGGAGGTGCTCCGCCTGGAGGTTCTCCGGGTGCTTTGTCTCGCCGGGAGCCACTCTCTCCACAGGAGCTGCGCGAGTGGTTTGCCCGGCGCTGGAGCCGTGCTTCGGGTGCTGGAGGTTCTTCGGCTACTGGGGGTGCTGAGCCTAGGGGTGCTGAGCCTGGGGGTGCTGAGCCTGGGGGTGCTAGGCCTAGGGGTGCTGAGCCTGGGGGTGCTGAGCCTGGGGGTGCTGAGCCTAGGGGTGCTGAGCCTTGAGGTGCTACGCCTGGGGGTGCTTTGCCTGGGGGTGCTGGGCCTGGGGGTGCTGAGCCTGGAGGTGCTCCGCCTGGAGGTTCTCCGGGTGCTTCGTCTCGCCGGGAGCCACTCTCTCCACAGGAGCTGCGTGAGTGGTTTGCCCAGCGCTGGAGCCGTGCTGCTGGTGCTGGAGGTTCGTCGGCTACTGAGGGTGCTGCTGTCGCGGGTCCCGGAGGTGCTCATCCTGGGAGTCCTGGAGCTGCTGGGCCTGCAGGTTCAACTGGAGCTGGTGCTGCTGAGGGTGTTGGCGCTGAGACTACCACTGGCGGTCATGCTGGGGGTGCTCCTGGTGCTGCTGGAGGTTCTGGAGCTGCTAGAGGTGCTGCTAGAGCGGGTGCTCCTGCTAGAGGTACTGGTGCTGTCCCTGCTGTTTCTGGCGTCGCCACGCGGCCTCGACCGTACTTCGTTCCACTCCTGCAGCAGGTTCTTGGTCTTCCACCTTCTACTGGTCCTCCTCCTCCCTTAGAGTGTCCACAGCTTGTCCCGTCACAGTTACAGTTGGAGCCTACCTCCCCTTTGCCTGCTCCTTCTCCCTGCACTGGTCCTACTGGGGGTCTTGCTGAGCGTCGTGAGCCTGCGTCTCGCCCTACGTCGCCTGTCCGTGCTGCTCGCGCTAGTGGTCGTGGTTCGCGTCCGCGTCCTCCTCTTGTCCCTGGCACGCACAGGATGTCTCTGCGTCCGTCCTCTGCTCCTCTGCGTGCCCCTTTGCCTTCTCCTCCTGAGTCCTCTCTTCCTGCTCTTGCCGACCCGGAGTCGGACTCTCTTCGTGCTGCCAGTCCTACTGTCACGCGTCTCCTGGCTACTTTCGTCACTGACCGTTCTTTCGAGTCCACTGCTGCGTCTGCCCTAGTTGCTGAGCTCGTCGACTTTGCTGCTCGCTGTCGCCTAGACTACGCTGCTAGTCTTGTCGCTGAGTCTGAGTCTGTCTGTCCTCCGTCCGTCGGGGGTGAGTGTGCCCTTGGCACGGACGTCCTTGAGGACAGGCAGGAGGAGTTCCAGTGTCTGGCAGCTGCTTCACCTCATCTCGTGTCCGTACTGCTTACCCCTGAGGGAGACCCAGATGCACTTGACATCCCGACTCCGCGCTCTTACGCGGAGGCGATAGAGGGCCCCTACTCCTCTCAGTGGCAGGCAGCTATGGATGCAGAGATGGCTTCCTGGAAGTCCACAGGCACCTACGTTGACGCTGTCCCCCCTCCTGGGGCGAACATTGTCAGTGGCATGTGGATTTTCAGGGTGAAGCAGCCGCCAGGTTCTCCGCCTGTCTTCAAGGCGCGTTACGTGGCTCGTGGCTTCAGTCAGCGGCAGGGAGTTGACTAGTTTCATACCTTCTCCTCCACCCCGAAGATGACCACTCTTCGGGTACTGCTGCACGTTGCTGCTCACCATGACTACGGGCTGCACTCTCTCGACTTCAGCACAGCTTTCTTGCAGGGCAGCCTACACGAGGAGATCTGGCTGCGCCGCCCACCTGGCTTCACTGGGTCTTTCCCTCCAGGTACCCAGTGGAGTCTTTGGCGTCCAGTCTACGGTCTCCGCCAGGCGCCACGTGAGTGGCACGACACACTGAGGACTACGCTTGCGGCTCTTGGGTTTGCTCCTTCTACTGCCGACCCGTCGCTGTTTCTGCGCACCGACACCTCTCTGCCGCCGTTCTACATCCTCATGTACGTCGACGACTTGGTCTTTGCCACAGCTGACACTGCTGGACTCGCCTACGTGAAGTTTGAGCTGCAGAAGAGACACACGTGCACTGACCTGGGTGAACTGCGCAGCTACCTTGGCTTGCAGATCACCCGGGACAGAGCACGCCGCACCATTACCCTGACTCAGTCACACATGGTGCAGCAGGTCCTTCAGCGCTTCGGCTTCACGTACTCCTCGCCTCAGGCCACTCCTCTGCCTACTCGCCACTCACTCTCAGCTCTGCCTTCGGATGAGTCCGTAGAGTCGAGTGGCCCGTATCTAGAGCTTGTTGGCTGCCTCATGTACCTGGTGACCTGCACACGACCTGACCTTGCATACCCTCTTAGCATTCTTGCACGCTATGTTGCTCCTGGGAGACACCGACCAGAGCACATGGCTGCAGCGAAGAGGGTGTTGCGCTACTTGTGCAGTACGTCGGGCATGGGGCTAGTGCTTGGAGGGCGGAGTCCAGTGGTCCTCACTGGGCACGCAGACGCTTCTTGGGCTGACGACCAGGCTACGCAGCGGTCGTCCCAGGGTTACACCTTCAGCCTTGGTTCCGGCTCTGTTTCGTGGCGGGCTACTCGCTCGTCTTCTGTGCTCGGCTCCAGTTGTGAGGCTGAGATCTACGCCGGGGCCATGGCTGCACAGGAGCTTCGCTGGCTCACCTACTTGCTAACCGACCTTGGAGAGCCGCCTCGTTCTCCTCCAGTCCTGTACGTAGACAACAAGGCCATGCTGGCCTTGTGTCGAGAGCAGAGACTTGTGCACAGAACAAAGCACATTGCTCTCCGCTACTTCCTTGCTCGTGAGCTACAGCAGCGTGGTCAGTTGCGGCTTGCGTACGTGGCCTCTGAGGCCAACACCGCTGATGTTTTCACCAAGGCACTTCCGCCTTGTGATCATCAGCGCTTCTGCACTCAGCTGGGTCTTGTCTCTGTCTTGCCTCACTTGCTCACCCCTTGACCTTGTTTGTACTGTTACATATATATATACCTGCTCTTTCTTGTCTAGCCTTATATATATATATGTAATCTTGCATGTGAACTGGCCTTATGGCCTTGAACTTGTGCTCGGAATGTGTGGTGACTTTTTTATCCACCCTGGGCTTGCTTTGCTTTGCTTTGCTTGACTGGTCTTGTGACCCCTTGTTCTCCCCCACTTTGCCTATGGGGGTGTGTCAGAACATATAGCTTATACGTTTGTGTAGGCTGTAGTGGGGTAGCCCATATGGGGTACAACCCAATTAGGGTTAGTACTTGTACCCAACTCTTTCATAGTTGAATCATTCTCGTTTCAGTTTTCTCAGCAGATGACCTATCCAAGCTGCAAGATCATGACGACTACTCCCTACACGCGCCCTGGTTTCGCCTTCTAGACCGTCGTTGGGGGCCCCACACAATTGATCTATTTGCTAACGCCCGGAACAAACAAGTTCAACGCTTCTTCTCCAAGATACCGCATCCCGACGCGTTCGCTGTCGATGCCCTTTCCATTTCTTGGAAAGGCGAGAGATGCTTTGCCTTCCCGCCGCCACACCTAGTTCCCGCTACACTTCGCCATGCCGAACTCACGCACGCGGAACTCACGCTGGTCGTTCCCCAGTGGACCGGGGCGTCATGGTGGCCGCTTCTCCAACCGTCCACCCAAGCGTGGGCCCCAGCTGTAGTGGCACACTTTGTTATTGCCCAAGGCGGTCAATGCCTTCGGGCAGGTTCACACACCACTGCATTTTCTGGTCTCGGATTGCCTCATAGCCCAATCATTGCTTTGCGTGTAAACTATGCAATCTAATACAATCCATTAATGTGTCATTTCAGGACTGTTGGGCAAACTACAGAAACAACTTATGCACGTAATTAATCACGTTCGCGCACCATCTACAATCGAGACGTACCAACCTTATTGGCAGAGATTTCGCACCTTCTGTACCGAAGTCAAGCTTGACTTCCTACCGGCAACCGACCTGACGCTAGCGTTGTATCTCATCCATGCGCTCAACAATAAGGCAACTCTCTCCGCGATAAACCTCACATGTTCGGCAGTGGCCTTCGCCCACCGCATGACAGGCCAAGCCTCCCCCACGATCGGACCATTCACCCTGCAAGTGCGAGAGTTCGCCAAAAGACATGGTCCCCGGCCTGCCAGGACCAAAGAACCAATATCTCTCCATCAAGTGCACGACATGGTCCGTCCCTTCCTCGAATCATCGATTCCTTCAGAATACCAGAAAGGATTGATTCCTCTTCTCATGTTTTCGGCGTTCTTGCGCGACTCTGACCTCGTATCGCTCCAGTGGAATGATGTACAGTTCGAGGAGAAGGCAATGTGGCTGCTCATCCCGCACTCCAAGACGGACCAGGAAGGGAGGGGTGTCTGGATCCTAGTGGCAGCAATTTCCGGCCCATACTGCCCAGTGCGGTGCACACGCAATTTCATACGTATCGCAGGCCTCACAAAGGTGCCCCATGGACCGCTAATAAGGGTTTTTCCAAAGAACTCGCAAGCCACGCCGGACGACAAATCGCCGTCCTACGTCACGATCAGAAACTGGTGTCTCGCGGCCGGCAGGCAGGCTGGACTGGATGTCGCGCACATCGAAACCCACTCGTTCCGCAAAGGCGCAGCCACTGCGGCAGCAAGCCTCGGAGTTCCGACCGGCTCTTCAAACGCATGGGCCGATGGCGCAGCGACGGCGCGAAGGAGATGTACGTTACAATCCCGCAGGATCAGCTCATCTCCCTCTCCACGCAGTTGCAGGATCCTTCGGCGGCTCCTTCACACGCCACGCACCAGCTATCAATCGAACGGCACCGCCAGCCCCGTCTGCACTTGCCTCAGAAGCAGGCCCTCAGATTCGTTTTTAGCCTGTCTGATTCGTCATACTCTCCCAAGGTTGTAGTCTGAATCTGACAGAGTTGCAAAAAAAAAAGTCTGATAGTTCAGAGTTCCCTAAAACAAAAGTCTGAAAGATTCATAATCACCCGCCTATCAAGTCTGATTGTCTTTCTAGCTATCTTGCTGAACTGTTTGTCTTGTTTGAACTACGTAACGTACATTGCAAAAGCCTACAAACATAATGCTACTTTTCTTTGATTAGAATTTAGCTCCTAGCTAGAACTACCCTATTCATATATCCTAGCACTACAACATCCTACTAATCCTCCTCTCCTAGACTCCTACTCATTAAATCCATCATCATCATCGGAGTCAACTGCATCCTGATCATCTTCTAGGTCAACTACTACATCCATCTCTTCATCTGCCTCCCTGCCCTTCTTGTTGTGTTGCTTTCCTGCGGGCGGGAGTGGAGCGTTGCTCTGGGGCTTGCGCTTCTTGTAACTCCTCTAGACTGTCACAATCTCGTCCCAGCCGGGGGCGTAATCCATCAAGCTCATGCACATAAGGTCCCCCAGGCGAGCATCCTTGAGCGCGCCCCTCTTCCACGACTTAATGATGTTCTGGCGGGAGAACCCCCGCTCGCACTCCACGGTGCTCAGCGGCAGTACAGCAACCGCCACCCACAGGAGCACCAAGTTGGGGTAGTTCTCCCGCCAGTTGGGAGTCTTGAGCATGGCAGTGAGACCCGCGTGAAAACTGCGCTCGCCCTTGGTAGATGCTGCAAGCACCGAAGTGAACATGCGCAGGTCCTTCTCTGCGCGGCGCTTGTCAATTCCTGACGGGGTAGGAAGTAAAACGGGAGGAGCAAGCTGAGAACCCAAATTCAAACATTAATTGAAGCGACATGCAATACAAACGATGCATCCGGGTAGCCTGATATTAAAACCAAGCTGCGTAATGGCTTACCTGGCAGGATCTCATCCGTCAGGTCGGCCTTGAACAGCGTGATAAGCGACCGAAGCCACTCGAGGCACCTGCGGTTCCTCTCTCCACGCTCCAGCGGGTACTCGTCGGGGGTGAAGAGCCTAGCGCCGGACATCCCGTTCAGCTCGCCAAGCCGGTGCTCCAGTTGGTGCACGATCACCTCGGCAAACTCTGTGCAAACCTCCACACAGCCATCGTGGGTGCCGGGCCCTTCAAACTCCTCCAGCTCGTCCTCGTGCAGCACGAATTTGAAGCGTGCTGGTCGGCCGTCTAAATCAATCCCTTCAACCTTCACCTCACGGTTTCCTCCAGGCCCATGGCGCGCGATGAAGGGGGACAGCAGCTCGCTGACGCCGCCTCCGAAGTCGTCTCCGCAGTCGACGTAGCGGCTCTCGATGTGGGATGTTGTACGCTTGATCTGCGCATGCACGCTGGCATAATCAAGCTGGAAAAAAACACGTGGACATGTGGTTAGTGACTAAGGTTAGAAGAAACGAATCTGGCATTAGCACAAAGACTTAACTAGTAACAAGAAACCAGAGCTTACCTCCTTGTGCTGGAATGCCCTGTTGAGTATGTTCAGCTGCTCAAGCACATCTGCAATGAAAAACAGGAGGAAATGAAACCTGTAGCTCGTCACCAGCGCATAGAGCGTCGCGTCCCACTCCTTCAACATCACGATGAGAGCCGGAAGGACGGCGACGAGTCTGAGCACTGCGTCGCCCCGCGAAAGCCAACGGACTGCATGGATCCCTTGCAGCTCCAGTGAGGTGGAGGTGAAGACTTCCTGCAGCCCCATGAACCACTGATGCCATGGCCCACTTCGACCGAGATGCTCAGCCACGGTGCGGATCACCGTGTCAATGACGTTGAAGGCGGGAATCTTCTCTGCGGCCGTTTTAGCCACCAGTGCCTCCCTGTAAAAACAAAAAAGGGAAACATTAGTCACATGTAGTCGTTAAAGAATTTCAAAAAACCCTATGCACCTACAGGTTTACCTGTGAGCGATGCAGTGGGATGACACCAAATGGGGAATGCGCACGCGGAGGCGTGTCGTGAGGCCGCCCTTGCAGCCCATCATGACGTTCGCGCCGTCGGTGCTGATGCTTGAAATGCGCTGCAGGTCGACCCCGACTGCCTGCAGGTGTGATAGCAGAACGCCCAGAAGAGAAGCGGCGTCGGCCTTCTCCACGGTGAGAAGCA
This sequence comes from Closterium sp. NIES-65, assembly GCA_948144175.1. Lineage (NCBI taxonomy): Eukaryota > Viridiplantae > Streptophyta > Zygnematophyceae > Desmidiales > Closteriaceae > Closterium > Closterium sp. NIES-65. The sequence continues at coordinate 485,247 of CANXME010001469.1, read as the reverse complement.
CCATGAACTCCGTGACGACCTTGAATTCACGGACGAAGGTGATGAACAGGATCAAGTGCTTCCCGCTGCACCTATCCGTGCTCTCGTCAATCGAGATGCCGACGAAGGGCGACGATAGCACATGTTGCAGCTGGGTTGTCTGGAGCCATGTGGCTGTAGCTTGCGTCAGCTCACCGAAGCCGTATCTGCACATGGAACCAATAGTCAGTAACAATTTAGTTTGAACATTATTAAAACGTGGGTACTTATAAAGAGGCGTACGGCAGTTGCACTCACGTGGTGTAGTAGGTGCCGTACCCTCTCTTAGGGAAGCCTTGCACGCCCTTCTCCGACAAGTACCGCACCAGTTTCACCCACATCCCCATGGGCGCGTCGGACCTGCTGATGAACAGCAGCGAGTCCAGAAGGGCGACGGTCCGCATCTTCTCACTGTCCACCGCGGCGCGATGTTGGTCGATCTGTGGCTGCCGTCCACCGCACTCCTCTTCATATTTCTGTCTCTCAACCGCCAGCTTGTGCTTCGTCGTGCCAGCGTGTTTACGGAAAGACTATGTCTGCAGGTCGGTGGCGCCTCTCCCGCGCCTCCCGCACTTTCCTGCATCCCCAGAAAAGGCTGCACAAACGGTACACTTGAACGCAGGCAAGCCGGTAGTGGTTTTAGTGATTGTGAGCCACTTAAAACGGGTAGACCAATTATTTTTGAACTTGTCAATCGCTTCGTCGTAAACTCCCTCGATGAGCTCGGCCAGATTGATATTGAGGCGAGGTCGCGGTCGATCAGATGTTCCGGGAGCGTTCTTGACGTTGGCAGTTGACGACGCAGGTTTGCCGAAGGTCAAGGTCGCCTGCTTGAGACGGGTCGTGCGCGCCGTGGTCTGAGTCGGAATCTGCGACTGTTAATCACCGGTTGGTTTCGCTGATGTCTCTGCCACATGGTCGGCAGAAAGTGAGAAAACTGGAGCCGCGGGTGCTTTCTGTATGGGAATCGTATCGGACATGACGCGTGCAGCTTTATCGAGATCTAGTGTACTAAGCAAGAAGTCCAAGCATGTTAAGGCAGGTCGCTCATCAGGGTCATCGTCGCTTGTGGCGGGATTGTCCAGCACCGCCATGGCGGGGCTGTGAAAGAGCCTGCCGAGCAGGAACTAACTAGAGAGATGATGGCTGAGGCAAAACTGGGCACTGGCTTGGGCCCGTGAGATGTAGCTGAGGGGTGTGGATGAAACCCTAGCACAAACACGAAGGCCCTTTACCAAGATGGGCCATCATTGAGTTGTGTGGGTGGTTGCCTACCATGCACGGCAACGGCGAGGCGCATCGTTGCAGTGTGTGGTGTGGATGTTGCAGCATCGTGGTACACGATGCTGCCTAAAGGAGCGTCTGCTTGCCATCACGTTTACGTGGGTGGCATGGCAACTGCTGCAGCATCTTACACCGAGGGAAAGAAAGAACGCGCCGCAGGGCGGGTGAAACATCCAGCTGTACGAGGGAAACATTGGGCCGCAGGGCGGCGGTACATGTACAATGTATGTACCACAGCTAATCCTGGGTGTCGGCGCGCAGGTACCAGATTCATTCAGAGTCGGAACTCGTTTGTACTCTGAATTCATCAGAGTACACTCCCAGAAAACTCTGAAACGTCAGAGTCAGCCTAGAGAAAAATCTGATTTTCACAGACTTGAGACAATAAAAACTCTGAATTTTACAGAGTACACCCTAAAAAAAGTCTGAAATCTCAGACTAAAACAAGCAAATCAGACAAAAAAGTCTGACTTCTGGGGGCCTGCTCAGAAGACCCATATGAAATGATAACGCTGCCTTTGCAAGTCAGCCTAAGTAGACTTTCACAATATGATAATTTTTGAAAGTGTGATGAAATGTAACACTTTCTAAAATTTTGTGTTGTGAAAAGGGGTACGTGGCCAACACAGCAAAGGTAGCGCCAAAGCGCTACTCGCCTCCTTTTGCCTACAAAAGAGGGACGTGGGGACATTCGTTCCCACCCACGTTTTTACCGTAATACCCCGGATAGAAGCGCACCTGCGCTTATAATAAAACATTGTTTTTTGGGGGGGTGCGCTTATAATTGAGTCAGATTTATAAGCGCATGCGCTTGTATAAAGGGAAAAAAGAAAATCAATTTTGAACACACCATTGTGAAGCTCTCAATAAGGCGAATTCAACCGACCATGCACCAAGTGGGATCGTGCATGGTTTTCAGGCAGAAACCGCAGCGGTTCGGTTTACCACCGCACAATGTTGTCTGGAAACATAGAATGTGACAGCCGTGACGATGATGTTGTCGTGCCGCCCAATCAGAGCCGCATGCGCTGCGAGGCATGTGCATTCGGGCAGAACCATCTCGAAGGTTCGGCAAGATTCCCTGCCAGCGCAGCGTAGATGCTGCCACGCAGGCGCCTCTACGGGAGTGGGCGGGGGTTTCCTGCCTGTCATCGACGAGGAACCCGAGCCGTCACACAGCAGGGGTCACCGTCGTTGCCCATTTCTTCACCCTCTTCTCTGATTTTTTCATTCAGTTCCTTGTCAACCCCGCCTGGCAGGCGAAGCCATGGCGGAATTTAGTGGGACGAGCATCCTCTTCAAGAAAAAGCCACGCCGCACATGGCGACTTACCGAAGACGGGTGGTATACCCGTGAGCCACCAGCGCCTCCAGTGTCAAACATTATATATGTTATGCTTGTGTAGGCTACAGTGGGTTAGCCTATAGGGGGTACACAATTCTAGGGTTTACTACTTGTACTCATTTCACTTCTAGTTCATCCATTCCTGTTCGCTTATTCTCACATGGTATAGAGCGGGTCCTTCTACGGACCGTTTTTTTTTGGGCCCACCGAAGCGCCCCCCGAGGCGCGATTTTTTTTAGCGACCCCTCGGGTCGCCATTTCCCCTGCGGCCCCGCCGCCTTCACTGACGCGGCCCCGCCGCCCTCTCTGACGGGGCCCCGCCGCCGGCCCTTACGCGGCCCCGTCGCCGGCTCTCACGCGGCCCCGCCGCCGGCTCTGTCGCGGCCCCGCCCCGGCCTTTACGCGGCCCCGCCGCCTGCACTCACGCGGCCCCGCCCCGGCTCCTTCGCGGCCCCGCCCCGGCTCCTTCGCGGCCCCGCCGCCTGCTCTCGCGCGGCCCCGCCCCGGCTTCTACGCGGCCCCGCCCCGGCTTTTACGCGGCCCCGCCGACGGCTTTGTCGCGGCCCCACCCAGGCCCTTACGCGGCCCCGCCGCCTGCTCTCACGCGGCCCCGCCCTAACTCCTTCACGGCCCCGCCGCCTGCTCTCGCGCGGCCCCGCCCCGGCTTCTACGCGGCCCCGCCCCGGCTTTCACGCGGCCCCGCCGACGGCTCTGTCGCGGCCCCGCCCAGGCCCTTACGCGGCCCCGCCGCCTGCCCCCGTCGCGGCCCCACCCAGTCGCGGCCCCGCCCCATCCCGGCCCAGCCGCCCCGTCGCGGCCCGGTCGCCTCCTGACGGCCCTGCCGTCCCTTCGTGACGGCCCCGCCGTCCCTTCCTGACGGCCCCGCCGTCCCCTCCTGACGGCTCCTGCCGTCCCCTTCTACCGGCCCCGCAACTGCACCTACCGGCCCCCACCACCCACCCCCCCTTTTCCCGTCGCCTGTCGAGGCGACCTGAGGGGGCCGCTTGCGGGAGAGGCCAGCAGAGGGGTGGCAGGTGTGTGGCCTCCCCTGCTTCTCCTCCTCCTTTATCTCCCACTGCAGCAGCCGAGCCGCTCACCTGCAGCAGCCGAGCCGCCCCACCCCCGAGCCGCCCTGCACCCGAGCCGCCCAGCAGCCGAGCCGCCCTGCTGCCGAGCCGCCGGGTCGCTGAGCTGCTGAGCTGCAGTTGCTGCCGAGCCGCCCTGCCGCCGAGCCGCCGAGTCACCGAGCTGCTGAGCTGCAGTTGCTGCCGAGCCGCCTTGCCGCCGAGCCGCCCGAGTCGCCCGAGCCGCCGAGCCGCCGAGCTGCCGAGCCGCTGAGTCGCCGAGCCTACTCTTCCCACCACTGGTGAGCTCTTGCCCTGCTAGCACGCTGCGCGTCGCCTGCTTGCCTGCCTGCCTGCCTTTTGGCTTGCCTGGCTGCCTGCCTTCCTGCTGCTAGTCCTGCTCCTGCTTCTACTTGCGGAGCCAGATGCAGCCCCAGCGACGCCTGCGTGAGTCCCTCACGCCCCAGCAGCTGCGTCAGTGGTACGCTGGTTGGGGCTGTAGGGGTGGCGGCGCTACTCCTACTACCACTCCTGCTGCTTCTACTCGTGGTGGCGGCCAGATGCAGCTCCCGCGACCCTCTCGCGTGTCTCTCACGCCTCGCCAGCTTCGTGAGTGGTACGCTCAGAGTGGAGGGTCTCTCAGTGCTGTTCGCTGCTCTTACGTGATTCGCACTGGTACTCGGACTGGTCAGCCTTGTGGGACACGTAGTCATACACCGTCCCGCTGCTTCGCCCGTCTGAGCGACGCCTGGCGTACCGTGTTTGGCGACGAGGCTGAGCTTCCCGACTGGGTGGAGTTGCTTAGGCAGAGGGTAGATATATATGCTCTTGACTATGATGCTATTCTCACTGCCATGTATGCATTGCCTACTAGTGCTGACCGTGCCGGTCACCTGTGCGTCCCGCCTGACCCAGGTATAGGACCTGCTGCTCTAGCTACTGGTGAGGCTGCTGCTCTGGGTGCTAGTGAGTCTCCTGCTCCAGGTACAGGTGCGGCTGCTGCTCTAGGTGCTAGTGAGTCTGCTTCCTCAGGTGCGGGTGAGGCTGCGCTCTCAGGTACCGCGTTGGCTTCGGCCTCCCTCACCTTTACACTTGACTCTGGGGCTTCTCGCTCCTTCTTTCGGGACCGCACCACACTCACGCCGCTTGGTCGGCCGGTTGCAGTCTCCCTGGCTGACCCCTCTGGGGGTCCTGTCCTCGCTCACTTCTCCACTGTCCTCCCGTGTCCGGCTGCCCCCTCGGGCACCCTGTCTGGCCTGTACCTCCCCTCGTTCTCGACGAACTTGGTGAGTGGTGCAGACCTACAGGATGCGGGGGTTCACCAGTTCACTCCTGCGAGTCAGCGGGTGACCCACTGCACGGACGCACGCACAGGCCGGCACCTGGCCACGTTCTCGCGTCGGCCGGGGTCGAGCCTCTACACCCTGACCACTGAGTCTCCTCCTGTCCCCGCGTCCGGTCAGGTAGCAGCGTCGGGTCAGGTGTTTGCTGCTGCGTCCAGGTCTGGTCCTGAGTCTGCCCCCTGTTCGTCTCGCCTCCTGTCTCACGAGACTCTTCTGTGGCACCACCGTCTAGGCCACCCCTCCTTGCCCCGTCTTCGGGGCATGGCTTCCCGTGTCCTTGTCTCTGGTCTTCCCCAGTCTCTCCCTCCCCTTCCTTCGGGACCAGGACCTTCCTGTGTCCCCTGTGTCGAGGGGCGCCTCAGGGCTGCTCCTCACTCCTCCCAGTTTCCCCCGACAGAGGCTCCTCTGCAGACGCTTCACATGGACGTGTGGGGCCCGGCCCCCGTCCGTGGGCAGGGTCACGAGCGCTACTTCCTGTTGGTGGTTGACGACTACTCGCGTTACACCTCAGTCTTCCCCTTGCGCAGCAAGGGTGCTATCACTGAGGTGCTGATCGACTGGATCCGCGAGGCTCGTCTCCAGCTCAGGAGGAGCTTCGGCTCGGACTTTCCTGTTCTGCGTCTGCACTCTGACCGAGGTGGGGAGTTCTCCTCTCGCCTTCTGCGAGACTACTGTCGTGCACAGGGGATCCGCCAGACCTTTACGCTTCCGGACTCTCCACAGCAAAATGGGATTGCTGAGCGCCGCATTGGCATGGTCATGGATGTCGCTCGTACGTCCATGATGCATGCGGCTGCCCCCCATTTTCTATGGCCGTTTGCGGTTCGGTACGCGGCGCATCAGCTCAACCTTCACCCCAGGGTCTCTCGGCCCGCGATGTCCCCAGTGTTACTGTGGACGGGGAAGGTTGGCGATGCGTCTGCGTTCCGTGTCTGGGGATCTCGGGCGTTTGTCCGCGACTTGTCTGCGGACAAGCTGTCCCCCCGTGCTGCTCCCTGTGTCTTCCTTGGCTTCCCCCCTGACGCTCCAGGGTGGCAGTTCTACCACCCCTCCTCTCGTCGTGTTCTGTCCTCCCAGGACGTCACGTTCGACGAGTCAGTCCCCTTCTACCGCCTCTTCCCCTACCGTACTCCTTCCCTTCCCCCCCCACCGGACTTCCTGGTACCAGTTCCCCCCCCGGTAGACCCCCTCCCCCCTCAGGTTCCTGCCCCTTCAGGTGTGTCCCAGGTAGACACGGTCGAGCCAGTCGAGGTTGCTGCTGAGTCTGGTCCTGCTGCGGGTGCTGAGCCTGGGGGTGCTGCTGCTGGGGGTGCTGAGCCTGGGGGTGCTGAGCCTGGGGGTGCGAGGCCGGGGGGTGCTGAGTCTGGGGGTGCTGAGCCGGGGGGTGCTGAGCCGGAGGGTGCTACGTCAGGAGCTGCTGAGCCTGGGGGTGCTGGGCCTGGAGGTGCGGAGCCTGCGCCTGCTGGACCTGGGGGCTCTCCGGTTCTTCCGTCTCGGCGGGAGCCGCTCTCTCCACAGGAGCTGCGCGAGTGGTTTGCTCGCCACTGGAGGCGTGCTGCTGGAGCTGGAGCTTCTTCGCCTGCTGAGGGTGCTGCCGGTCCCGGAGCTGCTGGGCCAGCGGGTCCTACTGGAGCTGGAGCTACTGAGTCTGGGGGTGCTGAGTCTGGAGCTGCTGAGCCTGGAGGTGCTGAGTCTGGAGCGGCTGTGCCTGGGGGTGCTGAGTCTGGAGCTGCTGAGCCTGGGGTTTCTCCTGCTGCTGCGTCTCGCCGGGAGCCCCTCTCTCCACAGGAGCTACGTGAGTGGTTTGCTCGCCGCTGGAGGAGTGCTGCTGGAGCTGGAGGTTCGTCGACCGTCGAGGGTGCTGGTGCTGCCGGTCCCGGAGCTGCTGGGCCTGCGGGTCCTACTGGAGCTGGAGCTGCTGAGGGTGTTGGTGCTGAGACTACTGCTGTCTGTCCTGGCGGTGGTTCTGCTGCTGGTGCTGCTGGAGGTCCTGCCGCTGGAGGTGTTGGTGGCGCTGGTGCTGTCGCTGAGGGTGCTGGTGCTGTCCCTGCTGAGTCTGGAGCTGCCGCGCGGCCTCGGCCGTACTTCGTTCCGCTCCTACAGCAGGTTCTTGGTCTTTCTCCTTCGGTAGAGTGTCCACAGCCTGTCCAGTCGCAGTCACTGTTGGAGCCTTCCTCTCCTCTGCCTGCTCCCTCTCCTTACACTGGTCCTACTGGAGGTCTTGCTGAGCGTCGTGAGCCTGCGTCTCGTCCCGCGTCGCCTGTTCGTGCTGCTCGCGCTAGTGGTCGCGGTTTGCGTCAGCGTCCTCCTCCTGTCCCTGGCACGCACCGGATGTCTCTGCGTCCGTCCACTGCTCCTCTGCGTGCCCCTTTGCCTTCTCCTCCTGAGTCCTCTCTTCCTGCGCTTGCCGACCCTGAGTCGGACTCTCTTCGCGCTGCCAGTCCTACTGTCACGCGTCTGCTTGCTACTGTCGTCACTGACCCCTCTTTTGAGTCCACTGCTGCGTCTGCTCTAGTCGCTGAGCTCGTTGACTTTGCTGCTCGCTGTCGTCTCGACTACGCTGCTGGTCTTGTTGCTGAGTCTGCGTCTGTCTGTCCTCCGTCCGTCGGGGGTGAGTGTGCTCTTGGCACGGACGTCCTAGAGGACAGACAGGAGGAGTTACAGTGTCTAGCGGCTGCTTCACCTCATCTCGCGTCTGTACTGCTTGCCCCTGAGGGAGACCCGGATGCACTAGACATCCCGACTCCGCGTTCTTACGCGGAGGCCGTAGAGGGTCCCTACTCCTCTCAGTGGCAGGCAGCTATGGATGCAGAGATGGCTTCCTGGAAGTCCACAGGCACCTACGTTGACGCGGTTCCCCCTCCTGGGGCGAACATCGTCAGTGGCATGTGGATCTTCAGGGTGAAGCGGCCGCCGGGCTCTCCACCTGTCTTCAAGGCGCGGTACGTTGCTCGTGGCTTCAGTCAGCGGCAGGGAGTTGACTACTTTCAGACCTTCTCTCCCACCCCGAAGATGACCACTCTTCGGGTGCTGCTGCACATAGCCGCTCAGCGCGACTACGAGCTTCACTCTCTCGACTTCAGCACTGCGTTCCTGCAGGGTAGCCTGCACGAGGAGATCTGGCTGCGCCGTCCACCTGGCTTCACTGGGACTTTCCCTCCTGGCACCCAGTGGAGCCTCCGACGGCCAGTCTACGGTCTCCGCCAGGCACCGCGTGAGTGGCACGACACACTGAGGACTACGCTTGCGGCTCTTGGGTTTGCTCCTTCTACTGCTGACCCGTCGCTGTTTCTGCGCACCGACACTTCACTGCCGCCGTTCTACATCCTCGTGTACGTCGACGACTTGGTCTTTGCCACAGCGGACACTGCTGGACTCGCCTACGTGAAGTCTGAACTGCTGAAGAGACACACGTGCACAGACCTGGGTGAACTGCGCAGCTACCTTGGCTTGCAGATCACTCGGGACAGAGCACGCCGCACCATTACCTTGACTCAGTCACACATGGTGCAGCAGGTCCTTCAGCGCTTCGGCTTCACGTACTCCTCGCCTCAGGCCACTCCTCTGCCTACTCGCCACTCACTCTCAGCTCTGCCTTCGGATGAGTCCGTAGAGTCGAGTGGTCCGTATGCAGAGCTTGTTGGCTGCCTCATGTACCTGATGACCTGCACTCGACCTGACCTTGCATACCCTCTGAGCATTCTTGCACGCTATGTTGCTCCTGGGAGACACAGACCAGAGCACATGGCTGCAGCGAAGAGGGTATTGCGCTACCTGTGCAGTACGTCGGGCATGGGGCTAGTGCTTGGAGGGCGGAGTCCAGTGGTCCTTACAGGCCACGCGGACGCTTCTTGGGCTGACGACCAGGCTACGCAGCGGTCGTCACAGGGTTACACCTTCAGCCTTGGTTCCGGCTCTGTCTCGTGGCGGTCTACTCGCTCGTCTTCAGTTCTCGGCTCCAGTTGTGAGGCTGAGATCTACGCCGGGGCCATGGCTGCACAGGAGCTTCGCTGGCTCACCTACCTGCTGACTGACCTTGGAGAGCCGCCTCGTTCTCCTCCAGTGCTGTACGTAGACAACAAGGCCATGCTGGCCTTGTGTCGAGAGCAGCGCTTGGAGCACAGAACGAAGCACATTGCTCTCCGCTACTTCCTTGCTCGTGAGCTGCAACAGCGTGGTCAGTTGCGACTTGCGTACGTGGCCTCTGAGGCCAACACTGCTGATGTGTTCACCAAGGCACTCGCGCCTTGTGATCATCAGCGCTTTTGCACCCAGCTGGGTCTTGTGCCTGTCTTGCCTCACTTGCTCTCCTCTTGACTTTACTTGTACTGTGACATATATATATACCTGCTCTTGCTTGTCTAGTTTTATATATATGTCTGTACTCCTGCATGTGAACTGGCCTCTGGCCCTGCTCTTGTGCTCGGACTGTGTGGTGACTTTGTGATCCACCCTGAGCTTGCTTTGCTTTGCTTGACTGGTCTTGTGACCCCTTGTTCTCCCCCACTTTGCCTATGGGGGTGTGTCAAACATTATATATGTTATGCTTGTGTAGGCTACAGTGGGTTAGCCTATAGGGGGTACACAATTCTAGGGTTTACTACTTGTACTCATTTCACTTCTAGTTCATCCATTCCTGTTCGCTTATTCTCACATCCAGTGCCACCGGATCCCCCTGCACCCCCTGCTCCTCCTGCTCCCCCTGCACCCCCTGCTCCACCCGCTCCTCCCGCACCTCCCGCTCCTCCGAATCCGCCTGCTTTTGCCACGGCAGGTGCTCACCAACGGCCCGTGCTCCAACTGTATTTACCAGCCACGTTCGACGAATGGTTGGCTGAAGCGGACACACCCAAGGCCCGCGATGCACGCATCCAAGCTCCAGCGACTGCACCACGGTGGGGACAACCAGAATCCTGCGCGTGGGATGAGTCGGCTGTGGGCGCCGACGATGATGTGGCTACCGACAAACATGACAGCGGCGCCGGCGAAGCTGGAGGCGACGGTGAAGCTGGTGGCGACGGTGCAGCGGGCGACGAGGAAGACGTGTTCCCTGACCGTGACGAGGACGAGGACGGTGTGGAGTCCTGGTGGCGCGACGCACCACGCGCGAAGATGCCGGTACCGACATATCCGCCCCTTAATTAAAAACGCCCCCACCCGTCTACCGAGAATCGAGATGCCCGCCCCCCCTCCCCCAGGCACAAGCTGAATCAACATAAGTGGCAGTCCTACACCGCCCAGGAGAAGTTGAGGTGGCTCGTGCGGCTCGAGCTTGCGGCTTCGGTAAGCGAAGTGGCGCGGGAGTCAGGCATTCACCGAAAATGTCTGACAGAATGGAAAGCCCAAGCGGATGCGCTCAAGGCTGCACACGGAGCACGGATGCGACTTCACGGGCGCGGGAGGTCGTCTTGGTACCGCCCCATGGAGTTAAAGGTGTACGCGCAACTCCTCGACTGGCGACGCCGCGGAGTTGCGGTTTCGGTCGGCCGGCTGCAAGAGTGGTCCAAAGAAGTGATGAAGGTTCTATACCCGGACGTCAAGTGGAAAGGCACTCAGCGGTGGACGGAGCGGTTCCGCAGGCGGTGGAACCTCAGCGTGCGCATGAAAACAAAGGTGGCACAGAAAACACAGGAGCGTAAGTGGGTCGTTTACTGCTGATTTTGGTGGGTACCCGATTACGCTTAGTTTTTTTCGCATGTCTCCTGTGCGTCATACTAATTTGGTTTACTGTATGTACCTTTCTCCCTATTCTGCAGACGTGGCTGAGCAGTGCAATGATTTTTGGCAGTACGTACGTGACGCCCGTCACGAATACGACATTGACAACCGCTACATCATCAACGCCGACCAGACACCGCTGTGGTTAGAGATGCCGGCGACGACCACCGTGGAGCAGACGGGCGTGAGGTCGGTGCCCATTCGCAGCGGTGGGTACCAGAAGGAGAGAGTGACCGTCATGCTTGCGTGCACGGCGACGGGCGAGAAGCTGAAGCCGTGGGTGTTTTTCAAGCGCAAGACACTCCCCAAGGGTGACTTCCCGAACGGTAAGTGATCGTCCACCGTGTTTATTCACGTTACTACCTGAGTCGTTAACCGTTCTTTTTCGTTGCGTGCAGATGTTGTGGTCGGCTGCCAAGCCAACGGGTGGATGGAGGCCGCAGGCGTCATCGAGTGGCTCAACACGGGCGTGGTGCCGTTCCTGAAGTCGAAATTCGGCCTGCAGAGTCGTAGCGCCATGCTGGTGCTCGACTCGTATCGCGGTCACCTGACACCAGAAGTCAAGGCGAGATTCGCGGCGCTCAACATCGTGCCTGCTATCATTCCGGCGGGTTGCACGGCAGACCTGCAGCCCCTCGATGTGTCGATCAACAAAAGCTTCAAAGCAAGCATTCGTCAGCAGTACCAAAATTGGTTTGAGGAGGACGGCATGAACATCCTGACCCCGGCAGGTGAGTGACGGCATGTGCTCCCGTCTGCAAATCTTGAGATTGAATGCATGTTTACTTGTCTCATGTTTTCCCCGCCCCACTCCGTGTGATGCAGGGAACATCAAGAAACCACCTCCGGAGGTGGTGCTCAAGTGGATTTCACGGGCCTGGAAGGCGGTGCCCGCCGACCTCATCAAGAAAGCATTCCTCACTTGCGGCATCAGCAACGCCCTTGATGGGAGCGAAGACAAACTGGTGCTAGCGCACCGAAGGTGTCAGTTGTCCCATGAGGTGGAGGTGGACGACGACATCCAGGCAGATGGGTTCTGGGGCAACAACTCCACGGAGCCTGAGTCGGACGAGGAGGAAGAAAAGGCAGTAGGGTAGACTAGGCAGGTTGAAAGGTGTAGTGCAGGACAGCAGAGACCACCCTTGTATGTGATTGTCATTCTTAATGGAAAGTTTAGAACATGTAGGCTAGGTAGGTTAAAAAAAATGAAATTCTTTTTTTTTAACTAAACGAGTGCGCTTATAATAAGTCAAGAATTCCAAAGGGGTGCGCTTATAATTGAGGATCGGCCATAAGCGCATTGCTCCAGATACAAGCGCATGCGCTTAACATAGGCCTGCGCTTCTATCCGGGGCCATACGGTATTTCTCAATTGGTAGTTCTAATTTCCCACCCGCCCACCCCATTGTGTATGCTGTTATGTAGACTTGTATACAACGAGAACGATGTACTAGAACCCATATGAAATGATAACGCTGCCTTTGCAAGTCAGCCTAAGTAGACTATCACAATTCACGTGGATTAATATCTCTATTCTACAATTCCGTATGACCTTTTTCAGCATTTGTTTTCTACAGTAAATGTTCGTGACTGGCTCTTCCATCTATTTCACCTCTGATTACTAATGAACACCACGCATCTCGTTCAAGATCATGGTTGTCATTCTGTATTTGAATACAGCTTTGACACAACTGAAACACACTTCAAGCAAGTGAACTGAAGATGCGTATGTACAGCCGCAACCTCACTACAGTGATGACTGTAAAACCTGAACGTGTCTCTCCCTTTAAAGCCAATGTTAGGATTGGCCAACCGTCTGTGCCTGCTCTTTGCTCCCCGAATCCAGCTCCCTCTCTAGCCCACGGTGCACACCAGCGGTATTTTCCAGCATCACCTGGGCACTCCCCCTTTCAGTGCTGCAGCTCGACTCGCCCCCGCTGCCCATCACTTCGGCTTCACCCTGAGCATCGCCGCGGTTGGATTGGCTGGCTTGGGGTTGGAGAGGCTCCGCAGGGACGCTAGGTGAGTGCACTGCAGGTGAGAGTGCTCCCTGCTGGGCTGCCAGCATGATCGGATGTGGGGTCTTTGAGCTGCTGCGGATCTCGATAAGAGCGCGAAGGGCGCTACAGGCACTGCGGTAAACCATGGCTACTGTATCGTTGTCATCAGAATCAAACTCTGCAGCGGCAGGCTCTCTGGCAGGCGTCACTTCCACTTCCTCAGCAGCAGCAGTCGGGACATCCTGGTGAAGCGTGACTACCGGATGATTGCATGCTGCACATGTAACACAGACGACAGTAGAAGATGCAAAAACGTTGACATCTATCAGACATGAGATAAAAGAATGGGATTACAGCCGCACGTGCTGCAAGTTAATAATAAAGTGAAGAAATGAGACAAAGCCGTACATGATTGCTCGCTGGGCGGCAACAGCTGCTGCAGCAGCACCTCGCACTCGCTGATCAACTGCGACAACAGCTCCGTCGTGCAGAACGGCTGCAGACACGAAGGGAACCGGACGATGGACAGGTAGATGTGAGGGACGAATATGAACGGAATATAGATTGATGTGTTGGGACCAATGATAGATAAGGTATACAACGGTCAGGCCAATCACCAAGTGCGCGGAGGAAGAGGACAGAAGTGAGCAATATACCTGCTGCAGCACAGTGCGCAAGAACGGACGCAACGGGTGACTGGTGCGCTTGTCGTGCTTCTTGACAATCTTAACGAGCCCCATGTAGTTGAGCGAGCTGTAGTTCTCCAACAACACCTGCGATGTAACGACACGTCAGCACAGGAACCAGGGTGATAAAGGGAACAGTGATTAGGTAAGGAGAATGGATCGGTCAGGAACAAAGGAGCCTACGGACAGAAACGAGGTTGTCGAAATGACGAAAGAAACGAAGGGCAAGATAAGTACCATTTCACCGTGTAGCGCAACAATGGCACGGCGTATGCTGTTCACCCCGGCACTATCGGCGTTGTCAAGAAGAAATTCTTGGACGGTTCCGTCGGAAGCACTCCTTCGTGGAACCTAAGGACAGAGACGGAAAAAAGTGAGTCAGAGACACCAGTCGGTGAACGATGAATAACGGACACACTACTCCATGAAAAACGAACCTCACTGGCTATCCGCTGCTTGATGGTGTGCATGCGAATGACAAACTCCTCCTCCTTATCGGCGAAAAAGTCGTTGAACCGATCCAACTCCGACAGCAGCAGCTGCACAAACGGGTCCTCCGACGACCCGGAGAAGAGCGCACGCCTGACGATATCTGCACGACAGGGAAAAAATACTAGAGTCTTGGGGATACGAGCATACGGGGAAGAACCCATATACTAGCCGAAATTCCATCGAGATGCGGTACTGGCCTTCTACATAGGGATGCACGGACAGGTCATTAATAAGATGCCTTTCGCCAAACCCTATTGAGTCGATGAATATACCTGAAGATTCATCGCACAAATCTAGCGGCTGCTCTGCCCCCTCAAGCTCGCGTTCCGGTGATTCTGCGGAAATGGTCTTCAACCGCTTCTTCAGCTCCTTGTAGCGAAGAAACTTGCCTCGCCACTCTGGCAACGTATCCTCTTCCTGATCTCTAAGCCTCTTACCGAACTTCATCCTTCCTACAGCATGCAATCTGACGTCCAAGCACCCCTAATTTAGCGCCTCTGAAAGAATTAGAACTTATGTACCACGGCTCCACGACGCGCCTGCTAAGAAAATCCCTAAAATTCGGTCATCAAGATACGTAGTGCCAATTTATGGTTGGTCAAATGGAAAGGTGTGAAGTAGAAGCAGTGGACATGGACGGAGAATATTTTGCCGAAGATTCCCTTTCGTTGCTGTTCGTGCTGTGCGGGACATCAGCAGAATCATGTCATCATCATGCACTAGCAAATCGCTCTTCTTCCCCCTCCCAATTCACGCTCATGCAATCCAACGTTGCATCGAGAATTTTGGACTGTTCAGGTCTGTTACCCTGCTCGTCAGCAAGGAGTCCGTGACCAATCACAGTATGCCCAGTCACGGCGCATCTCGAAAAGTGCTGCGCTGGGTTGGTTCGGCCAGCTCCTCCGCTAAGGGAGTTGGTTGCCTTGATGTGCTCGAATCTACGTGGCATCACTTTCAGGGCCAGGTCCAGTGCCGCCCTCACCTTGGTACGGTTTTCAAGCTGCCTACACACCAGAAAGGAATATTCCTGCTGTTGGAAACCTCCACGGCCCACCTATGCGATGTAAGATGCTGCTAAGTCACCATCGCAATAAGCTTAGCAGCGAGTCATCAGCGGACACGTAGGCATTCTCCAAACAGGTGTGACACAAAGGCAGCAGTGAATTATGGAACCAGGGGGTGGTGGGCCACCAAACCATGACAAGTCTTATCAGGACTTGTTACATTTCGCACAATCCCCGTAAGAAACCCTCAATTTACTTGAAGGGAATTAGTGTTTTGTTTATGTAAGGAAATTCCCTTTTCCTTACTTCGCATCCCTGCTCAACGCGTACATCACTGTAGCACCTCAGTCAGCACCGTTACCACTCGCGATCATCGCACCGATAATCATCCCGCCATTTTCGCACATCGCATCCCGACCTCACGGCTCGGCTCGGCTGGTAACCCGCGCTCCGGGCCTACGCTTCGACACTTTCCCAAACCTCAGTCCCAAGCTCGTCGCGCGACTACCACAGACCATTACCGTTACCACTGTAGTTTCGCTATATATTCTTCGCTCATGCCTTCGCTCATTGTATTCTTGCTTCGATAGTGCAATTCTCGTTCGTTCACTCAATTGCACTCGTAACAGTTTACAACCCCATATTCTAGAAGTGCACGTTCGGCCTGTTTCCTTGACACACCTAAGGACACGTCACAGTTGCGACATCGAGGAGGGATGCGGTTACACACCGAAGCTGCGAGCTTCGATCTCCTCTGAGCCAGATGTCAGAACATTATAGCTTACTTATTTGTGTAGGCTATAGTGGGGTATCCCATAGGGGGTACAACCCCGTTAGGGTTTCCTATTTGTACTCACTTCGTTTATAGTTGACTCATCCTCTCGTTCACTTCTTCTCATGGTATCAGAGCAGGTTCCCCTGTGGGAACTTTGCTTAGGGCCCACCACTTCGAAAACTTTTTTTTCCTGCCCTAGCGCCCTAGCGCCCACCCTAGCGCCCGCCCTAGCGCCCTAGCGCCCGCCCTAGCGCCAGCCCTAGCGCCCTAGCGCCCGGCGCCCACCCTAGCGCCCGTGAGCCGCCCGCGGCCTGCCCGTGAGCCGCCGCCCGTGAGCCGCCGCCCGTGAGCCGTCGCCCGTGAGCGCCGCCCGCTAGCCACCGCCCGTGAGCGCCACCCGTGAGCGCCGCCCGTGAGCCGCCGCCCGTCAGCCTCCGCCCGTGCGCCGCTCGTCAGCCGCCGCCCGTGAGCGCCGCCCGTCAGCCGCCGCCCGTGAGCGCCGCCCGTCAGCCGCCGCCCGTAAGCAGCCGCCCGTCAGACGCCGCCCGTGCGCCGCCGCCGTCTGCGAAGCCGCCGCCCGTGAGCCGCCGCCCGTGAGCCGCCCACCCGCGCGCCGCCCGACCGTGAGCCGGCGCCGCCCGTGAGCCGCCCGCCCGTGCGCCACCAGCCCGCCCGTGAGCCGCTGGCGCCGCCCGTGCGCCGCCCGTCCGTGAGCCGCCCGCCCGTGCGCCGCCCGCCCGTGCGCAGCCCGTCCGCGAGCCACCCTCCCGCCCGTGCGCAGCCCGTCCGTGAGCCGCCCGCGCCGCCCGTGCACAGCCCGCGAGCCGCCCGCGAGCAGCCCGCGAGCCGCCCCAGCCGCCCGTGCAGCCGCCCGTGAGCCGCCCGTGACCCGCCCGCGCGCCGCCCGTGACCCGCCCCGGCCGCTCGTGCAGTCACCCGTGCGCCGCCCGCGAGACGCCCGCGCCGCCCGAGCCGCCCGAGCCGCCCGAGCAACCTGAGGTGCCGAGCTCCTGCTCCTGTGGGGCTGCTGCTGCTCCTGGACCGGCGCAGCCGCTGTGCTGCCGTGTTACTGTACTACTGAGCTACCCGACTCCTCCTGCCCGGTGAGACTGTCAGCTGCTATAATGGCCACCCCCAGTGTCCTGGCTTTTGATGCTGAGGGTCGCGCCATTGACTTTGCAGTCTCGGTCGAGGACCAGCAGCTGTACTTACTGTGCGATGCGATAGATGAGGTTTCTCTCTTTGACTTTGTCTCTGGAGCTGTCCCTGCCCCTCCTGCTGATGCTGACCCCACTGTTTGCTCCAAGTGGGCCACACGCGATGCTGCTGCACGTCTTGCTGTGCGTCGCCACCTCCCTTCCTCCGAGCGTGCGCACTTTAGTCAGTGCAAGACCGCTCAGGCCTTGTACGACGCTGTAGTTGCGCGCTACTCCTCCCCTTCCTCCGCTACGCTGAGCCGCCTCATGCTACCGTACCTCTTCCCTGACCTCGCTGCCTTTCCCACAGTCGCTGACCTCTTTACCCACCTCCGCGCTAGTGACACTCGCTACCGCGCTGCGCTTCCTGCTGACTTCCGCGCCGCAAACCCTCCTCCCATGTACATCACTCTCTACTTTCTAGTCACCCGTCTCCCTGAGTCCCTTCGTGCCGTTAGGGACCAGTTTCTCTCTGTCTGTCCCACCACCCTCACTGTCGACCTCCTTGAGAAGTCCCTGCTAGCGGCTGAGAAGAGTATAGTCGCTGTAGGGGCCTCTCGTGGTGACCCTCGCACCCCCATCTTTGAGGGGTGTTCTCCCTCCCCCCTGTTACCCTCTTTCGCCTCTGCTGCTGCGGCCGACCTCGTTGGTTTAGAGTCGGTCGGTGCGGCGTCTGCCCCCAGCGGTAGGCGCCGCTGTGGCAGGGGCAAGGGGGGCAAGGGAGCGGGTGGAGCTAGCGGGGGCGGTGGCGGAGGAGGTGGGGGCGGCGGGGGGAGTGGGGGTGGCGGTGGAGGTGGTGGCGGGAGTGGAGGTACTAGTGGCGGCAGTGCAGGCGGAGGTGGTGGCGGAGGTGGCGGTGGGAGCGGCGGGGGCGAGGGTGGCGGTGGTGGCGGTGGCGGCGGAGGCGGGGGTGGCGGTGGTGGAGGTGGTCGGAGTGGCTCGTCCCAGCGGAGCAGCACTGGGGGTGGTCAGCGCCAGCAGCAGCAGCAGCAGCAGCAGCGCTCTCGCGACATCCCCGCCCCTCAGCAGCTCCGTGAGTGGTACTCGCAGCGTCAGCGTGGTGGGGCGTTCGGTCCCTGCACCTACGTCCTTCGCACCGGCAACCGCGCGGGTGAGCAGTGTGGGGGCACCCACACCGCCCGCCGCTGCTTTGCCCGCTTAACCGACGCTTGGCGCCAGCAGTTTCCGGAGGCCTCTGAGATCCCCCGCTGGGGAGAGCTGTCTAGGGCTGGTGTAGCTATTTTTGATCTTGACTTTGATGCTATCCTTGCTGCCATGTATGCTGTGACTGTTAGTGATGAGGGTGACTGTTACTGGTGTTTCCCGCCCGACCCGGGCATTGGTACTGCTGCGTCAGGTGCCAGTGAGGCTGCTGCTCTAGGTGCCAGTGCGTCTGTGCTCTCAGGTACTAGTGAGTGAGCACTCTCAGGTACTGTGTCGGCTTCGGCCTCTCACACCTTCACCCTTGACTCTGGGGCGTCTCGCTCCTTCTTTCGGGACCGCACCACTCTCACGCCGCTTAGTCGGCCAGTTGCGGTGTCCCTGGCTGACCCCTCTGGGGGTCCTGTCCTGTCTCGTTTCTCCACAGTCCTCCCGTGTCCGGCGGCTCCCTCTGGCACCCTGTCTGGTCTCTACCTCCCCTCGTTCTCTACGAACCTGGTGAGTGGTGCTGACCTACAGGATGTGGGTGTCCACCAGTTCACTCCTGCTCGTCAGCGGGTGACACACTGCACAGAGGCCAGCACAGGTCGCCACCTGGCTACGTTTACACGTCAGCCAGGGTCGAGCCTGTACACACTGACCACTGCTTCTCCTCCAGGTGCTGAGTCTGGTAGAGTCCCTTCGTCTGGTCAGGTGTTTGCTGCAGCGTCCAGGTCTGGTCCTGAGTCTGCCCCCTGTTCGTGTCGCCGTCTGTCTCACGAGACCCTCCTCTGGCACCACCGCCTTGGCCACCCCTCTCTGCTTCGGCTCAGAGGCATGGCCTCCCGTCTTCTTGTGTCTGGTCTCCCCCGGTCCCTCCCTCCCCTTCCTCAGGGCCCTGGCCCTGCCTGTGTCCCCTGTGTCGAGGGGCGCCAGCGTGCTGCCCCTCACTCCTCCCAGTTTCCTCCGACAGAGGCTCCGTTGCAGACGCTTCACATGGACGTGTGGGGCCCTGCCCGCGTCCGTGGACTCGGTCACGAGCGCTACTTCCTGTTGGTGGTTGACGACTACTCGCGTTACACCACAGTCTTCCCCTTGCGCAGCAAGGGTGATGTCACTGAGGTGCTGATCGACTGGATCCGCGCAGCTCGTCTCCAGCTCAGGCAGAGCTTTGGCTCGGACTTTCCTGTGTTGCGTCTGCACTCGGACAGAGGCCGAGAGTTCTCCTCTGGCCTTCTTCGTGCCTACTGTCGTGCGCGAGGCATCCGCCAGACCTTCACGCTTCCGGACTCACCGCAGCAAAATGGGATTGCAGAGCGCCGCATTGGCATGGTCATGGACGTCGCTCGTACGTCTATGATGCATGCGGCTGCCCCCCATTTTCTGTGGCCGTTTGCGGTCAGGTACGCGGCGCATCAGATCAACCTCCACCCTAGGGTCTCCAGGCCGGAGACCTCCCCAGCCCTGCTGTGGACGGGGAAGGTTGGCGATGCGTCGGCGTTCCGGGTCTGGGGATCTCGGGCGTTTGTCCGCGACTTGTCTGCGGACAAGCTGTCCCCTCGCGCTGCTCCCTGCGTCTTCCTGGGGTTCCCCCCCGACGCCCCTGGGTGGCAGTTCTACCACCCCACCTCTCGACGTGTTCTGTCCTCCCAGGACGTCACGTTCGATGAGTCGGTACCCTACTACCGCCTCTTCCCCTACCGCACTCCGTCCCTCCCCCCGCCCCCGCTCTTCTTGGTACCAGGTCCCCCCCCGGTAGACCCCCTCCCCCCTCAGGGTCCTGCCCCTTCAGGTGTGTCCCAGGTAGACGCGGTCGAGCCTGTCGAGGTCACTGGTGACTCTGGTCCTGCTGCGGGAGCTGATCCTTGGGGTGCTGGGACTGGAGGTGCTACGCTTGGGGGTGCTGAGCCTGGGGGTACGGAGTCTGGAGGTGCTGAGCCTGGGGGTGCTGAGCCTGGGGGTGCTGAGCCTGGGGGTACTGAGTTTGGGGGTGCTGGGCCTGGGGGTGCTGAGCCTGGGGGTGCTGAGACTGGGGGTGCTCCGCCTGGAGGTGCTTTGCCTGAGGGTGCTGAGCCTGGAGGTTCTTCGCCTGGTGGTTCTCCGCCTGGAGGTGCTTCGTCTCGTCGAGAGCCACTCTCCCCACAGGAGCTACGTGAGTAATTTGCCCGGCGCTGGAGGCGTGGTGCTGGTGCTGGAGGTTCTTCGGCTGCAGAGGGTGCTGCTGCCGCGCGTCCCGGAGGTGCTCGTGCTGTGGGTGCTGGAGCTGCTGGGCCTGCGGATTCTCCTGGAGCTGGTGCTGCTGAGGGTGTTGGCGCTGAGACTACCGCTGGCTGTCTGACTGGCGGTGCTCCTGATGCTGCTGGAGGTTCTGGAGCTACTGGAGGTGCTACTGGAGGTGCTGCTGGAGCGGGTACTCCTCCTGGGGGTACTGGTGCTGTCCCTGCTGTTTCTGGCGTCGCCACGCGGCCCCGACCGTACTTCGTTCCGCTCCTGCAGCAGGTTCTTGGTCTTACACCTTCTCCTGGTCCTCCTCCGTCTCCCTTAGAGGGTCCACAGCCTGTCCCGTCACAATCACAGCTACAGCCTGCCTCCCCTTTGCCTGCTCCTTCTCCCTTCGCTGGTCCGACTGGAGGTCTTACTGAGCGTCGTGAGCCTGCGTCTCGTCCTGCGTCGCCTGTTCGTACTGCGCGCACTAGTGGTCGCGGTTCGCGTCAGCGTCCTCCTCCTGTCCCTGGCACGCACCGGATGTCTCTGCGTCCGTCCACTGCTCCTCTGCGTGCCCCTTTGCCTTCTCCTCCTGCTTCCTCTCTTCCTGCCCTTGCCGACCCAGAGTCGGACTCTCTTCGTGCTGCAAGTCCTACTGTCACGCGTCTCCTTGCTACTGCTGTCACTGACCCTTCTTTCGAGTCTTCTGCTGCGTCTGCCCTTGTCACTGAGCTCATCGACTTTGCTGCGCACTGTCGTCTAGACTACGCTGCTAGTCTTGTCGCTGAGTCTGAGTCTGCCTGTCCTCCGTCCGTCGGGGGTGAGTGTGCCCTTGGCACGGACGTCCTTGAGGACAGGCAGGAGGAGTTCCAGTGTCTGGCCGCCGCTTCACCTCATCTCGCGTCTGTACTGCTAGCCCCTGAGGGAGACCCGGATGCACTTGACATCCCGACTCCGCGCTCTTACGCGGAGGCGATAGAGGGTCCCTACTCCTCTCAGTGGCAGGCAGCTATGGATGCAGAGATGGCTTCCTGGAAGTCCACAGGCACCTACGTTGACGCTGTTCCCCCTCCTGGGGCGAACATCGTCAGTGGCATGTGGATCTTCAGGGTCAAGCGGCCGCCGGGTTCTCCGCCTGTCTTCAAGGCGCGTTACGTGGCTCGTGGTTTCAGTCAGCGGCAGGGAGTTGACTTCTTTCAGACCTTCTCCCCGACCCCGAAGATGACCACTCTTCGGGTACTACTGCACGTCGCTGCTCACCGTGACTACGAGCTGCACTCTCTCGACTTCAGCACTGCTTTCTTGCAGGGCAGCCTGCACGAGGAGATCTGGCTGCGCCGCCCTCCTGGCTTCACTGGGTCTTTCCCTCCTGGT
Organism: Closterium sp. NIES-65; assembly: GCA_948144175.1. NCBI lineage: Eukaryota > Viridiplantae > Streptophyta > Zygnematophyceae > Desmidiales > Closteriaceae > Closterium > Closterium sp. NIES-65. The sequence goes on along the minus strand of CANXME010001469.1, from coordinate 463,604 downwards.
ACCCAGTGGAGTCTCCGGCGTCCAGTTTACGGTCTCCGCCAGGCGCCACGTGAGTGGCACGACACACTGAGGACTACGCTGGCGGCACTTGGGTTTGCTCCTTCTACTGCCGACCCGTCGCTGTTTCTGCGCACCGACACCTCTCTGCCGCCGTTCTACATCCTCGTGTACGTCGACGACTTGGTCTTTGCCACAGCTGACACTGCTGGACTCGCCTACGTGAAGTCCGAGCTGCAGAAGAGACACACGTGCACTGATCTGGGTGAACTGCGCAGCTACCTTGGCTTGCAGATCACCCGGGACAGAGCACGCCGCACCATCACCCTGACTCAGTCACACATGGTGCAGCAGGTCCTTCAGCGCTTCGGCTTCACGTACTCCTCGCCTCAGGCCACTCCTCTGCCTACTCGCCACTCGCTCTCAGCTCTGCCTTCGGATGAGTCCGTAGAGTCGAGTGGCCCGTATCCAGAGCTTGTCGGCTGCCTCATGTACCTGATGACCTGTACACGACCTGACCTTGCATACCCTCTTAGCATTCTTGCACGCTATGTTGCTCCTGGGAGACACCGACCAGAGCACATGGCTGCAGCGAAGAGGGTGTTGCGCTACTTGTGCAGTACGTCGGGCATGGGGCTAGTGCTTGGAGGGCGCAGTCCAGTGGTCCTCAATGGGCACGCGGACGCTTCTTGGGCTGACGACCAGGCTACGCAGCGGTCGTCACAGGGTTACACCTTCAGTCTTGGTTCCGGCTCTGTTTCGTGGCGGGCTACCCGCTCGTCTTCTGTTCTCGGCTCCAGTTGTGAGGCTGAGATCTACGCCAGGGCTATGGCTGCACAGGAGCTTCGCTGGCTCACCTACCTGCTTACCGACCTGGGAGAGCCGCCTCGTTCTCCTCCAGTCCTGTACGTCGACAACAAGGCCATGCTGGCCTTGTGTCAAGAGCAGCGACTGGAGCACAGGACAAAGCACATTGCTCTCCGCTACTTTCTTGCGCGTGAGCTGCAGCAGCGTGGACAGTTGCGGCTTGCGTACGTGGCCTCTGAGGCCAACACTGCTGATGTCTTCACCAAGGCACTTGCGCCTTGTGATCATCAGCGCTTCTGCACTCAGTTGGGACTTGTACCTGTCTTACCTCACTTGCTTACTTCTTGACCTTGCTTGTACTGTCACATATATATGCTCTTGCTCTTGCTTGTTTAGCCTCTTGTATACCTATATATGTGCTCTTGCATGTGAACTGGCCTTTTGGCCTTTGAACTTGTGCTCGGAATGTGTGGTGACTTTGTGATCCACCCTGAGCTTTGCCTTGCTTTGCTTGACTGGTCTTGTGACCCCTTGTTCTCCCCCACTTTGCCTATGGGGGTGTGTCAGAACATTATAGCTTACTTATTTGTGTAGGCTATAGTGGGGTATCCCATAGGGGGTACAACCCCGTTAGGGTTTCCTATTTGTACTCACTTCGTTCATAGTTCACTCATCCTCTCGTTCACTTCTTCTCACCAGATTGGTCTTCAGGTTCGATAGTTAGCGGGGTTAGAAGCCTTTTAAAAAGTTAAAAATATACTACGTAGGATTTGAGTGCGGTGACAGATCGATCTGGAAGGGACATCGCGTTCGGTGACTTGGGTCTTAGCGAATTGAAACGAAAGTGGGATACAAGATACGGCGAAATATTGTATACTCGGAACATCGATCTCCGGCAGGTTCGATGTCGCAATTGTGGCGCGTCCTAAGCAACCACGCGTGGCCTTCGGCTTCCCTTTGCCCAACCTGCACCCACGCTCGTGTTTCGGCCTAGCCATGTTGGCCCGCTATACTACCCCGTGCCATTCATTGTATCGTCAGTCCATATTATTGAAAGTATACACCGTAAACACACATGCTACTGATGGTATGGCCCTGTTCGGCTGCAAAATTGCACGTTTTTCCCCATCTAGGTTCGGTGTTGTGCGGGAGGTCTGGTTCCGAACGTTGGGAGTTCGGAAACCAAAGGCAACTTGTCGTCCTGACACCGTGGCAACACGTCAGCAAAATCTAAGGTGTATCTACAGTGTCCGCGCAAAGGACACAGAAATTAGACCAGGCCACCAGACCTCAACGGCCAACATGAACGACCCAAAAATCCTCCACACATCCAACTCACTCAGGTTTATGGCCCTGGGTCACCCCTCGGTCAGGCCTCCCGCGGACGGAAAATCTGAAAAAAAGTTGCTCCTGCTAGGTATGTCGAGGACGTTGCACTGGGCTGCTGTTCGTGTGTTCGCGGGGCCTTTTGCTGGCGATGCATATGTTTAAAAATACCCCCAATCTGGGCAGGAGGGCACTTGGGGGACGAAGGGTTTACCCCCCACGCTGCCCGAAATGGAAGTCTCAAGTAGGCGGAAGATGGGTACTCACGTTGAAAACATGAGCACCCATCTTCTGGCCTTCCCTTCTTGTGATTGGTCGTTGGCTGACTTCTGGGCCCACGTCAGGCTTGGGGTTGGGCGAGGGGTTCGGAGTTGTGTGGGGTGGGTAGCTCGGAATGAAGTCTTGTCGCACGAGGGTCGCAGGCGATTTTGGTGGTGCCGAACCACTCTCAACGGCCAACATGAACACTTTTCAGGCTCCCAACGGCCAAGATGACCTGTTTTTAGTGCTCCTGAAGTGCTGCCGAACAGGGCCTATATTCCGGCCGTGACTTGTCCAGAAAGTACGCGACACAATCGAGTGTACCACTCTGTACAGAACTGTTACAAATAGTGATTATTTAAGCATCACTGTGCACTCCTTACTGCAGCAACCGAAGCACGCACTACCGAGAATGAAGACGAAAGGACGGAAGTGGCGAAGGGTCGTACGGTTACGAAGGAATCTGAACCGTTGGGCATACAGCATCAGACAGTAGCAATTGCGAGGATTCTGCATGAATGGTCTCGTAACCACATGGAGTCTCACGATAATACATGGCTAGCTATGTCGTTTCGCATTCCCCTGTACTTATGTTTATTCATCGTATTTGCATGTTTTAATCATCTCATGAGGAAATGAGAACGAGAATGAATTGGACTATGAATGAAGTGGGTACAGGTACTAACCCTAATTGGGTTGTACCCCCTATGGGATACCCCACTACAGCCTACACAAAATCATAAGCTATAATGTTCTAACACACCCCCATATGCAAAGTGGGGGAGAACAGAGGGTCACAAGACCAGTCAAGCAAAGCAAAGCAAAGCCCAGGGTGGATCACGAAGTCACCACACATTCCGAGCACAAGTTCAAGGCCACAAGGCCAGTTCACATGCAGGAAAACATATATATATATAAGGCTAGACAAGCAAGAGCAGGTATATATATATATGTAACAGTACAAGAAAGGTCAAGAGGTAAGCAAGTGAGGCAAGACAGGGACAAGACCCAGCTGAGTGCAGAAGCGCTGATGATCACAAGGCGGAAGTGCCTTGGTGAAAACATCAGCAGTGTTGGCCTCAGAGGCCACGTACGCAAGCCGCAACTGTCCACACTGCTGTAGCTCACGAGCAAGGAAGTAGCGGAGAGCAATGTGCTTCATTCTGTGCTCCAGTCGCTGCGAGCCAGTTCAGTACGTAGACAACAAGGCCATGCTGGAACGAAGCAACATAGCGTGCGAGAATGCTAAGAGGGTATGTAAGGTCAGGTCGTGTGCAGGTCATCAGGTACATGAGGCAGCCAACAAGCCCTGGATACGGGCCACTTGACTCTACGGACTCATCCGAAGGCAGAGCTGAGAGCGAGTGGCGAGTAGGCAGAGGAGTGGCCTGAGGCGAGGAGTACGTGAAGCCGAAGCGCTGAAGGACCTGCTGCACCATGTGTGACTGAGTCAGGGTAATGGTGCGGCGTGCTCTGTCCCGGGTGATCTGCAAGCCAAGGTAGCTGCCCAGTTCACCCAGGTCTCTGCACGTGTGTCTCTTATGCAGCTCGGACTTCACGTAGGCGAGTCCAGCAGTGTCAGCCGTGGCAAAGACCAAGTCGTCGACGTACACGAGGATGTAGAACGGCGGCAGAGAGGTGTCGGTGCGCAGAAACAGCGACGGGTCGGCAGTAGAAGGAGCAAACCCAAGAGCTGCAAGTGTAGTCCTCAGTGTGTCGTGCCACTCACGGGGCGCCTGGCGGAGACCATAGACTGGACGCCGGAGACTCCGCTGGGTACCAGGAGGGAACGACCCAGTGAAGCCAGGTGGGCGGCGCAGCCAGATCTCCTCGTGCAGGCTGCCCTGCAAGAAAGCTGTGCTGAAGTCGAGACAGTGCAGCTCGTAGTCACGGTGAGCAGCAACGTGCAGCAGTACCCGAAGAGTGGTCATCTTCGGGGTGAGAGAGAAGGTCTGAAATTAGTCAGATCCCTGCGACTGACTGAAGCCACGAGCCACGTACTGTGCCTTGAAGACAGACGAAGAACCCGGCGGCCGCTTCACCCTGAAGATCCACATGCCACTGACGATGTTCGCCCCAGGCGGGGGAACCTCGTCAACGTAGGTGCCAGTGGAGTTCCAGGAAGCCATCTCTGTGTCCATAGCTGCCTGCCACTAAGAGGAGTAGGGACCCTCTATCGCCTCCGCGTAAGAGCGCGGAGTCGGGATGTCAAGTGCATCCGGGTCTCCCTCAGGGGTAAGCAGTACAGACACGAGATGAGGTGAAGCAGCTACCAGACACTGGAACTCCTCCTGCCTGTCCTCAAGGACGTCCGTGCCAAAGGCACACGCACCCCCGATGGACGGAGGACAGACAGACGCAGACTCAGCGACAAGACTAGCAGCGTAGTCTAGGCGACAGCGAGCAGCAAAGTCGTCGAGCTCAGTCACTAGGGCAGACGCAGCAGTGGACTCAAAGGAAGGGTCAGTGACAACAGTAGCAAGGAGACGCGTGACAGTAGGACTGGCAGCACGAAGAGAGTCCGACTCCGGGTCGGCAAGAGCAGGAAGAGAGGACTCAGGAGGAGAAGGCAAAGGGGCACGCAGAGGAGTAGTGGACGGACGCAGAGACATCTGGTGTGTGCCAGGGACAGGGGGAGGACGCCGACGCGAACCACGATCACTAGTGCGAGCAGCACGAACAGGCGACGCAGGGCGAGACGCAGGCTCACGACGCTCAGCAAGACCTCCTGTAGGACCAGTGTTGGGAGAAGGAGCAGGCAAAGGGGAGGCAGGCTGCAACTTTAACTGTGACGGGACAGGCTGTGGACACTCTAAAGAAGGAGGAGGACCAGAAGAAGGCGGAAGACCAAGAACCTGCTGCAAGAGTGGAACGGAGTACGTTTGAGGCCGCGTGGCGACGCCAGACGCAGCAGGGACAGCACCAGTACCCCCAGCAGGAGCACCCGCTCCAGCAACACCTCCAGCAGCTCCATAACCTCCAGTAGCACCAGCACTACCCCTAGCAGGACCGCCAGCAGTAGTCTCAGCGCCAACACCCTCAGGAGCACCAGCTCCAGTCGAACCCGCAGGCCCGGAAGCTCCAAAACTCCCAGGACGAGCAGCTCCGGGACCTGCGATAGCAGCACCCTCAGTAGCCGAAGAACCTCCAGCTCCAGCAGCACGCCTTCAGTGCCGGGCAAACCACTCGGGCAGCTCCTGTGGAGAGAGTGGCTCCCGCAGAGACGAAGCACCCGGAGAACCTCCAGGCGGAGCACCTCCAAGCTCAACACCCCCAGTCTTAGCACCCCCAGGTGTAGCACCCCCAGGCACAGCACCCCCAGGCTCAGCACCCCCAGGCTCAGCACCCCCAGGCTCAGCACCCCCAGTCCTAGCAACCCCAGGCTCAGCACTCCCAGGCTCAGCACCCCCAGGCTCAGCACCCCCAGTCTCAGCACCCCCAGGCTCAGCACCCCCAGCAGCACCAGAGTCAAAAGTAACCTCGACAGGCTGGACTGCGTCTACCTGGGACACACCTGAAGGGGCAGGAGCCTGAGGGGGGAGGGGGTCTACCGGGGGGGGATCTGGGACAAGGAAGAGCGCGGGGGGGGGGGGGGTGGAGGGACGGAGTGCGGTAGGGGAAGAGGCGGTAGTAGGGGACCGACTCGTCAAACGTGACGTCCTGGGAGGACAGAACACGTCGAGAGGTGGGGTGGTAGAACTGCCACCCAGGCGCGTCAAGGGGGAACCCCAGGAAGACGCAAGGAGCAACACGAGGGGACAGCTTGTCCGCAGACAAGTCGCGGACAAACGCCCGAGATCCCCAGACCCGGAACGCCGACACATCGCCAACCTTCCCCGTCCACAGCAAGGCTGGGGAGGTCTCCGGCCTGGAGACCCTGGGGTGGAGGTTGATCTGATGCGCCGCGTACCTCACCGCAAACGGCCACAGAAAATGGGGGGCAGCCGCATGCATCATGGACGTACGAGCGACGTCCATGACCATGCCAATGTAGCGCTCAGCGATCCCATTTTGCTGCGGAGAGTCCGGAAGCGTGAAGGTCTGACGGATGCCTCGTGCGCGACAGTAGGCTCTCAGAAGGCCAGAGGAAAGCTCTCCGCCTCTGTCCGAGTGCAGACGCAGAACAGGAAAGTCCGAGCCAAAGCTCTGCCTGAGCTGGAGACGAGCTGCGTAGATCCACTCGATCAGCACCTCAGTGATATCACCCTTGCTGCGCAAGGGGAAGACTGCGGTGTAACGCGAGTAGTCGTCAACAACAAGCAGGAAGTAGCGCTCGTGACCCTGTCCACGGACGCGGGCTGGGCCCCACACATCCATGTGAAGCGTCTGCAGCGGGGCTTCTGTCGGAGGAAACTGGGAGGAGTGAGGGGCAGCCCGCTGGCGCCCCTCGACACAGGGGACACAGGAAGGGCCAGGCCCCTGAGGAAGGGGAGGGAGGGACCTGGGGAGACCAGAAACAAGAAGACGGGAGGCCATGCCCCTGAGCCGAAGCAGAGAGGGGTGACCAAGGCGGTGGTGCCAGAGGAGAGTCTCGTGAGACAGGAGACAACACGAGCAGGGGGCACACTCAGGACAAGACCTGGACACTGCAGCAAACACCTGACCCGACGTAGCTACCCTACCAGACTAAGCAACTGGAGGAGACGCGGTGGTCAGTGTGTAGAGGCTCAACCCCGGCTGACGTGTAAACGTAGCCAAGTGTTGGCTAGTGCGAGCCTCTGTGCAGTGCATCACTCGCTGACGCCCAGGAGTGAACTGGTGCACTCCCCCATTCTGTAGGTCAGCACCACTCACCAAGTTCGAAGAGAACGAGGGGAGGTAGAGACCAGACAGGGTGCCAGAGGGAGCCGCCGGACACGGGAGGACTGTGGAGAAGTGAGACAGGACAGGACCCCCAGAGGGGTCAGCCAGAGACACCGCAACCGGTCTACTAAGCGGCGTGAGTGTGGTGCGGTCCCGAAAGAAGGAGCGAGAGGCCCCAGAGTCAAGGGTGAAGGTGAGGGAGGCCGAAGCTGACGCAGTACCTGAGAGCGCAGACTCACCAGTACCTGAGGACGCAGACGCACTAGCACCTAGAGCAGCAGCGTCGCAAGCACCTAGGGCAGCAGCCTCACCAGTACCGAGAGCAGCAGTCTCAAAGCCCGGATCGGGCGGGAAACACCGGTAACAGTCACCCTCATCACTAATAGTCACAGCATACATGGCAGAAAGAATAGCATCAAAATCAAGATCATATATGGCAACACCCGCCCTAGACAGCTCGCCCCAGCGAAGGATCTCTGTGGCCTCAGGGAACTGGTGACGCCACGCGTCCGTGAGGCGGCCAAAGCAGCGCTGGGTGGGGTGCGCACCCCCACACTGCACACCCGCATGGTCGCCGGTGCGCAGGACGTAGGTGCACGGACCAAAACCCCCACCCCGCTGACGTGCAGTGTACCGCTCACAGAGCTGCTGAGGGGACAAGGTCTCACGACCGCGCTGCTGCTGCTGGCGCGGACCACCACCGGAGCCACTCCTCTGTGTAGACCCGCGACCAGCTCCACCGCCACCTCCGCTGCCTCCGCCGCCTCCGCCGCCTCCGCCACCACCGCCGCCTCCGCCACCACCGCCGCCTCCACTACCATCGCCACGTGCGCTCCCTCCGCCACTGCTGCCACTGGTTCCCCCACCTCCTCCACCACTCCCACCACCACCCCCACTCCCTCCGCCGCCTCCACCGCCACCTCCACCGCCCCCGCCAGCTCCTCCAGCGCCCTTGCCCCCCTTGCCCTTGCATGTGCGGCGCTTCCCCGAAGAGGCAGACGCAGCACCGACCGACTCAAAACCAACGAGGTCGGCGGCAGCACCAGAATCAATAGAGGGCAAGAGGGGGGAGGGAGAACACCCCTCAAAGACAAGGGTGCGGGGATCACCACGAGAGGCTCCTACAGCGACTATGCTCTTCTCGAGGAGGTCAATGGTGAGAGTGGTGGGGCACACTGCGAGGAAGTGGTCCCTGACTACTCTAAGGGAGTCAGGGAGTCGGGTGACTATGAAGTAGAGAGTGATGTACATGGGGGGGGGGTTCTTGGCGCAGAAGTCAGCAGGAAGCGCATCGCGGTAGCGAGTGTCACTAGTGCGGAGGTGCGTAATGAGGTCAGCGACTGTGGAAATGGCAGCAAGGTCAGGGAAGAGGTACGGCAGCATGAGACGGCTCAGTGCAGCAGTGGCAGGGGAGGAGTAGCGTGCAACTACAGCGTCGTACAAGATCTGAGCACTCTTGTACTGACTAAAGTGCGCACGCTCGGAGGTAGGGAGGTGGCGACGCATAGCAAGACGTGCAGCAACGTCGCGCGTGGCCCACTGGGAGCGAACAGTGGCGTCAGCATCAGCAGCAGGGGCAGGGGAAGCGCCAGAGGTGAGGTCAAAGAGAGAGAGGCCGTCTGCCCTATCGCACTATAAGAACAGCTGCAGGTCATCTACTCAGACCTCAAAGTCAATGGCGCGACCCTCAGCGTCAAAAGCGAGGACACTAGGGGTAGCCATGACCACAGTAGACGAGCAGTGCAAACACTAGGGTGAGGGCAGTGCAGTCAAAGAGGCGCTGTGCTTACCGGACGGGGCAGCTCGGGCGGCTCAGCAGTTGGGCGGCTCGGCGGCTCAGCTACTGGGCGGCTCGGCGGCTGGGCGGCTCGGCTGCAGTGCGGCTCGGCGGCCAGGCGGCTCGACTGGACGGTGGCTCGGCTGCTGGGCGGCTCGGCTGAAGGGCGGCTCGGCTGCAGGGCGGCTCGGCTGCTCGGCTGCTGGGCGGCTCGGCGGCTGGGCGGCTCGGCGGCTCGGCTGTCCAGCGGCTCGGCTACTGGGCGGCTCGGCTGCAGGGCGGCTCGGCTGCTCGGTTGCCTGGGTGGCTCGGCGGTGCTTCTGCAGGGCGGCGGGGCGGTCCGCTGCTCGGCTTGGTGAGGCGGCTCGGGCAGCTCGGGTTGCGGGCGGCGCTGTAGCAGGGGACGGGAAGCGCTGCGCGGGCAGGGGCAAGGGGGGCAAGGGCACTGGAGGAGCTGGCGGGGGCGGTGGAGGCGGCGGTGGAGGCGGCAAAGGGAGTGGGGGTGGTGGTGGGAGTGGTGGAGGGGGTGGGGGTACCGATGGCAGTAGTGGAGGCGGAGGCGGAGGCGGTGGTGGCGGAGGGAGCGGAGGCGGCGGTGGTGGCGGAGGTGGCGGAGGCGGCGGAGGTGGCGGAGGCGGCGGAGGTGGCGGTGGAGCCGGTCGTGGTTCTGCGCAGAGGAGTGGCTCTGGTGGTGGTCCGTGCCAGCAGCAGCAGCGCGGTCGTGAGACCTTGTCCCCTCAGCAGCTCCGTGAGTGGTACACTGCACGCCAGCGTAGTGGAGGTTTTGGTCCGTACACCTACGTCCTGCGCACCGGCGACCGTGCGGGTGAGCAGTGTGGGGGTGCGCACTCCACCCAGCGCTGCTTTGGCCGCCTGACGGACGCGTGGCGTCACCAGTTTCCGGAGGCCACAGAGATCCCTCGCTGGGGCGAGTTGTGTAGGGCGGGGGTTGCTATCTTTGACCTTGACTTTGATGCTATACTTTCTGCCATGTATGCTGTGACTATTAGTGATGAGGGTAACTGTTACCGGTGTTTTCCGCCCGATCCGGGCATTGAGACTGCTGCTCTAGGTACTGGTGAGGCTGCTGCCCTGGGTGCTTGCGAGGCTGCTGCTCTAGGTGCTAGTGCGTCTGCGTCCTCTGGTACTGGTGAGTCTGTGCTCTCAGGTACTGGTGAGTCTGCGCTCTCAGGTACTACGTCGGCTTTGGCCTCCCTCACCTTCACCCTTGACTCTGGGGCTTCTCGCTCCTTCTTTCGAGACCGCACCACACTCACGCCGCTTGGTCGGCCGGTTGCGGTGTCTCTGGCTGACCCCTCTGGGGGTCTTGTCCTAGCTCACTTCTCCACAATCCTCCCGTGTCCCGCGGCTCCCTCTGGCACCCTGTCTGGTCTCTACCTCCCCTCGTTCTCGACGAACTTGGTGAGTGGTGCTGACCTACAGGATGGGGGAGTGCACCAATTCACTCCTGCGAGTCAGCGGGTGACGCACTGCACTGAGGCTCGACCAGGCCGACACTTGGCTACGTTTTCATGTCAGCCGGGGTCGAGCCTGTACACACTGACCACTTCGTCTCCTCCAGTCAATGAGTTTGGTCGGGTAGCTGCGTCGGGTCAGGTGTTTGCTGCAGCGTCCAGGTCTGGTCTTGAGTCTGCCCCTTGTTCGTGTCGTCTCCTGTCTCACGAGACTCTCCTCTGGCACCACCGCCTTGGTCACCCCTCTTTGCTTTGTCTCAGAGGCATGGCCTCCCGTTTCCTTGTCTCTGGTCTTCCCCGGTCCCTCCCTCCCCTTCCTCAGGGGCCTGGCCCTACCTGTGTCCCCTGTGTCGAGGGGCGGCAGCGCGCTGCCCCTCACTCCTCCCAGTTCCCTCCGACAGAGGCCCCGCTGCAGACGCTTCACATGGACGTGTGGGGTCCGGCCCGCGTCCGTGGATAGGGTCACGAGCGCTACTTCCTGCTGGTGGTTGACGACTACTCGCGTTACACCGCAGTCTTCCCCTTGCGCAGCAAGGGTGATGTCACTGAGGTGTTGATCGACTAGATCCGCACAGCTCGTCTCCAGCTCAGGCAGAGCTTCGGCTCGGACTTTCCTGTTCTGCGTCTGCACTCTGACAGAGGTTGAGAGTTCTTCTCCGGCCTTCTTAGAGCCTACTGTCTTGCACGAGGCATCCGTCAGACCTTCATGCTTCCGGACTCTCCGCAGCAAAATGGGATTGCTGAGCGCCGCATTGGCATGGTCATGGACGTTGCTCGTACGTCCATGATGCATGCGGCTGCCCCCCATTTTCTGTGGCCGTTTGCGGTGAGGTACGCGGCGCATCAGATCAACCTCCACCCCAGGGTCTCCAGGCCGGAGACCTCCCCAGCTTTGCTGTGGACGGGGAAGGTTGGCGATGCGTCTGCTTTCCGTGTCTGGGGATCTCGGGCGTTTGTCTACGACTAGTCTGCGGACAAGCTGTCCCCTCGTGCTGCTCCCTGCGTCTTCCTGGGGTTCCCCCCTGGCGCGCCCGGGTGGCAGTTCTACCACCCCACCTCTCGTCGTGTTCTGTCCTCCCAGGACGTGACGTTTGACGAGTCGGTCCCCTACTACCGCCTCTTCCCCTACCGCACTCCGTCCCTCCCCCCGCCCCCGCTCTTCCTTGTACCAGGTCCCCCCCCGGTAGACCCCCTCCCCCCTCAGGGTCCTGCCCCTTCAAGTGTGTCCCAGGTAGACGCAGTCGAGCCTGTTGAGGTTACTGGTGACTCTGGTGCTGCTGAGGGTGCTGAGTCTGGGGGTGCTGAGCGTGTGGGTACTACTCCTGGGGGTGCTGAGACTTGGGGTGCTGAGACTGGGGCTGCTGAGCCTGGGGGTGCTACGCCTGGGGATGCTGAGCCTGGGGTGTGAGAGTATTACGGCTTATGCTTGTTATTCATGCTTGCTATTATTTCCTTACGCTATTCCTAGCTTAGGATTATTTTCTGCATGCATGAATTGTTTGATTTCCTAGGTTCGTTGCTATACTAAAGTTATTATAGTTATAGGCACCGAACCAGGTTACGTGCACCGAACTCAAGCTATTCGGTCGCCACCGAATTGCTTTCTACCGAGTTCGGGACGGTTCTGTTCGGGACGCTTCGCGACCCTCAGAACATTCGCGTAACACCTGGGTTACCTGCCTTGTGTCGAGCCTATATATAGCCTCATGTTGTACCCAGGTGATAATTCAATTCAATTTGAATCATCTTTTCTGAGCTCGATCCCAGATCCTCACATGGGGGTGCTACACCTTGGGGTGCTGAGCCTGGGGGTGCTGAGACTGGGGGTGCTGAACCTGGGGGTGCTGAGCCTGGGGGTGCTACGCCTGGGGGTGCTGAACCTGGGGGTGCTGTGCCTGGGAGTGCTACGCCTGGGGGTGCTGAGCCTGGGGGTGCTGAGCTTGGAGGTGCTACGCCTGGAGGTTCTCCGGGTGCTTCGTCTCGGCGGGAGCCACTCTCTCCACGGGAGCTGCGCGAGTGGTTTGCTCGTCGCTGGAGCCGTGCTGCTGGAGCTGGAGGTTCTTCGGCTACTGAGGGTGCTGGTGTCGCGGGTCCCGGAGGTGCTCGTACTGGGAGCAGTGGAGCTGCTGGGCCTGCGGGATCGACTGGAGCTGGTGCTGCTGAGGGTGTTGGCGGTGAGACTACTGATCGCGGTCCTGCTCTAGGTGCTACTGGTGTTGCTGCGGGTACTAGAGCTGGAGGTGCTGCTGGAGCTGGTGCTCCTGCTGGGGGTACTGGTGCTGTCCCTCCTGTGTCTGGAGTCGCCGCGCGGCCTCGACCGTACTTCGTTCCGCTCCTGCAGCAGGTTCTTGGTCTTCCGCCTTCTACTGGTCCTCCTCCTCCCTTAGAGTGTACACAGCCTGTCCAGTCGCGGTCACAGTTACATACCGCCTCCCCCCTACCTGCTCCTTCTCCCTACACTGGTCCTACTGGAGGTCTAGCTGAGCGTCGTGAGCCTGCGTCTCGCCCTGCGTCGCCTGTCCGTGCTGCTCGCACTAGTGGTCGTGGTTCGCGTCAGCGTCCTCCTTCTGTCCCTGGCATGCACCAGATGTCTCTGCGTCCGTCCAGTGCTCCTCTGCATGCCCCTTTGCCTTCTCCTCCTGAGTCCTCTCTTCCTGCTCTTGCCGACCCTGAGTCGGACTCTCTTCGTGCTGCCAGTCCTACTGTCACGCGTCTCCTTTCTACTGTCGTCACTAACCCTTCCTTTGAGTCCACTGCTGCGTCTGCCCTAGTTGCTGAGCTCGTCGACTTTGCTGCTCGCCGTCGCCTAGACTACGCTGCTTGTCTTGTCGCTGAGTCTGAGTCTATCTGTCCTCCGTCCGTCGGGGGTGAGTGTGCCCTTGGCACGGACGTCCTTGAGGACAGGCAGGAGGAGTTCCAGTGTCTGGCAGCTGCTTCACCTCATCTCGTGTCCGTAATGCTTACCCCTGAGGGAGACCCGGATGCACTTGACATCCCGACTCCGCGCTCTTACGCGGAGGCGATAGAGGGTCCCTACTCCTCTCAGTGGCAGGCAGCTATGGACACACAGATGGCTTCCTGGAAGTCCACAGGCACCTACGTTGACGAGGTTCCCCCGCTTGGGGCGAACATCGTCAGTGGCATGTGGATCTTCAGGGTGAAGCGGCCGCCGGGTTCTCCGCCTGTCTTCAAGGCACGGTACGTGGCTCGTGGTTTCAGTCACCGGCAGGGAGTTGACTACTTTCAGACCTTCTCCCCCACCCCAAAGATGACCACTCTTCGGGTACTGCTGCACGTTGCTGCTCACCGTGACTACGAGCTGCACTCTCTTGACTTCAGCACAGCTTTCTTGCAGGGCAGCCTGCACGAGGAGATCTGGCTGCGTCGCCCACCCGGCTTCACTGGGTCGTTCCCTCCTGGTACCCAGTGGAGTCTTCGGCGCCCAGTCTACGGTCTCCGCCAGGCGCCCCGCGAGTGGCACGACACACTGAGGACTACGCTTGCGGCTCTTGGGTTTGCTCCTTCTACTGCCGACCCGTCGCTGTTTCTGTGCACCGACACCTCTCTGCCGCTGTTCTACATCCTCGTGTACGTTCACGACTTGGTCTTTGCCATAGCTGACACTGCTGGACTCGCCTACGTGAAGTCCGAGCTGCAGAAGAGACACACGTGCACAGACCTGGGTGAACTGCGCAGCTACCTTGGCTTGCAGATCACCCGGGACAGAGCACGCCGCACCATTACTCTGACTCAGTCACACATGGTGCAGCAGGTCCTTCAGCGCTTCGGCTTCACGTACTCCTCGCCTCAGGCCACTCCTCTGCCTACTCGCCACTCACTCTCAGCTCTGCCTTCGGATGAGTCCGTAGAGTCGAGTGGCCTGTATCCAGAGCTTGTTGGCTGCCTCATGTACCTGATGACCTGCACACGACCTGACCTTACATACCCTCTTAGCATTCTCGCACGCTATGTTGCTCCTGGGAGACACTGACCATAGCACATGGCTGCAGCGAAGAGGGTGTTGCGCTACTTGTGCAGTACGTCGGGCATGGGGCTAGTGCTTGGAGGGCGGAGTCCAGTGGTCCTCACTGGGCATGCGGATGCTTCTTGGGCTGACGACCAGGCTACGCAGCGGTCGTCACAGGGTTACACCTTCAGCCTTGGTTCCGGCTCTGTTTCGTGGCGGGATACTCGCTCGTCTTCTGTTCTCGGCTCCAGTTGTGAGGCTGAGATCTACGCAGGGGCCATGGCTGCACAGGAGCTTCGCTGGCTCACATACCTGCTGACTGACATCGGAGAGCCACCTAGTTCTCCTCCATTTCTGTACGTAGACAACAAGGCCATGCTGGCCTTGTGTCGAGAGCAGAGACTGGAGCAAAGAACAAAGCACATTGCTCTCCGATACTTCCTTGCTCGTGAGCTACAACAGCGTGGTCAGTTGCTGCTTGCGTACGTGGCCTCTGAGGCCAACACTGCTGATGTCTTCACCAAGGCTCTTGCGCCTTATGATCATCAGCGCTTCTGCACTCAGCTGGGTCTTGTGCCTGTCTTGCCTCACTTGCTCAGCTTTTGACCTTGCTTGTACTGTTACATATATATATGCCTACTCTTACTTGTCTAGCTTTATATAGATGTGTACTCTTGCATGTGAACTGGCCTTGTGGCCTTGACCTTGTGCTCGGACTGTGTGGTGACTTGAGATCCACCCTGAGCTTGCTTTGCTTTGTTTTGCTTGACTGGTCTTGTGACCCCTTGTTCTCCCCCATTTTGCCTATGGGGGTGTGTCGAAACATTATATAGCTTATACATTTGTGTAGGCTATAGTGGGGTATCCCTTAGGGGGTACAACCCAATTAGGGTTAGTACTTGTACCCACTTCTTTCATAGTTCATTCATTCTCGTTTCAGTTTTCTCACGCATCATACGATTGGACTATACGTGCTTCCGCTTCCAGATAATCCTTATCATTTTCAGGGGCACCACCCATGCGCTCTCAAGAATCGGCAGCTGCGGGATTTCCCTTCTGCCCCTCGTGCCCAAGTCAGCCAAACTTGTGCAGGGGGTCAGCAGCACCTCTCCAAGCCATTTTGCCAATTCTGCCATGGATCTCGGCTATCTGCTTCCGTCCTGTTGTTATTTCACCAGTTCTCCCAACACCCGGTTCCACAGCCGCTCTGCATGTTTTTGTTCCCCTACCGGCGTAACCGCTCCCACTAATATCGCTCTATTGAAAATTAGTCTCTTCTTCGCGATTTCCTCCTTTGACACACAAGCTGATCGAATGCGAAGTGGTGATTTCATGAAAAAATTACACGTTTGCTTCCACCGTTGACTCCTCCCCTCCAAGTGCCGCAAGAGCTGGTCACGTGATGTGAAGGAGTCCAAGCCTAGTGAGAGATCTGCCGCGTGCATCATCAACTTCCGGTTGAGCTGGTTTGTTTCTATCAGCAACAGGCCGATGCATTCGGCAGCCAGACATGCGAGTGTGACACTCGGATCCTGAACCCCTAGCCCTCCATCCTGCCTTGGGGTGTAGAGCAGCTCCATACTCCAGAGCAGGAAAACCCCGGTCGATTAATAGAGTTACGTATTAATCTCTCCAGCTCCCCCCATATCCTCGCAGGTGGTGGGTATACATGTGCATGGAAAGCCATTAATGGCTAGATGTAACAGTTCGACACCGCTGCCCTCGCATTTTCAATAAGATACTTCTACCGCCACAGTACCAGTCTCTTTGTGATCTCCTTCAGTATTTTCTGCCATGTGGGCAGGCCACTGCCGTCCGAGTGACCCATACCCCCAGCAACCATTCAGCTTCCTGTCGTTTTGCCCACTCGAAGGCGCCCCCAGCCGTATTTTCTCGGTTCACCCCCAACGGTAAGACCACTGTTTTTGCTTTATGTGTTGCCAAACCCAACCGCTTCTCAAAATTGTCCATATTTTCTTCTGCCTTTAACAATCTGTTGCCACCCCTGCAGGGCTAGTGTGGTGTCGTCCGCAAAGCCAAGGTATGCCAGGCGTTTCCCAGCTATGTCCAGCCCCAATTTTTTCTTCTCCACTTCCTGCACCAATGGTTCCACAATGCACAGGAACAGGTACTACGCTAGTGGGCAACCCTGATGCACCCCTGATACCACCTCGATTCCCCCTCCCATCCAGCCATTGATCAGCATCTTAGTTGCCGTATGTGAATGTAGTCCTTCTATCCATGACACGAACCATGCCAGAAAACCCATGCGCTTGAGCACATGAAAAACATGAAGCATCTCGACTCCGAGTCGAAGGCTTACTAGTATTTACTGCCATTCTAAGCGGCGTCGATGATTTCAGCTACAAGCACGCTAGCGTTAGAGAGCCTCCTCCCTGGGATGAACTTGTATTGTTCCAGCAATATAACCCAATATAATACTCTTTCAGTCGGTTCGCGATCACCTTAGCCAGATTTTTATACGTGAAGTTCAACAGTGTGATCGTTTGGTAGTTTTTTAACTGATTTGTCTCCCCTTCCTTGTGCAAGAGGATGGTCACTGCCTCCTTCACCTCCCTCGAGAGCACTTCAGAAGCTGAAAAGTCCTTCAATAGGGCCATGAAGCTTCCCCCTAGAAGATCCAGTCGGTCCCAAAGAACTCCTTCGCCAGACCGTCATTTCTAGGTGACTTGTGTTTAAGTAGCTAGTTAATCTTAGGACCCATGGCTAGGGTTGAAGGTACTAGCATGAGTATCGAGAAAGTTTGGCAAAGGAGAAATGTAATTTCACTATAGCAAAACTGGAACATATAAGGGAAAGGAGGGGAGGTGCAGCACCAAAACAAGAAGCATATAGCTACACTACGATATACTGTAGGCAGGTATATACATGTATACAAATACATTTCAACAACTTATTTTTTGCTAATGCTGCAAAAGCAGCTTTCGCTTCCCCTTTTCTTCATTCTGCCTCCAGCCCTTCCGAGTCCCATTAATGCAGTTTCCTACTTGGCACCGAACTCCAATATCTGAAATCTGACCTCCTAGCTGCAAGAACCTGCTTCGAGTCCGACACCACCCCTCTGGCGACCTTAACATCCGTAATCTAAGTGTAACTCTTCCGCGCCTTAACCTTTGCCGATAATTGCTTCGACGAAATTTCTCCAGTGAGCTCCATTTCGAGACCCACCATAAGGTGAAGTCTGTCCTACTTCCATGTCAAGTACTCTTTCAGCATCACCTCCTTCTCCTCCAAGAGAGCCTCCCGCCTATCACAGCTTGGTTCCCCAGCACCTTCTGCATCAGTGCCGCCACCGCCGACATCAGGTGAGTAAAGGTTGCTCGTACCCCCTTATTCTCCTCCCTTGTGTAGGCCCGAAGCCATGCGTCGAGCCTAGAGATTAGTAGCCCATAGCTCCGTCCGTTTGTCGTTTTTTTTTTTTTTTTTTTTTTTTTTTTTTTTTTTTTTTTTGGAATGTGTCTTAGAAAATCCGTCTTACTTCGGATTTGTTTGGTAACGATGCATGCAATCTCCAGATACCTGGTCCCAATCAGGCTTTGGCATCCACCTTATGTGTGACATGAATCGCGAAACCGTGATCTGGTACCTTTTCCGCCGGTGAAACATGCGACGAGTCGACCAGGAAAGGCAGGAGAGACATGGATACCAAGGCTCTGTCTATACTAGAACTCGCTCGTGCAAATGCTGCGTAGAAGGTGTATTCTCGGCTTCTTGGATATAAGGTACGATAGGCGTTCGATGGCTGGAATGTTGCTCATGAACCGCGCGCGCTAGTTTTAGATACCACCTCGAAGTTGAATCACGTCAAAAGGTGGTCCAGAGAGTGAGAACAAATTGAAAACGTATAGTTGTTGCTTTCACTAGAATGGATGGAGGAAGAACAAACATTAGGCATGAAATAATAGGTTTTGGGGGTTTCAGGAGAACCTTGTCAAAATGTTATTGTTCTCTAGCCTACAGTGGGGTACTCTATAGCGAGGTAACCCCTTAGGGTTCCCTATATGTATCCTTCTGCTTTCTAGTGAACCTCCTTCCTTTGCTTATTCTCTCTTGCCTAGCTAGGACTTACCTAGCTATGGCACCTACCCATTCCTCGTTTCTTCATATGGTATCAGAGCACTCACGCTCCTGGCCTGTGGGCCCTACTGCTGCTTCCGCTGCTTCTCTGTGTGTTGCACGCCCCGTGGCGTGCGACGGTTTTCTGCCCGCCGCGCGCTAAGAGGCGCGCAGCGGTTTTCTGCCCGCCGTGCGCCCCGGGGCGTGCGGCGGTTCTCTGCCCGCCGTGCGTCCTGAGGCGCGCGGCGGCCTTCTGCCCCGTCGGTCCGCGGGTCGCCCCCGGGGGGCGCTTTGACGGGCGACGGGGACCAGCCCGTCGTCCCCCGTCGCCCGTCCTGGCCAGCGCGGGCTGCGCTAGCCCCGAGCGCGGCCCATATGGGCTGCGCCCGGCCCGCGCGCGGCCCGTACTGTCAGAATATTATAGCTTACTTATTTGTGTAGGCTATAGTGGGGTATCCCATAGGGGGTACAACCCAGCTAGGGTTTCCTATTTGTACTCACTTCGTTCATAGTCATTCCATTCTCTCGTTCACTTCTTCTCATGGTATCAGAGCAGGTTCCCCTGTGGGAACTGTGCTTAGGGCCCACCACCTAATTTTTTTTTTCTGCCCTAGCGCCTTAGTGCCCTAGTGCCCGCCCTAGCGCCCGCCCTAACGAGCGTCCTAGCGCCCACCTCGGCGCCCGCCCTTTCGAGCCGCCCGTTAGCGCCGCCCGTTAGCGCCGCCCGTGCGGCCGCCCGTTCGCGCCGCCCGTTAGCGCCGCCCGTCAGCGCCGCCCATTAGCGCCGCCCGTTAGCGCCGCCAGTAGCGCCGCCCCTGCGGCCGCCCGTAGCGCCGCCCGTGAGCCGCCGCCCGTAGCGCCGCCCGTGAGCCGCCGCCCGTCGCGCCACCCGCTAGCTCCGCCCGTGAGCGCCGCCCTTGCAGCCGCCCGTAGCGCCGCCCACTAGCGCCGCCCGTCGCGCTGCCCGTGCGGCCGCCCTAGCTCCGCCCGTCGCGCTGTCCGCTGCCCGCCAGAGCGCCGCCCGTCGCGCTGCCCACCGCGCCGCCCGTCCCGCTGCCCAGACCGCCGCCCACGTGCCGCCCTGACGCCGCCCGACGAACAGCCCGTGCAGCCGCCCGTGAGCCGCCCGTGCACCCGCCCGTGTAGCCGCCCGTGCACCAGCCCGTTCACCCGCCCGTGTAGCTGACCGTGCAGCCGCCCGTGAGGCCGCCCGTGCACCCGCCCGTGTTCCCGCCCGTGCACCCGCCCGTCCGCCTACCCGTGCAGCTACCCGTGCAGCAGCTCGTGAGCCGCCCGCTAGCCGCCCACGAGCCACACCAGCCGCCCATGCAGCCGCCCGAGCGCCGCCCCAGCCGCCCGTGCCGCCGCCCGAGCCGCCTGCGCCGCCCGAGCCGCCCGCGCCGCCCGAGCCGCCCGAGCCGCCCGAGCCGCCCGAGCCGCCCGAGCTGCCCGAGCCGCCAGAGGAGCCGCACTCCTGCTCCTGTCGGGCTACTGCTGCTCCTGGGCTGTGTTCCTGTGCCGCTGACCTACTCGACTCTTCCTGCCCGGTGAGACTGTCAGCTGCTGTCATGGCCACCCCCAATGTCCTAGCTTTTGACGCTGAGGGTAGAGCCATTGACTTTGCAGTCTGGATTGAAGACCTGCAGCTGTACTTACTGTGTGATGCGATCGATGAGGTCTCTCTCTTTGACTTTGTCTCTGGCGCTGTCCCTGCCCCTCCTGCTGATGCTGATTCCGCCGTTCGCTCCAAGTGGGCGACCCGCGATGCTGCTGCACGTCTTGCTGTGCGTCGCCACCTCCCTTCCTCCGAGCGTGCCCACTTGAGTCAGTGCAAGACCGCTCAGGCCTTGTACGACGCTGTAGTTGCACGCTACTCCTACCCTTCCTCCGCTACGCTGAGCCGCCTCATGCTACCGTTTCTCTTCCCTGACCTCGCTGCCTTTCCCACTGTCGCTGACCTCGTTACCCACCTCCGCGCTAGTGACGCTCGCTACCGCGCTGCCCTTCCTGCTGAGTTCCGCGCCGCAAACCCTCCTCCCATGTACATCACTCTCTACTTTCTCGTCACCCGTCTCCCTGAGTCCCTTCGTGTCGTTAGGGACCAGTTTCTCTCTGTCTGTCCCACCGCCCTCACTGTCGACCTCCTTGAGGAGTCCCTGCTAGCGGCTGAGAAGAGCATCGTCGCTGTAGGGGCCTCTCGGGGTGACCCTCGCACCCCCATCTTTGAGGGGTGTTCTCCTTCCCCCCTGCTGCCCTCTGTCGCCTCTACCGCTGCGGCCGACCTCGCTGGTTTTGAGTCGGTCGGTGCGGCGTCTGCCCCCAGCGGTAGACGCCGCTCTGGCAAGGGCAAGGGGGGCAAGGGAGCGGGTGGAGCTAGAGGGGGCAGTGGCAGAGGAGGTGGGGGTGGCGGGGGGAGTGGGGGTGGCGGTGGAGGTGGTGGCGGGAGTGGAGGTACTGGTGGAGGCGGTGGAGGCGGAGGTGGCGGTGGAGGCGGTAGCGGAGGAGGCGGGGGCGAGGGTGCCGGTGGGGGCGGTGGCGGTGGAGACGGGGGTGGCGGTGGAGGCGGGGGTGGCGGTGGCGGCGGGGGTCGGAGTGGCTCGTCCCAGCGGAGCAGCTCTGGGGGTGGTCAGCGCCAGCAGCAGCAGCAGCAGCAGCAGCAGCAGCAGCAGCAGCAGCCACAGCAGCAGCAGCGCTCTCGCGTCGTCCCCGCCCCTCAGCAGCTCCGTGAGTGGTACTTGCAGCGTCAGCGTGGTGGTGCGTTTGGTCCCTGCCCCTACGTTCTTCGCACCGGCGACCGTGCGGGGGAGAGGTGTGGAGACACCCACACAGCCCGCCGCTGCTTTGGCCGCCTAACCGACGCCTGGCAGCAGCAGTTTCCGGAGGCCGCTGAGATCCCCCGCTGGGGGGAGCTGTCTAGGGCTGGTGTAGCTGTTTATGATCTTGACTTTGATGCTATTCTTTCTGCTATGTATGCTGTGACTGGTAGTGATGAGGATGACTGTTACTGGTGTTTCGTCTCGCCGAGAGCCACTCTCACCACAGAAGCTGCGTGAGTGGTTTGCCAGGCGCTGGAGGCGTGCTGCTGGTGCTGGAGGTTCTTTGACTGCAGAGGGTACTGCTGCCGAGCGTCCTGGAGGTGCTCGTACTGTGGGTACTGGAGCTGCTGGGTCTGAGGGTTCTCCTGGAGCTGGTGCTGCTGAGGGTGTTGGCGCTGAGACTGCCGCTGGCGGTCCGCCTGGCAGTGCTCCTGGTGGTGCTGCTGGAGGTTCTGGAGCTACTGGAGGTGCTGCTGGAGGTGCTGCTGGAGCGGGTGCTCCTGCTGGGGGTACTGGTGCTGTCCCTGCTGTCCCTGGCACGCACCGGATGTCACTGCGACCGTCCACTGCTCCTCTGCGTGCCCCTTTGCCTTCGCCTCCCGCTTCCTCTCTTCCTGCTCTTGCCGACCCGGAGTCGGACTCTCTTCGTGCTGCCAGTGACAGCAGTAGCAAGGAGACGCGTGACAGTAGGACTGGCAGCACGAAGAGAGTCCGACTCCGGGTCGGCAAGAGCAGGAAGAGCGGAAGCGGGAGGAGAAGGCAAAGGGGCACGCAGAGGAGCAGTGGACGGTCGCAGTGACATCCGGTGCGTGCCAGGGACAGGAGGAGGACTCTCTTCGTGCTGCCAGTCCTACTGTCACACGTCTCCTTGCTACTGCTGTCACTGACCCTTCCTTCGAGTCGTCTGCTGCGTCTGCCCTTGTCACTGAGCTTGTCGACTTTGCTGCGCGCTGTCGTCTAGACTACGCTGCCAGTCTTGTTGCTGAGTCTGAGTCTGCCTGTCCTCCATCCGTCGGGGGTGAGTGTGCCCTTGGCACGGACGTCCTTGAGGACAGGCAGGAGGAGTTCCAGTGTCTGGCCGCCGCTTCACCTCATCTCGCGTCTGTACTGCTAGCCCTTGAGGGAGACCCGGATGCACCAGACATCCCGACTCCGCGCTCTTACGCGGAGGCGATAGAGGGTCCCTACTCCTCTCAGTGGCAGGCAGCTATGGATGCAGAGATGGCTTCCTGGAAGTCCACAGGCACCTACGTCGACGCTGTTCCCCCTCCTGGGGCGAACATCGTCAGTGGCATGTGGATTTTCAGGGTGAAGCGGCCGCCGGGTTCTCCGCCTATCTTCAAGGCGCGTTACGTGGCTCGTGGCTTCAGTCAGCGGCAGGGGGTTGACTACTTTCAGACCTTCTCCCCCACCCCGAAGATGACCACTCTTCGGGTTCTGCTGCACGTTGCTGCTCACCGTGACTACGAGCTGCACTCTCTCGACTTCAGCACCGCCTTCCTCCAGGGCAGCCTGCACGAGGAGATCTGGCTGCGTCGCCCACCTGGCTTCACTAGGTCGTTCCCTCCTGGTACCCAGTGGAGTCTCCGGCGTCCAGTCTACGGTCTCCGCCAGGCGCCACGTGAGTGGCACGACACACTGAGGACTACGCTGGCGGCACTTGGGTTTGCTCCTTCTACTGCCGACCCGTCGCTGTTTCTGCGCACCGACACCTCTCTGCCGCCGTTCTACATCCTCGTGTACGTCGACGACTTGGTCTTTGCCACAGCTGACACTGCTGGACTCGCCTACGTGAAGTCCGAGCTGCAGAAGAGACACACGTGCACTGACCTGGGTGAACTGCGCAGCTACCTTGGCTTGCAGATCACCCGGGACAGAGCACGCCGCACCATTACCCTGACTCAGTCACACATGGTGCAGCAGGTCCTTCAGCGCTTCGGCTTCACGTACTCCTCGCCTCAGGCCACTCCTCTGCCTACTCGCCACTCGCTCTCAGCTCTGCCTTCGGATGAGTCCGTAGAGTCGAGTGGCCCGTATGCAGAGCTTGTTGGCTGCCTCATGTACCTGATGACCTGCACACGACCTGACCTTGCATACCCTCTTAGCATTCTCGCACGCTATGTTGCTCCTGGGAGACACCGACCAGAGCACATGGCTGCAGCGAAGAGGGTGTTGCGCTACTTGTGCAGTACGTCGGGCATGGGGCTAGTGCTTGGAGGGCGCAGTCCAGTGGTCCTCACTGGGCACGCAGACGCTTCTTGGGCTGACGACCAGGCTACACAGCGGTCGTCACAGGGTTACACCTTCAGCCTTGGTTCCGGCTCTGTTTCGTGGCGGGCTACCCGCTCGTCTTCTGTTCTCGGCTCAAGTTGTGAGGCTGAGATCTACGCTGGGGCCATGGCTGCTCAGGAGCTTCGCTGGCTCACCTACCTGCTGACCGACCTTGGAGAGCCGCCTCGTTCTCCTCCAGTCCTGTACGTAGACAACAAGGCCATGCTGGCCTTGTGTCGAGAGCAGCGTCTGGAGCACAGGACAAAGCACATTGCTCTCCGCTACTTTCTTGCTCGTGAGCTACAGCAGCGTGGACAGTTGCGACTTGCGTACGTGGCCTCTGAGGCCAACACTGCTGATGTCTTCACCAAGGCACTTGCGCCTTGTGATCATCAGCGTTGCTGCACGCAGCTGGGTCTTGTGTCTGTCTTGCCTCACTTGCTCACTTCTTGACCTTACTTGTACCTTCACCTATATATAGTCTTGCTCTTGCTTGCTTGACTCTTGTATATCTCTATATATGATCTTGCATGTGAACTGGCCTTGTGGCCCTTGAACTTGTGCTCGGAATGTGTGGTGACTTTGTGATCCACCCTGAGCTTTGCTTTGCTTTGCTTGACTGGTCTCGTGACCCCTTGTTCTCCCCCACTTTGCCTATGGGGGTGTGTCAGAATATTATAGCTTACTTATTTGTGTAGGCTATAGTGGGGTATCCCATAGGGGGTACAACCCAGCTAGGGTTTCCTATTTGTACTCACTTCGTTCATAGTCATTCCATTCTCTCGTTCACTTCTTCTCACGTACGGGCTGCGCCAGGCTCGCGCGCGGCTCGGGTCGCCTGCGCGCGGCTCAGGCCGCCTGCGCGTGGTTCGTCGGGCTGTGCCAGGCCCGTGGGCGGCCCGTTCCTCTCTGTCCCTGAGCTGCTCGCTGTCCCCTGTGCTTCTAACGGTGCCCCACCCCTGCTGCTGCCCGTTCTCTTGAATTAGGGTTTGGGGGTGAGGAGCGTGGGGGTGGCGGTTGTGTGTTACTCCCCTTGCTCCTCCTCCTCCCTGGTCTCCCACTGCTGCAGCTGCCGCTGAGGGGGGTGGGTGTGTGGGAGCCTACGGTTTAGGGTTTAAGGGGGGTACCGTGGGAGTGGAGCTAGGGCTTGAGCAGGGGTTGTGTGAGAGGGGCGTGGGGCAGCTGGAGGAGGTTGCGTGGAGGTAGCGGTCGTGTCACCTGTAGCCCTTGTAGTCTGTCGCCCTTGCTTTGGTAGCCAGTGAGCCTGTTGCACCAGTCGCAAGTGGGTCCGTTGCTCCTGCCGCTTGTTTATAGCCGCGAAGCCAGTTACTCCAGTAGTCCGTCGCCCTTGCTTCGGTAGCCACTGAGTGAGCCGCTCCTGTGCCCGTGCCTCTGCAGCTTCAGACGTTGCCTCCCATCTTCTCTCCTTCCACAGTTCCTCCTCCTCCTCACTTGCCCTCTGCAACTGCCTCTAGCTTTACTTGTGCATGTGAACCTGCTCTAGGATTACTTGCTCTGCTGATTATACCCCACTTTGACTATGGGGGTGTGTCAGAATGTTATTGTTCTCTAGCCTGCAGTGGGGTACTCTATGGCGAGTACAACCCCTTAGGGTTCCCTATATGTATCCTGCTGCTTTCTAGTGAACCTCCTTCCTTTGCTTATTCTCTCTTGCCTAGCTAGGACTTACCTAGGTATGGCAACTACCCATTCCTCGTTTCTTCACAAACCTTGTGAGGGAAGGGCTCTCTTAAATGCTAAGGATGGTAGGAACCTTCTTAGTATCAAAGATGCAACCCTCATCATGAGGTCCTTAAGGTGTCACATGCAAAATCCAATCAAATTGGATTTTGCCTAAGTGTTGCAACATTTGCAACCCATGCTAGAAACTTCTAGCCACCCCAATCCAAAGCTCAAATTGCCTCCTTAACCACCCAACCAAAGATCCCTTTTTGTCATGACCCAATTTCCGCCCAATTTAGATAATATCCCAAACCAAAATAGAATTCCCAAATCATGGAATTCTTGTAACTTGGGTGACATTGGTCGGAATAAGGTGATCTTGAAATCGTTGGAAAGCTCTGGATTTCTCCTTTGCAATCAAGCATTTAGACTTGGAGAAAAATACAGAGGTAAGAGAATCCATCAGCCGTGTATAATGATATATGCTCATGCACATAATGCAATCATGAACCGCACAAGCACACATCAGGACGTTAGGATGATGTGCTCTCAAACTGGCGTGCAAACAACAAGGAAAGCATTGAAGCGCTTAATGAGTTTGTTATTTTCAGCTTATGTACCACGACATGGGGTTTTGTTTAATTCTGAATCTTCCACCATGATAAGCAGGTGGTACCTGATCTACTACTATGCCAGACGTTGAGCATGGAAGGGGTTCTGATGACGAGGCTCGCTAGAAGGTAAACTGCAAGCAACATGAGTTGGATATTGGGTTCATCAACTACTATGTTGATGATTCTACCTAAAGGGTGTCGAATGGTTTTAAAAAGGCAACCCCACCGGCTTTCGCTCTGGGAGAGGCTGCTGCTACTGTGGAGAACCTCGACGAGGACCAGTAATAGTGGGTGTCTACTAATCTGGTGCTTGTTGGCAGTATGAAATTTGCAGCGTCCCAGGTGGTGACTCTTCCTTGCTTCCCACTACCTTCTAGGCCGTTAACATTGAGGCTCGTAAAGGTGGAGACGTTTTTGTGGTTAATCATTCAACCACTGATCGACGGCCCTTACGCATCCATAGCCTGAGAAAGGCAATAAAACTGATTACACTAACTACCTTACACACTTTTGCCGCTGTGGGTAACATCTTATTCAGATTCCGTATTCCTCAATGAAAATAAGGCTGGCCTTGTCGATGGAGGCTTTGGTGGAATTTCCAATCTTTTCCATGTCGATGAGGTGAGCAGCAGAAGTGACATGATATTTCGCCGACATGAAACATTTCTTGTGTGCCTTCTTGCAGCCAGCCTGAGTGTAAGGCCACTCCTCCCTGTTGCTTCCTGTTGAGATAAGGGCCAGCGCGGGGTCTCGTAGGAGGGGGAGGACTAGTGGAGTGGCTTTTAGGGATGACCTTGTCAACGGGAGTTGTGTGTTGGCCCCGTCCTCGCTTGGGCGGAGCCGACTTCGTGGTCCGGTGTGAGGGGAGCAGCCGACCTACAGGAGTGGGCGAGCTGTTCGACGAGGAGGTCGACCTGCACGGGGGCCATTGCACGGGCGCCAATTTTAGGATGGCGCCGATTTAGGGGAGGTCGACCTGTGAAGTTGACCTGCGGAGGGCGTCGACTTGGGTGGTCGGCTGACAGGACTGCTAGTCGACCTGGTGGTTGGTCGACCCGGCGTGATGTCGACCTGGTGGTCGACCCGACCTGGTGGTCGATGGAGGAGGAGGCCAACGTCGACCACAACTCAGGACGCCGAGCAGCTGGGCGTCGAGTAGCAGGGCATCAGCTTGGTGACGCCGACTTCGGGTAGCCGACTTGGGTGGTCGGCTAACAACTGCGCTGGTCGACGTGGAGCTGGTCGACCAGGAGTGACGTCGACCTGGAGCTGGTCGACCAGGGGTGTGGTCGACCTAGAGAGCTCGACTAGAGGTGGCCGCCGACTTGGGAGGTCGACGGGCACATACAGAATCAGCTGGTCGACGTGGTTGCCCGGTCGACCAGGTTACGTGGGTGACGAGGTTGTGCGGAGGAGTGCGATGGTCGCCCAGGCGAAGTTGGCGAGTCCAACCTCGGTGGTGATATCCCGAGGTCCGATGCGGTCGTCAGCGCCAGGTTGACTGGGTATGTGCGTTGTGCAGGTGACAAGGCTCAGCGCGCCAATCATCTGCGAGCACCTGCGAAGCTGGTGTGATGCTATAATGCGGGAGCAACACTGGCACCCCGTCAACCTACAGCGTTGGCACGACGTCGACTTTGCGCTGCTGGAGCGCGGTCGACGAAGTCGTGCTGGAACGCGGTCGACCGTGCCGCTGGCAGTCGACCTACTTGCATGCTTGCTCTGGTGTAGTCTTGTCTTGCCAACTTTATTATAACATTGTTGTCAACTTTTCCTAGTGAAACTCTTACCAAATTGCCCCGTGAACTAGCAAGCAGTGTGTGCACTAGGAAACGACTAAGGACCAACGAACGCAGAGATCACACGAGCACCCGTGCCTAGCCCGTAGTCTAGCTCCCGTTGTAGTGGTTATCTCCGCATGGTGCGGTGAGCGTGGATGGCACACGACTTACCTTTCAGTCACATCGACGTAGTGGTCACTTACCTAAGTTGCTCTTAGGCCGGCAGCCGTGCGGTCACTAGCGTGCGCGTAGGTGACGCAGAGGTGATGGACACCCTGGAGGCACAGCTGGAGGATGCGAGAAGACGCCATGCGGCCCAGGAGTACGGGGCGATACCCTGGGCGGTCGTCGAGGCAGGACTCCGCTCCGTGCTGGCGGTGGAGCACCCCCCTTCTCGGCCAGCGTCTCCTCGACTGGTGACCAATGAAGGTGGTGTCGACGTCGGCGTCAACGCCGGAGGTGGCCAAGTCGGCAGCAGTGCGGGAGGCACGTCGAGGCAGCGTGGTGTGATTCACGCCGATGAAGTCGGTGGTGTTTAGGCGCGAGGGGTGCAGTCGTTGGCGGCTGCAGGCTCCTTGCAGGGCGACGTTGGAGGACGACGATGCGGATTGTCGCGGATGTCGGCGACCTAGGTGATGGCGGGCAGGATTGCACCGAGCTACGACTACTTCCAGTTTATGCCGGACAGGATCTTGGTCACCCCACCGCTCGTCGGTCGACGGGACATAATCACTTGGAAGGAAGCTATCGAGCCCCAGCTGGAGATGGCCGGGCTGATCGGCTTTGCTCAAGGCACCGTGGCGACACCAGAGGACCCCGACCTGCGTGCGGAGTTTCGCGCCGTGCAGCTGCTGACCTTCACGGTCATCTCGCGGTGCTGCTCGCCGGGAGTGCAGATCGCCCTGAAGTCGTGCAGGAAGTATCTCGACGCCGGCCACCGAGCGGGGCATTTCATCGAGTCGACTTACCAAGTCACCAACGACTTGTTTATCGCCCAGCTTGAGGGGCAGCTGGCGCACCTGCGTTTGGGCAACCAGGAGGCGGCGATCGACTACTGAAACCGAGCTTGGCAAATTCTTTCCACCATAAGGATGGCTGGCGCACAGTACTCGACGGCGTCGTATGTCACCCACGTCGTGCAGAGACTCTCGAGCAGCTACAACCTCCTGAAGCGGCTTTCCATGGCACCAAGCACGAGGGCGACGCTCAACGAGGACAACTTGACCTCGTACATCCTGCAGGACGAGGCGATGCAGGACGCTGAGTGGTCACAGGAGCTCTTAGCATAGGCGATCTTAGTCACCACGGCGAAGCAAGGAGGACGACCGGGGCAGCGCGGACAGTCTGGCAACGGTGGTAGTAGTGGCTGGAAGCCGGCCAAGGAGGTCGACAAGAAGAAGTCGACCAAGGACGGCGGTCGAGGAGGAGGAAGTCGACGTCGGGAGTGCTGGCTGTGCGGCGACCCCGACCACCTCTCCTTCAAGTGCCCCGACCACAGTGACTCCGACGATGACGACTCCAAGGGAGGCCGCGGGAGGTCTGGCAGTCGTCATCCTCGTCGAGGAGGAAACAGGCCACGCAAGGAGAAGCAGTCGACCACGTTGACCTCGGCGAAGGACGCCGACTCCTCTGCTAGTGGAAAGGGGCGGGACGACAAGACAGCGTTGTGCTCACTGGTCGGCGTCGTGGAGCCGACCGTCTCACTGGCGTCGGAGGCCGAGGAGGACTTCTAGGCGGTGGCGGCAGCTGTTCAGGTGACCCCAGCGGTGGTCGTGCTTGACAGTGGCTGCTCCCACCACCTGATGGGGATGAAGGAGGTCTTCGTCGACTTGCAGCCGAGTGGCAACATCAAGCACGTGCACGGCTTCATTGGGGCGCTGCAGGACGTCCAGGGCCGCGGCACTGTCGCTCTGCAAGGGGAGGCTGGGAAGCGGGTGCTCATCCCCGACGTGCTGTACATCCCGGGTGTGCGGGCAAACCTGCTGTCGGCCGGCCAGCTGAAGGAGCACGGCGTGAAGCTGCAGGAGGACGGCAATGGGATGCTGCTCGTCTCGGCGGCGGGAGAGGTGCTCGGTCAGGCGACGTACTCCGGGCGTGTCCTCTGCACCGACCTGCGTCCCTGCTCAACGAGGTCGACGTTGCCCGCGCCGGAGGTCGTGGCCATGCGGGCGATCGTCTCGGCGACGAAATCAACGCCGGACATGATGCATGCGAGGCTTGCGCACGTCGGCATGGATACCATACGGAGCTCGGCAAAGCACGAGGTTGCCACTGGGCTGGACCTCAAGTTAGCGATGGGCGCCGACTCACCGTGTGTCTCGTGTGTCGGTGGGAAGCTGGCGCGGCACACATTCCCCGACCAAGGCTCCGACGCCGATGACATGCTGGGCGTCGTGCACATCGATCTGTGTGGGCCATTCCGGGTGGCTGCCAGGGATGGCAGCCTGTACTTCTTGCTGCTAAAGGACCGCAAGACCCACTATGTGTGGGTGAGGCCGGTCGCCAAGAAGTCGGACGTGCTGCTCGAGTTCCAGAAGTGGCTGGTGTTGGTGGAGCGGCAGGTGAAGAAGTCGGTGCTGATTCTTCGCTCCGACCAAGGGGAGGAGTTCCTCGGACGGGCATTCACCAACTTCGTGGACGACAAGGGGATCGTCCACGACCTGACCTGCCCGTACACCCCTAAGCAGAACGGCACATGCTGGTGGAGCGGGAGATG
Organism: Closterium sp. NIES-65; assembly: GCA_948144175.1. Taxonomy (NCBI): domain Eukaryota; kingdom Viridiplantae; phylum Streptophyta; class Zygnematophyceae; order Desmidiales; family Closteriaceae; genus Closterium; species Closterium sp. NIES-65. The sequence continues at coordinate 433,233 of CANXME010001469.1, read as the reverse complement.
AGGACGGTGGTGGAGTCGGTGCGGACGATGCTGCTGCACATGGGCGTGCAGCACCACTGGTGGCACCTCGCTCTGCGACAGGCCGTCTGGGTCCGCAACTACCTTGAGAGGTCGATGCTGCCGCCGGGGACAATGCTGTACCAGCTGCTCATTGAGCAGAAGTCCGACTTGTCGCTGGCACGGGTGTGGGGCTGCATGGCCCAGTTCCTGGCCCCCGAGTAGCAGCGTGGCGGAAAGCTGAAGCCGAAGGCCAAGTGGGGCCTTCACCTCGGTGTGTCGGCAGAGAGCAAGGGCTGGGAGCTCCTCGACATCGCCGACAACCAGGTGGTCACCACGTCGGAAGTGGTGTTCTACGAGGATATGTCGCTGGAGGTATGAAAGTCGGAGCGCGGGCCGATGTCAGGACGGCTGATGACCACCCCGCCGACCGACACCTCGACGGCAACGCTGCCTCTGCTCGCCAAGGTTGGTGAGCTTGCTGACAAGAACGCCGAGGTCGTCCGTCCTCCTTCTTCTTCCCCTTCCCCTACGAACCCTGTCCCTCCCCTCGTGGATGACCTGCACGGACTAGCTTCGCTGTCGGCCTCCGGCGATGATGGGAGTCGTGTGACGTCGCCTTCGGTGCCGGCCAAGAGCTTCACCGGTGGCCGACGTGATGAGCGGCAAGTCGACGTGGTAGTGAGGTTGACGTTGATAGGGGAGGAACAGGTTGAGGAGGAGCAGCCGACTTGGGTGCAGTCAGCGAAGAAGGCAGCAGGGCAGCATCCGATAGGGGAGCAGGCAGCTGTGATGCCGACCACGGAGCAGTCGGCAACCAGGCAGTCGGCAGAGGAGCCGACCACAGGGGAGAGGTCGGCCAGGAAGTTGGCCGAGGTGCAGCCGGACGACGAGGGCAGCAAAGCTGGTGACAAAGGAGGGGGCGCCGCGAAGTCCACCGATAGCGACGTGGTTGAGGTTCAGCGTGAACCCCGAAATTCAGGTCGACTTCGGAGGCCACCGGACTTCTTCGTCCCCGCCGCCTTCACCACGGTGTATGACGTGGACGACGACGACCTGGCATATGACGACGCCGAAGAGGATGAGGAGTTTCCGGAGCTCGACCTCGACATGCATGTCGACCCCAAGCACCATTGGGACATCTTGACGATGACGGTGAAGGAGGCATTGGCGAGCTGGAAGGGCCCAGCGGTGAAGGCCGCCATGGAGGAGGAGATCCGCAGCCTCATCAACATAGGCACTTGGGAGCTGGTCGAACGGCCGCCGGGAGTGAACATCATGAAGAACCGGTGGGTGTTGACGACAAAGTACCACGTCAACGACACCGTCGAGCGGGAGAAGGCGAGGCTGGTCGTGAAGGGCTTCACCCAGGTGTATGGCACCGACTACGACGAGACGTTCGCGCCGGTGGGCAGCTACGTCATGCCGAGGATCTTCCTTAGCATCGTCGCCGTCCTCAACCTCAACCTAATGCAGCTCGACATGAAGAACGCCTTCCTGCAGAGCAAGCTCGACCGGGTGCTCTACATGTCCCAGCTGAACTACTTCAACGACGGAACCGGTCGGGTGTGCAAGCTGCTGAAGAGCCTGTACGGCTTGAAGCAGTCGCCGCTGCTATGGTACTTGGCGCTCAACAACGTGCTGGTCGGCGCCGGATGGAAGAAGAGCCAGGTCGACGAGGCTCTGTACTTCAAGGTCAGCGGCGACGGAGTGGCCTGTGTCAAGCTATATTTGTTATAGCTTATTTGTGTTAGTCTAGGTGTACTTTATGTTTTCCTAGGGTTAGGGTTATGCTTGCTATATCTTGCTTGTTTTCACTTTCCTTAGTCAACACTTATACTTTTGTAACTTGACATGGTATAGAGCGATAAAAAGATCCCATGGGCCCACCGCCCCGTAACGTGCCCTAGCCCGAAGCGCCCTAGCCCGAAGCGCCCTAGCCCGAAGCGCCTTAGCCCGTAGCGCCCCGTCAATCCATGTCTCGTAGTGCCCCGTACCCCGCGCGCCACCCGTTTTCCCGTCGCCTCACCCGTCAGATCCATCGCGTCGTTACTCCCCCCCCCCCCCCTCGTCGTGACCTGCCCGTTTTCCCCCGTCGCGCCCTACCTTTTCCCCCCGTCACGCTGCCCGTACATCCGCGCGCGTAGTCGCACGCACCCATACGAACGGTCGCGCGCGCAGCCGCGTGCGACGACACACACAGCAGCACGCGCAACTGCTCGCCCGTCCGCTCGCACAGCAGCCTGTGCGGCCTGTGCGCCGCACCACCTGCAACCCGTCCCACAGCCTTCCCCGTAGCTCGACGCCCCACCCGTCCTCACTGCCTTAGCAAGCCACCCCAGCCAGAATAGCCGCCCCTTCCCAGTTCTGCCGCCCCACCCTTGACAGGCCGCCCCAACCAGTTCTGCCGCCCTCACCCGTTCCCACTACCTCATCTGTAGCCGGCCGCCCCAGCCATATCTGCAATCCCACCCATTCCAGTCACCTCACCCAGTACTTCCCTGCACAGAACCGCACAAAACCGCACAGAACCTTGCAAAATCGCGCAAAACCGCACAAAACCATACAGAACCGCACAGATTCGCCGCCTTACCTTCCCCACCCGTCGCCAGCAACCTAGTCTACCGCCAGGAGCACCACCAGTAACTTAGACTACCGCCAGTCGCACCAACAGCAACTTGAACTACCCCCTAGCAAAGCCAGCAACTTACACCGCCCCACCCGGTACTCCCCACTGCATAGAAGCGCATAGAACTGCATAGAACCGCACCCGCTGCCCCACCCATTCCAGCCAGAGCTGCTGCCCCACCTGTTCCAGTCACCTCACTCGAAATCAGACGCCCCACCCGGTACTCTCCACCTCGCAGAACCGCACTGAACTGCACATAACCGCACAGAACCGCACCCAGTGCCCCACCTGTACCAGCAGCACCAGTAGCAGCAGTTTAGGCTGCCCCAGCACTCGAGCAGCAGCTTAGACTACCGCTAGTGCACCAGCAGCAGCTTAGGCTGCCCCCAGCGGAACCAGCAGCAGGATAGCCTACCGCCAGCAGTAGTTTAGGCCCACCTGCCAGCACCACCCCCGTTTCTAGTGTCAGAATATTGTTCTCTAGCCTGCAGTGGGGTACTCTATAGCGAGTACAACCCCTTAGGGTTTCCCATATGTATCTTGCTGCTTTCTAGTGAACCTCCTCTCCTTTCTTCATTCTAAACTTCTTCTACTCCTAATTTTGATATGCTATCAGAGCAGGTCGATCCCCTTGGGTCGATCCTGTGGGTGGGCCCACCACCTCACTGCTTCCGCTGCTACTGCTACTCCCTGTCCGCCGCGCGCCCCGTGGTGCGCGGCGTCGAAATTAGGGTTTTCAGCCCGCCGTGCGCCCCGAGGCGCGCGGCGGTTTTCTGCCCGCCGTGCGCCCCGAGGCGCGCGGCGGTTTTCTGCCCGCCGTGCGCCCCAAGGCGCGCGGCGGTTCTCTGCCCGCCGTGCGCCCCGAGGCGCGCGGCGGCTTTCTACCCCGCCACTCCTCGCGCGGGAGGCGCTGCGACGGGCGACGGGGACCCGCGCGTCGCCCCCCGTCGCCCGTCGTGGCCCGCGCCAGGCCAGGGCGCGCCTCGGGCCGCCCGCACGCGGTTCGTACGGGCTGCGCAAGGTCCGTGGGCGCCCTGTTTCCTCTTCCCTTGAGGCTCCCGCTGTCCCCCGCGATTCTGACGGCGCCCCACCCCTGCTGCTACCCGTGCTCCTGACTTAGGGTTTGGGGGTGGAGTGTGTCGGGGTATGGGGGTGCAGTTTCTCAGCGGCGTCCCTTGCTCCTCCTCCTCCTCCGTCTCCCGCTACTGCAGCTGCCGCTCAGGGGGGTGGGTGTGTGGGAGCTGAAGGAGTGGTGCTAGGGGGGTGGCGTGGGAGTGGAGCTAGGGGTGAAGCAGGGGGTGTGTGTCAGGGGATGTGGGACTATTTGGGGAGGTTGAACGGAGGTTGCCGTCGTGTCGCCAGTAGCACCTGTAGTCCAGGGAGTTGCTCCGGTAGCCCAGTCGCAGCCAGCTGAGCCACTCGCCCGTGGGTCCGTTGCTCGTCTGCCGCTAGTTTTAGCCGCGGAGCCAGTTACTCCAGTAGTCCGGAGCGTTGTTCCGGTAGCCGCTGTGCCAGTGTGACTCCTGTTGCCCGTGTGTCTGCAGCCTCAGCCGTCTCCTCCTATCTCCTCTCCTCTTACAGTCTCGCCTCCTCCTCACTTGCCCGCTGTGACTACCACTAGCTTTGCTCATAATTGTGAACTTTGAACTGTTGCTTCTTGTACTTGTGCTCAGATTGTGTGGTGACATTGTGATCCACCCTGAGCTTGTTCTGCTTTGCTTGCTCTGCTGATTACACCCCACTTTGGCTATGGGGGTGTGTTAGAATATTGTTCTCTAGCCTGCACTGGGGTACTCTATAGCGAGTACAGCCCCTTAGGGTTTCCTATATGTATCTTGCTGCTTTCTAGTGAACCTCCTCTCCTTTCTTCATTCTAAACGTCTTCTACTCATAATTTTGATATCTAGGTACTCACATGGCTTGTACTCGAGTCCTAAAGCAGCATGGCCAGCCGCAGCACTCCCGGCAGTGGGGGCCTGCGGGTCAGAAGTGTGGAGCCCTCAGCAGTGGCTCAGCTAGCAGTGGGCGAGACGTCGGCCCCTGCGGGTACCGGACCCTGACAGGCCCTGGTGCTGGCACTACCTGCTGGAGTCCGGAGGCGCGTTAGGGGGGAAGCCAAGGAAGACGCAGGGAACAGCACGAGGGGACAGCTTGTCCGCAGACAAGTCGCGGACAAACGCCCGAGATCCCCAGACACGAAACGCAGACGCATCGCCAACCTTCCCCGTCCACCGCAGGGTGGGGGAGGTCTCCGGCATGGAGACCCGGGGCCGAAGGTTGATCTGATGCGCCGCGTACTGAACCGCGAACAGCCACAGAAAATGGGGAGCAGCCGCATGGATCATGGACGTACGAGCGATGTCCATGACCATGGCAATGCGGCGCTCGGCAATCCCATTTTGGTGTGGAGAGGCCGGAAGCGTGAACGTCTGGCGGATGCCCAGTGCACAACAGAAGGCTCGCTGAAGGTCAGAGGAAAACTCTCCGCCCCTGTGAGAGTGCAGACGCAGAACAGGAAAGTCCGAGCCGAAACTCTCCCTGAGCTGGAGACGAGCTGCGCGGATCCAATCGATCAACACCTCACTGACGTCACCCTTGCTGCGCAACGGGAAGACCGTGATGTAACGCGAGTAGTCGTCAACCACCAACAGGAAGTAACGCTCGTGACCCTGGCCACGGACGCGGGCGGGGCCCCACACGTCCAGGTGAAGTGTGTGCAGCAGAGCCTCTGTCAGAGGAAACTCGGAAGATTGAGGAGCAGCGCGCTGCCGCCCCTCGACGCAGGGAACGCAGGTAGGGGCAGGCCCCGAAGGGAGGGGAGGGAGGGACCGGGGGAGACCAGAGACAAGGTAACGGGAAGCCGTTCCTCGGAGACGAGGCAGGGAGGGGTGACCAAGGCGGTGGTGCTAGAGGAGGGTCCGGTGGGACAGGAGACGACACGAGTAGGGGGCAGACTCAGGACCAGACCTGGACGCTGCAGCAAACACCTGACCCGACGCAGCTACCTGACCAGACTCAGCAACCGGAGGAGACTCAGTAGTCAGTGTGTACAGGCTCGACCCCGGCTGACGGGTAAACGTGGCCAAGTGTCGGCCCGTGCGAGCACACGTACAGTGGGTCACCCGCTGACTCGCAGGAGTGAACTGGTCCACCCCTCCATCCTGTAGATCAGCACCACTCACCAAGTTCGTAGAGAACGAGGGGAGGTAAAGACTGGACAGGGTGCCAGAAGGGGCCGCCGGAGAAGGCAGGATAGTGGAGAAGTGGGCAAGGACAGGACTGTCAGAATCCCAACCACTAGACCATTGGGATAAAAGGGCTTGTTTCAGTAGCGGGTCAGTGCGCCCATAACCCCCCAGGAAAACACGCCTATAACCCCCCCTAGGATCGATCGGGGATCTCACAGTGTAGCTCTACTGACAAGGACCCCCAGAGGGGTCCGCCAGGGAGACCGCAACCGGCCGACTAAGCGGCGTGAGTGTGGTGCGGTCTTGAAAGAAGGAGCGGGAAGCACCTGAGTCAAGGGTGAAGGTGTGTAAGGCCTGAGCCGACGTGGTACCTGAGAGAGCAGACTCACCAGCACCTGGAACAGCAGCCTCACCAGCACCTAGAGCAGCAGCCTCACCAGCAGCCTCAATGCCTGTGTCAGGCGGAACACACAGGTAACAGTCACCCTCATCACTAGTAGACACAGCATACATGGCAGCAAGAATAGCATCATAATCCAGATCAAAGATAGCAACCCCCGACCTAAGCAGCTCTCTCCAGCGGGGGATCTCAGTGGCGTCAGGGAACTGGAGACGCCACACGTCTGTCAGACGTCCGAAGCAGCGCTGGGTGGTGTGCGGGCCACGGCACGGTTCACCAGTGCGGTCGTCGGTACGCATGACGTAGGCACAGGGACCAGCACCCCCACCCCACTGACGCGCAGTGTACCACTCAGGAAGCTGCTGGGGGGGCGGGGTCTCACGAGTGCGCTGCTGCTGCTGGCGCTGACCACCACCGAAGCCGCCCCGCTTTGTAGAGCCACCCCGACCAGCTCCACCGCCGCTGCCGCCACCTCCGCCACCGCATCCTCCTCCGCCTCCTCCGCTCCCACCGCCACCGCCGCCTCCGCCTCCGCCTCCACCGCCGCCAACGAAGCTCCCACCCCCGCCACCACTCCCACCGCCACCCCCACCCCCTCCGGCGCCTCCACCGCCACCTCCACCGCCCCCGCCAGCTCCTCCAGTGCCCTTGCCCCCCTTGCCCTTGCCGTTGCGGCGTCTCCCGCTAAGGGCAGACACAGCGCTGACCGAGTCGGTGCCAACGAAGTCGACGGCAGTAGCAGAGGCAATAGAGGGCAAAAGGGGGGAGGGGGAGCACCCTTCAAAGAATGGGGTACGAGGGTCACCACGAGAGGCTCCTACAGCGACTATACTCTTCTCAGCTGCTAGGAGGCGCTCCTCGAGGAGGTCAACGGTGAGTGTGGTGGGGCAAACAGAGAGGAAGTGGCCCCTGACCGAGCGAAGGGAGTCAGGGAGCCGGGTGACTATGTAGTAGAGGGTGATGTACATGGGGGGTGTGTTCTTGGCGCAGAACTCAGCAGGAAGCGCAGCGCGGTAGCGGGTGTCACTAGTGCGAAGGTGCGTAATGAGGTTAGCGACAGTGGGAAAGGCGGCGAGGTCAGGGAACAGGTACAGCAGCATGAGGCGGCTAAGGGCAGCAGTGGCAGGGGAAGAGTAGCGTGCAACTACAGCGTCATACAAGGTCTTAGCACTCTTGTACTGACTAAAGAGCGCGCGCTCAGAGGACGGCAAGTGACTACGCACAGCAAGACGGGCAGCAGCATCGCGTGTGGCCCACTGGGAGCGAACATTGCTGTCAGTATCAGTAGTAGGGGCAGGAGAGGCGCCAGACGTGAGATCGAACAGTGAGAGACCGTCTTTCCTATCGCACTGCAGGAAAAGCGGCAGATCATCGACCCAGACATCAAAGTCGACAGCCCAACCCTCAGCATCAAAGGTGAGAACGCTAGGGGTAGCCATGACAGCAGCAGCAGCAGGCTAGTAGCAGTGGCAGCAGGCGCGGCTCGGCGGTGCTCTTAGCAGGGCGGGTGGGTAGGGGCCCACAAGTGGTGGGGCAGGGCCGAGGCGTGTCGGCAGGGACAGGGCTACGACGGCGGCGTCGGCTTCCGCTGTTGGCGGCGGCGGCGGTCGCGGCCCCGGCAGTGGCGGTGGCAGCGGTCACGGCAGCGGCGGCTGCGGCCCCGGCAGTGGCGGCGGCGGCTGTCGCTGTCGGCGGCAGCCGCTGCTGTCGGCGGCGGCTGCTGCTGTCGGCCGCTGCTGTCAGCGGCGGTGGCTGTTGCTGGCGGCGGCTGCTGCTCTTGTCGGCGGCAGCCACTGCTGTTCGCGGAGGAGCCGAGAAGGGGCCGGTAAGGGCGGCGAAGGGGCCACGAAGGGCCGTGAAGAGGCCGCGAAGGGAGGTGATAGGGCCGAGGCGGGACCGTGAGGGGCCGCGAAGGGCGGCGACGGGCCGAGAAGGGCGGCGACGGAGCCGCGAAGGGCGGCGACGGGGCCGCGAAGGGGCCGCGAGGGGCCTGAAGGGGCCGCGAAGGGCCGTGAGAGGGGCCGTGAGGGTCCGTGAGAGGGGCTGCTAGGGGGGCGTAAGAGAGCGCGACGAGCCGCTAAGGGCAGGGGACGCGACGGGAGGGCAGGCACACGGGGCATGACTCGGGCAGGAGGGAAGCGCACTACGGGCAGGAAAAAAATCGATTTTCGGTGGGCCCTAGGAAACGTTCCCACTAGGGAACCTGCTCTATACCATGTGAAGAAATGAGGAATGGATGCACTAGGAAACAGGAGGGTACAAGTAGGAAAACCTAAAAGTGTTGTACCCCATATTGTCTACCCCACTATAGCCTACACAGACTATAGCATATGAGTTTGATATGCACCAGTCCTCTTCACTCCAAAACCAGACGGCAGTTTACGGACGTGCATCGACTACCGCGCACTGAACAAACCGACAGTTAAAAACATATACCCCATACCGCGCATAGACGACCTACTGGACCAACTGCGTGGTGCAACAGTCTTTTCGAAGATCAAGATGGCGGACAACTCGATCCACAAGACGGCGTTCCGTACCAGATACGGCTCCTACGAATACTTGGTGATGCCATTCGTTCTCTGCAGCGCACCAGCAACGTTTCATATGGAGATGAATCACATTCTACGGCCCCTGCTGGACGAGTGCGTTGTGGTGTACCCTATCTACTCCAAGAACATGAAGGAGCACATGGAGCAGCTGGGGAAGGTCTTCGAGATCCTGCGGAAAAACAAATTCTACGTGAAGCTGTCAAAGAGCGACATTGCACTGAAGAAGGTGCTGTTTCTCGGGCACATGGTGAGTGCCGAGGGCGTACACGTGGACCCGCGGAAAATCGAAGCCGTAAAAAAATGGAAAGTACAAGAGAACGCGAAGGAGTTGCAGCAGTTCCTAGGCTTCGCCAACTACTACAACAGGTTCGTGCCGCAGTACGCTAAGATAGCAGCGCCACTGACCGACCTACTGAAAAAGGATACGCCCTACAAATGGGATACTCCTCATTAGCAAGCCATGGAGCAGCTACAAACAGCACTGACTACGGCACCAAAACTCATCCTACCAGATCCAGACACAGAATACGTGGTGGAAGCAAACGCTAGTGACCAAGTAGTCGGAGCAGTACTGATGCAGGATCACGGACGCGGTTTGCAGCCCATCGCCTACCTCAGTAAGAAGCTGCACGGAGCAGAACTAAACTACCCCATCCACGACAAGTAAGCCCTAGCTAAAGACATAGCCTTTGTTGAGATAGAGGCGAGGAATGATGCACTATGAAATGAAACAAGTACAAGTACCAACCCTAATTGGGTTGTACCCTATATGGACTACCCCACTACAGCCTACATATATGCATCAGCAATATATAATCATCTGACACACCCCCATAGGCAAAGTGGGGGAGAGCAAGGGGTCACAAGACCAGTCAAGCAAAGCAAAGCAAAGCACAGCAAGCTCGGGGTGGATCTCAAGGATACCACACAAATTCCGAGCACAAGGTCAAGGCCACAAGGCCAGTTCACATGCAGCATATATATATAACAGTGCTAAACAAGCAAGAGCAAGAATATATATATATGCAGGAGTACAAGCAAGGTCAAGAGGTAAGCAAGTGAGGTCCAGTGGGCACAAGGCCTAGTAGAGTGCAAAAGCGCTGATGGTCACGAGGCGGAAGTGCCTTGGTGAACACATCAGCAGTGTTGGCCTCAGTGGCCACAAAACGCAGGCAAAGCTGACCACGCTGCTGCAGCTCTCGAGCAAGGAAGTAGCGCAGAGCAATGTGCTTCGTCCTGTGCTCCAGTCTGTGCTCCTGACACAAGGCAATGGTTGCCTTGTTGTTGACGTACAGCACTGGCGGAGAACGAGGCCGCTCTCCAAGGTCAGTCAGCAGATAGGTGAGCCAGCGAAGCTCCTGGGCAGCCATGGCCGTGGCGTAGATCTCAGCCTCACAGCTGGAGCTGAGAACAGAAGAAGAGCGAGTAGAGCGCCAAGAGACAGAGCCAGAGCCAATAATGAAGGTGTAACCCTGAGACGACCTCTGAGTAGCCTGGTCGTCAGCCCAAGAAGCGTGTGAGTGCCCAGTGAGCACAGGCCGCTCACGCCCTCCAAGCACTAGCCCCATGCCCGACGTACTGCACAAGTAGCGCAACACCCTCTTAGCTGCATCCATGTGCTCCTTCCGGTGACGGCCGGGAGCAACATAGCGTGCTAAGATGCTGAGAGGGTATGCGAGGTCAGGTCGAGTGCAGGTCATCAGGTACATGAGGCAGCCCACAAGCTCTGGATACGGACCACTCGACTCTACGGACTCATCCGAAGGCAGAGCTGAGAGCGAGTGTCCCGTAGGCAGAGGAGTGGACTGAGGCGAGGAGTACGTGAAGCCGAAGCGCTGAAGGACCTGCTGCACCATGTGTGACTGAGTCAGGGTAATGGTGCGGCGTGCTCTGTCCCGGGTGATCCGCAAGCCAAGATAGCTTGTCAGTTCACCCAGGTCTGTGCACGTGTGTCTCTTCTGCAGCTCGGACTTCACGTGGGCGAGTGCGGCAGTGTCCGCAGTGGCAAAGACCAAGTCGTCGACGTACACGAGGATGTAGAACGGCGGCAGCGAGGTGTCGGTGCGCAGGAACAGCGACGGGTCAGCAGTAGAAGGAGCAAACCCAAGAGCCGCAAGTGTAGTCCTCAGTGTGTCGTGCCACTCACGCGGTGCCTGGCGGAGACCGTAGACTGGCCGCCGGAGGCTCCACTGGGTGCCAGGAGGGAACGACCCAGTGAAGCCAGGAGGGCGGCGCAGCCAGATCTCCTCGTGCAGGCGGCCCTGCAGGAAAGCAGTGCTGAAGTCAAGAGAGTGTAGCTCGTAGTCACGCTGAGCAGCGACGTGCAGTAGAACCCGAAGAGTGGTCATCTTCGGGGTCGGGGAGAAGGTCTGAAAGAAGTCAACTCCCTGTCGTTGACTGAAGCCACGAGCCACGTAGCGCGCCTTGAAGACAGGCGGAGAACCCGGCGGCCGCTTCACCCTGAAGATCCACATGCCACTGACAATGTTCGCCCCAGGAGGGGGAACAGCGTCAACGTAGGTGCCTGTGGACTTCCAGGAAGCCATCTCTGCGTCCATGGCTGACTGCCACTGAGAGGAGTAGGGACCGGCCATCGCCTCTGCGTAAGAGCGTGGGGTCGGGATGTCTAGAGCATCCGGGTCTCCCTCAGGGGCAACAAGCATGGACATGAGATGGGGCAAAGCGGCGGCAAAGCACTGGAACTCCTCCTGCCTGTCCTCAAGGACGTCCGTGCCAAGAGCACAGTCACCCCTGACGGACGGAGGACAGGCAGACGCAGACGCAGCAGACGCAGACTCAGCAGACTCAGCAGACTCTGCAACAAGACTGGTAGCGTAGTCAAGACGACACGCAGCAGCAAAGTCGACCAGCTCAGCAACTAGGGCAGACGCAGCAGCGGACTCAAAGGAAGGGTCAGTGACAAGAGAAGCAAGAAGACGCGTGACAGTAGGACTGGCAGCACGGCGAGAGTCCGACTCGCAGAGGAGCAGTGGACGGACGCATAGACATCTGGTGTGTGCCAGGGACAGGAGGAGGACGCTGACGCGAACCGCGACCACTAGGGCGAGCAGCTCGGACTGGCGACGCAGGGCGGGACGCAGGCTTACGACGCTCAGCAAGACCTCCAGTAGGACCAGTGTAGGGAGAAGGAGAAGGCAGGGGAGAGGCGGGCTGTAACTGTGACTGTGACGGAACAGGCTGTGGACACTCTACGGGAGGAGAAGGACCAGTGGAAGGCGGGAGACCAAGAACCTGCTGAAGGAGCGGAACGAAGTACGGCCGAGGCCGCGCAGCACCGCCAGAGACAGCAGGGACAGCACCAACACCTCCAGAGGCAGCACCAGTACCAGTAGCAGCTCCAACTCCAGCACCTCCAGCAGCTCCAGAAGTACCCTCAGCAGGACCGACAGTCGTAGTCTCAGCGCCAGCGCCCGCAGCAGCTCCAGCTCCAGAGGCACCCCCGGGCCCGGCAGCTCCAGTACTCTCAGTACGAGCACCTCCGGGACCCGTGGTACCAGCTCCCTCGGCAGCAACAGAACCTCCAGCACCCGCAGCACCCCCAGCTCCAGCAGCTCGCCTCCAGCGCCGGGCAAACCACTCACGCAGCTCCAGAGGAGAGAGCGGCTCGCGGCTCAAACCACCAGGAAGAGAAGCAGCAGGCGCAGCACTCCCAGACGTAGTACCCCTAGGCTCAGCACCCCCAGGCGCAGCACCCCCAGGCTCAGCACCCCAAGTCGCAGCACCCCCAGGCTCAGCACCCCCAGGCTCAGCACCCCCAGGCTCAGCACCCCCAGGCTCAGCACCCCCAGGCTCAGCACCCCCAGTCTCAGCACCCCCAGGCTCAGCACCCCCAGGCTCAGCACCCCCAGTCTCAGCACCCCGAGGCTCCGCACCCGCAGCAGCACCAGAGTCACCAGTGACCTCAACAGGCTCGACCGCGTCTACCTGAGACACACCTGAAGGGGCAGGACCCTGAGGGGGGAGGGGGTCTACCGGGGGGGGACCTGGGACCAGGAAGAGGGGCGGTGGGGGAAGGGACGGAGTGCGGTAGGGGAAGAGCCGGTAGAAGGGAACCGACTCGTCGAACGTGACGTCCTGGGAGGACAGAACACGACGAGAGGTGGGGTGGTAAAACTGCCACCCAGGTGCGTCAGGGGGGAAACCCAGGAAGACGCAAGGAGCAGCACGAGGAGACAGCTTGTCCGCAGACAAGTCGCGGACAAACGCCCGAGATCCCCAGACACGGAACGCCGACGCATCACCAACCTTCCCCGTCCACAGCAAAGCTGGGGAGGTCTCCGGTCTGGAGACCCTGGGCTGAAGGTTGATCTGATGCGCGGCGTACCGAACCGCAAACGTCCACAGAAAATGGGGGGCAGCCGCATGCACCATGGACGTACGAGCGACGTCCATGACTATGCCGATGCGGCGCTCAGCAATCCCATTCTGCTGTGGAGAGTCCGGAAGCGTGAAGGTCTGGCGGATGCCTCGTGCACGACAGTAGGCTCACAGAAGGTTAGAGGAGAACTCTCCGCCTCTATCAGAGTGCAGACGTAGAACAGGAAAGTCCGAGCCGAAGCTCTGCCTGAGCTGGAGACGAGCTGCGCGGATCCAGTCGATCAACACCTCATTGACCTCACCCTTGCTGCGCAAGGGGAAGACTGTGGTGTAACGCGAGTAGTCGTCAACCACCAGCAGGAAGTAGCGCTCGTGACCCTGTCCACGGACGCGGGCTGGGCCCCACACGTCCATGTGAAGCGTCTGCATCGGGGCCTCCGTCGGAGGAAACGGGGAGGAGTGAGGGGTAGCCCGCAGGCGACCCTCGACACAGGGGACACAGGGAGGGCCAGGCCCTGGAGGAAGGGGAGGGAGGGACCGGGGAAGACCAGAGACAAGAAGGCGAGAGGCCATGCCCCGGAGACGAGGCAGGGAGGGGTGACCCATCCTGTGGTGCCACAGGAGGGTCTCGTGGGACAGGAGGCGACACGAGCAGGGAGCAGACTCAGGACCAGACCTGGACGCTGCAGCAAACACCTGACCCGACGCAGCTACCTGACCAGACGCAGGAGGAGGAGACGGAACAGTGAGGGTGTACAGGCTCGACCCCGGCCCACGTGTGAACGTGGTCAAGTGTCGACCCGTGTCCGCGTCCGTGCAGTGGGTGTCTCGTCGGCATGCAGGGGTGAACTGGTCAACCCCTGCATCCTGGAGGTCAGCACCCGCCACCAAGTTCGTAGAGAACGAGGGGAGGTAGAGACCGGACAGGGAGCCAGACGGGACCGCAGGGCACGGAAGGACAGTGGAGTAGCGAGCCAGAACAGGACCCCCAGAGGGGTCCGCCAGGGAGACTGCCACAGGCCGACTAAGCGGCGTGAGTGTGGTGCGGTCTCGAAAGAAGGAGCGAGACGCTCCTGAGTCAAGAGTGAAGGTGAGAGAGGGCGGAGACGACGCTGTGCCTGAGAGAGCAGACTCACCAGCACCTGGGGACACAGACTCACTGGCACCTAGAGCAGCAGCCTCAACAGCACCTAGAGCAGCAGCCTCAATAGCACCTAGAGTCGCAGTCTCAACAGCACCTAGAGCAGCAGCCTCAACAGCACCTAGAGCCGCAGTTGCAATGCCCGGGTCGGGCGGGAAACACCGGTAACAGTCACCCTCCTCACTAATAGTCACAGCATACATGGCACGAAGAATAGCATCAAAGTCAAGATCAAAGATAGCTACTCCTGCCCTAGACAGCTGGTCCCAGCGAGGGATCTCAGAGGCATCAGGAAACTGGCGGCGCCAAGCGTCAGTCAGGCGGCCGAAGCAGCGCTGGGAGGAGTGTGGACCACCACACGGCTCACCCGCACGGTCGCCAGTGCGCAGGACGTAGGTGCACGGACCAGGACCCCCACCCCTCTGACGTGCAGTGTACCACTCACGGAGCTGCTGCGGGGAGAGGGTCTCCTGACCACGCTGCTGCTGCTGGCGCTGACCACCACTGGAGCCACTCCTCCGCGACGAGCCACGACCTCCGCCGCCTCCTCCGCCGCCTCCTCCGCCGCCGCCGCCACCACCTCCGCTGCCACCGCCACCCCCACCGTCGCCGCCGCCTCCACCGCCTCCGCCTCCACTCCCACCACCACCGCCGCTGCCACCCCCGCCTCCACTGCCGCCGCTGACACCTCCACTCCCGCCACCACTCCCGCTACCACCCTCACCTCCTCCGCTGCCTCCACCGCCGCCTCCACCGCCCCCGCCGCCTCCCCCACCACCCCTGCCCCCCTTGCCCTTGCCAGAGCGACGTCTCCCACTGGGGGCAGACGCCGCACCGACCGACTCAAAACCAACGAGGTCGGCCGTGGCAGCAGAGGCGACAGAGTGCAGGAGGGGGGAGGGGGAACACCCCTCAAAGATGGGGGTGCGCGGGTCACCACAAGAGGCCCCTACAGCGAGAATGCTCTTCTCGGCTGCTAGGAGGGACTTCTCGAGGAGCTCAACAGTGAGAGTGGTGGGGCAGACTGAGAGTAAGTCGTCCCTGTCTCCGCGAAGGGAGTCAGGGAGGCGGGTGACAATGTAGTAGAGAGTGAAGTACTTGGGGGGGGGGTTCTTGGCGCAGAACTCAGCAGGAAGAGCAGCGCGGAAGCGAGCGTCACTAGTGCGCAGGTGGGTAATGAGTTCGGCGACTGTGGCAAAAGCAGCAAGGTCGGGAAAGAGGTACGGTAGCATGAGGCGGCTTAGTGCAGCAGTGGCAGGGGTGGAGTAGCGTGCAATAACGGCGTCGTACAAGGTCTTAGCACTCTTGTACGACCCAAAGTGTGCACGCTCAGCGGGGGGGAGGTGGCGACGCACAGCAAGACGTGCAGCAGCATCGCGTATGGCCCACTGTGAGCGAACAGTGGCATCCTCAGTAGCAGCAGGGGCGGGAGAGGCACCAGAAGTGAGATCAAATAGAGAGAGGCCATCAGCTCTGTCGCACTGTAGGAAAAGCAGTAGGTCGTCTACCCACACGTCAAAGTCGATGGCTCTGCCCTCAGCGTCAAAGGTGAGGACACTGGGGGTAGCCATGACAGCAGTAGGGTGAGGGCAGTGCGCAGAGTAAAGCTCAGTGCTCACCAGACAGGGCAATGCAGGGGGCTCGGGCGGCTCGGGCGGCTCGGGCGGCTCGGCGGCTCGGCGGCTGGGCGGCTCGGGCGGCTCGGCGGCTCGGGCGGCTCGGGCGGTACGGCGGCTGGGGCGGCTCGGCTGTTGGGGCGGCTCGGCTGCAGGGGCGGCTCGGCTACTGGGGCGGCTCGGCTGCTACGGCGGCTCGGCTGCTGGGGCGGCTCGGCCTCTGGGACGGCTCGGCTGCTGGGGCGGCGGGGCCGGCAGGTGCAGCAGCGGGGCCGGAAGATGCAGCAGCGGGGCCGGCAGGGGTAGCGGCGGGGCCGGTAGGTGCAGTGGCGGGGCCGTCAGGTGCAGCGGCGGGGGCGGCTAAAGCAGCGGCGGGGCCGGCAGAGAGGACGGCAGGGCCGTCAGGTGCAGCGGCGGGGCCGTCTGAAGCAGCGGCGGGGCCGGCAGAGGGGACTGCGGGGCCGTCGGGCGTAGCGGCGGGGCCGGCAGAGGAGACGGCGAGGCCGTCAGAGGGGACGGCGGGGCCGTCGGGTGCAGCTGCGGGGCCGGCAGAGGGGACGGCGGGGCCGTCGTGTGCAGCTGCGGGGCCGGCAGAGGGGACGGCGGGGCCGTCAGAGGGGACGGCGGGGCCGTCAGGTGCATAGGGGGGGCGGCGCGCGACGCGGCGCGGCCGTCTAAGGGCGGCGCGACGAGGCCGCGGAAGTGGCGCGCCAAAAAAAAGGCGGGCGGGTCGACGCGATCGGGCCGCCAAAGGAAAAGAGGCCCAGTGCGACTCGGGCTAGGGTAGAGCGCGCTCCGGGCAGGACGAAATAGTGGGTGGGCCCTAGGAACAGTTCCCACTAGGGAACCTGCTCGATACCATGTTGAGATAGAGGCGAGGAATGATGCACTATGAAATGAAACAAGTACAAGTACCAACCCTAATTGGGTTGTACCCTATATGGACTACCCCACTACAGCCTACATATATGCATCAGCAATATATAATCATCTGACAGCCTTCAATGCGTGGAGGTGTTACCTTGAGGGAGCCAAGACCACAGTACATATTGACCACTGCAGTCTCAAATACCTGAAGTCACAGCCAACGCTCTTGAGGCGACAGGTGCGGTGGATGGACTTCCTAGAAACTCACTTCCACTACGACATCGTCTACAAGCCCGGGCTACACAACAAGGCAGATGCGTTGAGCCGTCCCGGACATGTAGCAGGCATCCAGCTCGACGCGATGAACCCTCTACTCAAGGGTCTATTCCAACATGGGTACTCCATGGACGCAGAGATCGCTACAGCACATACCAAGAAGCTGTTACAGTGGGAGAAAGACTTAGCTGTAAGGAAGGGTTCAGGAAAGATTTGGGTACCGAATTACGCCCCGCTACGGCAGATCCTATCGGAGGAGTTTCACGACATACCCTAGACATTTCGGGAGCAACAAAACGTTAGCAGGGATAGCAAAGTTTTAGAACAGGCCTGGGATGGCAGCAGGCGTGCAGCAGTTTGTCACCTCTTGCGACACGTGCCAGTGGATGAAGAGCAGCAAGCAGAAAAAAGCAGGGTTACTTCAGCCTCTACTCGTACCGGAGCAGCCATGGCAGGTCGTTAGCCTCGACTTCATCACAGGACTTCCTTCGACCTCACGGGGGCACGATTCCATCCTCGTGGTGATCGATAAGTTCTCCAAAATGGGTCACTTCATACCGACCAACGCCACAGCTACAGCTGAAGCAACTGCTTGCCTCTTCTTCGACCGCATCATCACCATCCACGGCATCCCCGCTACACTCATCTCAGACAGAGACCCAAAATTTACCAGTAAGTTCTGGAAGGAGCTCATGGGACTGTTGGGGACAAAGCTTGCAATGTCTTCAGCGTACCACCTCCAGAGTGACGGACAGACAGAGCGACTCAATCAAGTGGTTGAACAGTTACTGAGCACAGCTTGCAAGGACAACGTCAGCTACTGGGACACACAGTTACCGACCCTAGAGTTCGCTTACAACAACGCATCACATGCGGCCACAGGGAAAACTCCTTTCTTCCTGTGTTACGGAAGGGAACCACTCACACCACAGCAGCCAACCACACCGGCACACGTCCAAGCCGCACATGACTTCGTCACCACCATGCAGCAGCTATGGGAGAAGACTCAGCGACGACTCACCACGATGCAGACCTCCCGCAAGCAGTATGCCGACCGTCAGCGACGTGATCTCTCCAGTAGCAGTCAGAGATCAGGTGCTTCTTGACACGTGCAACTTGAACCTATCTCACCTCCCATCCAAACTCCGGCCTTGCTTCTGTGGACCTTTTCTCGTTGAGGCACAGGTGACGCCAGTTACATTCCGCTTGCGCTTACCAAATACGTGGAAGCTTCACAACGCTTTCCATGTCCAGCTACTGAAGCCCTACAAGGACCCCAACCAACAGTTCCAGGGACGCCAGCTACCGCCACCACCACCTATTCTTATACAGGATGAATCTGAGTACGAAGTGGAACGTGTTCTCACTCATTAGCGCCGCGGTGGCAAGACCCTCGAGTTCCTGATCCGTTGGAAGGGATATGACCCCACTGAGGACAGCTGGGTTGCATAAGCTGGTATGGGCAACGCACGCTGTGCTCTCAAGGAGTATCTTGTCAAGCAGGGTGTATCTCACGCCACCCAGCTTTGAGTGGGGAACGTGTGAGAGTAGGACGGCTTATGCCAGCTATGCTCGCTTGCCTTTACTTTATCATGCTATTTCTAGCATAGGATAATCATATGCATGCATGAATTGCTTGATTTCCTAGGCTAGGTGCTTTCCTATATTTTATGATAGTTAAAATACTGAGCTAGGTTGCGTGCACTGAATTCTGGCTTTTCGGTTGCCACCGAATTGCCTTCTACCGAATTCGGGAAGGATCTGTTCGGGATGCTTCGCGACCCGCGGAACCTTCGCATAACACCTGGTTACTAGGGTTTGTGTCGAGCCTAGATCCTTGAGTTGTAACCAGGTGATCATTCAAATCAATTACAATTCTCTTTTCTAAGCTCGATCCTAGATCCTCACAGTTGGTGAGGCTGCTGCTCTAGGTGCTGGTGCGTCTCCTGCTGCATGTGCCGATGAGTCTGCTGCTCTAGGCGCTAGTGAGTCCACTGCTCCAGGTGCTGGTGCGTCTGCTCTCTATGGTACTGCGCGTGCTGCGGCCTTGCACACTTTCACCCTTCACTCAGGTGCTTCCCGCTCCTTCTTTCGCGACTGCACCACACTCTCGCCGCTCAGTCGGCGAGTGGCAGTCTCTCTGGCTGACCCCTCTGGGGGTCCGGTCCTTGCACACTCCTCCACGATTCTGCTGTGTCTGGCGGTCCCGTCTGGCTCTCTGTCTGGCCTCCACGTCCCCTCGTTCTCCACGAACTTTGTGAGTGGAGCTGACCTTCCGGATGCGTGGGTTGACCAATTTACTCCTGGAGGTCAGCGGGTGACCCACTGTTCGTGTACTCGGACGGGCCAGCACCTGGCCACGTTCACCCATTAGCATGGGTCGGGTCTGTACACTCTGACTACCGTGTCTCCTCCGGTTGCTGAGTCTGGTCAGGTAGCTGCGTCGAGTCAGGTGTTTGCTGCAGCGTCCCAGTCAGGTCCGGAGTCTGCCCCCTGCTCGTGTCGCCTCCTGTCTCACCAGACTCTCCTCTGGCACCACCGCCTTGGTCACCCCTCCCTGCCTCGTCTCTGAGGCATGGCCTCCCATGTCATTGTCACTAGTCTTCCCCAATCTCTCCCTCCCCTTCCCCCGGGGCCTGCCCCTACCTACGTTCCTTGCATCGAGGGGCAGCAGCGCGCCGCTCCTAACTCCTCCGAGTTCCCTCTGATGGAGGCTCCCCTATAGACGCTTCACATGGATGTGTGGGGCCCAGCCCGCGTCCGTGGCGAGGGTCACGAGCGCTACTTTTTGCTGGTCGTTGACGACTACTCGCGTTACACCACAGGTTTTCCCTTGCGCAAAAGGGTGAGGTCACTGAGGTGCTGATCGACTGGATCCGCGCTGCCGGTCGTCAGCTCAGCGAGAGTTTCAGCTCCGACCTTCCTGTTCTGCGTCTGCACTACGACAGAGGTGGAGAGTTTTCCTCCGACCTTCTTTGAGCCTTCTGTCGTGCACAGGGCATCCGCCAGACGTTCACGCTTCCGGCCTCTCCGTAGTAAAATGAGATTGCTGAGCGCCGCATTGGCATGGTCATGGATGTCGCTCGTACGTCCATGATCCATGCGGCTGCTCCCCAATTTCTGTGGCCGTTTGCGGTTCAGTACGCGGCGCATCAGCTCAACCTCCAGCCCCGGGTCTCTATGCAGGAGACCACACCTACTTTGCGGTGGACGGGGAAGGTTGGCGATGCGTCTGCATTTCGTGTCTGGGTATCTCGAGCTTTCCGCGACTTGTTTGCGGACAAGCTATCCTCCCGTGCTGTTCCCTGCGTCTTCCTTGGCTTCCCCCCTGACGCGCCTGGCTGGCAGTTTCACCACCCCACCTCGCGGCGTGTTCTGTCCTCTCAGGACGTCACGTTTGACGAGTCGGTTCCTTACTACCATCTCTTCCTCTACCGCACTGCCCCCCTCCCCCCCCCGCCACTCTTCCTCGCGCCAGGTCCTCCCCCTGTAGACCCCCTACCCCCTCAGAGTCCTGCCCCCTCAGGTGTGTCCCAGGTAGACGCAGTCGAGCCTGTCGAGGTAGCTGTTGACTCTGGTCCTGCTAGGGGTACTGAGCCTGCGGGTGCTGGGTCTGGGGGTGCTGAGCCTGAGCGTGCGGAGCCTGGGGGTGCTAAGTCTGGGGGTGCTAAGCCTGGGGTTGCTGAGTTTGGGGGTGGTGAGCCTAGGGGTGGTGAGTCTAGGGGTGCTGAGCCTGGGGGTGCTGAGTCTGAGGGTGCTGAGGCTAGGGTTGCTGAGTCAGGGGGTGCGGAGCCTGAGGGTGCTAGGCCTGCTCGTATGGAGTCTGGCGGTGCTGAGCCTGGAGGTCCTTCGGGTGCTTCGTCCTAGCGGGAGCCACTCTCTCCACAGCAGCTACGCGAGTGGTTTGTGAGAAGAAACGAGGAATGAGAATGACTAAGTGAAAGTTGGGTACAAATGCAAACCCTAGAAAACTGTACCCCATATGTGCTACCCCACTATAGCCTACAATAGCTATGTCATATAAATCTGACACACCCCCATAGGCAAAGTGGGGGAGAACAAGGGGTCACAAGACCAGTCAAGCAAAGCAAAGCAAAGCAAGCTCAGGGTGGATCACAAAATCACCACACATTCCGAGCATAAGTTCAAGGCCACAAGGCCAGTTCACATGCAGGATTACATATATACATAAGGCTAGACAAGCAAGAGCAGGTGTATATATATATGTAACAGTACAAACAAGGTCAAGGGGTGAGCAAGTGAGGCAAGGTAGGTACAAGACCCAGCTGAGTACACAAGCGCTGATGATCACAAGGCGCAAGTGCCTTGGTGAAGATATCAGCAGTGTTGGCCTCAGAGGCCATGTACGCAAGCCGCAACTATCAACGCTGCTGTAGCTCACGAGCAAGGAAGTAGCAGAGAGCAATATGCTTTGTTCTGTGCTCCAGTCTCTGCTCTCGACACAAGGCCAGCATGGCCTTGTTGTCTACGTACAGCACTAGAGGAGAACGAGGCGGCTCTCCGAGGTCAGTCAGCAGATAGGTGAGCCAGCGAAGCTCCTGTGCAGCCATGGCTCCTGCGTAGATCTCAGCCTCACAACTGGAGCCGAGAACAGAAGACGAGCAGGTAGCCCACCACGAAACAGAGCCGGAACCAAGGCTGAAGGTGTAACCCTGTGACGACCGCTGCGTAGCCTGGTCGTCTGCCCAAGAAGTGTCTGCGTGCCCAGTGAGGACCATTGGAATCCGCCCTCCAAGCACAAGCCCTGTGCCCGACGTACTGCACAAGTAGCGCAATACCCTCTTCGCTGCAGCCATGTGCTCCGGTCTGTGTCTCCCAGGAGCAACATAGCGTGCGAGAATGCTAAGAGGGTATGCAAGGTCAGGTCGTGTGCATGTCATCAGGTACATGAGGCCGCCAACAAGCTCTGGGTACGGGCCACTCGACTCTACGGACTCATCCGAAGGCAGAGCTGAGAGCGAGTGGCGAGTAGGCAGAGGAGTGGCCTGAGGCGAGGAGTACGTGAAGCCGAAGCGCTGAAGGACCTGCTGCACCATGTGTGACTGACTCAGGGTAATGGTGCGGCGTGCTCTGTCCCGGGTGACCTGCAAGCCAAGGTAGCTGCGCAGTTCACCCAGGTCTGTGCACGTGTGTCTCTTCTGCAGCCCGAACTTCACGTGGGCGAGTCCAGCAGTGTCAGCTGTGGCAAAGACCAAGTTGTCGACGTACACGAGGATGTAGAACGGCGGCAAAGAAGTGTCGGTACGCAAAAACAGCGACGGGACGGCAGTAGAGGGAGCAAACCCAAGAGCCGCAAGTGTAGTCCTCAGTGTGTCGTGCCACTCATGCGGTGCCTGGCGGAGACCGTAGACTGGCCGCCGGAGGCTCCACTGGGTGCCAGGAGGAAAAGACCCAGTGAAGCCAGATGGGCGATGCAGCCAGATGTCCTCATACAGGCTGCCCTGCAAGAAAGCAGTGCTGAAGTCAAGAGAGTGCAGCTCGTAGTCACGGTGCGCAGCTACGTGCAGCAGTACCTGAAGAGTGGTTATCTTCGGGGTGGGAGAGAAGGTCTGAATGTAGTCAACTCCCTGCCGCTGACTGAAGCCACGAGCCACGTAACGCGCCTTCAAGACAGGGAGAACCCGGCGGCCGCTTCACCCTGAAAATCCACATGCCACTGACAATGTTCGCCCCAGGCGGGGGAACCTCGTCAACGTAGGTGCCTGTGGACTTCCAAGAAGCCATCTCTGTATCCATAGCTGCCTGCCACTGAGAGGAGTAGGGACCCTCTATCGCCTCCGCGTAAGAGCGCGGAGTCGGGATGTCAAGTGCATCCGGGTCTCCCTCAGGGGTAAGCAGTACGAACACGAGATGAGGTGAAGCAGCAGCCAAATACTGGAACTCCTCCTGCCTGTCCTCAAGGACGTCCGTGCCAAGGGCACACTCACCCCCGACGGACGGAGGACAGACAGACTCAGACTCAGCGACAAGACTAGCACCGTTGTCTAGAGGATAGCGAGCAGCAAAGTCGACGGGCTCAGCAACAAGGGCAGACGCAGCAGTGGACTCAAAGGAAGGGTCAGTGACGACAGTAGCAAGGAGACGCGTGACAGTAGGACTGGCAGCACGAAGAGAGTCTGACTCCGGGTCGGCAAAAGCAGGAAGAGAGGACTCGGGAGGAGAAGGCAAAGGGGCACGCAGAGGAGCAGTGGACGGACGGAGAGACATCCGGTGCGTGCCAGCGACAAGAGGAGGACGCTAATGCGAACCACGGCCACTAGCACGAGCAGGACGGACAGGCGACGCAGGGCAAGACGCAGGCTCACGACGCTCAGCAAGACCTCCAGTAGGACCAGTGTATGGAGAAGGAGCAGGCAGAGGGGAGGCGGGCTGTAATTGTAACTTTGACGGGACAGGCTGTGGACACTCTAAGGGAGGAGGAGGACCAGTAGAAGGCGGGAGACCAAGAACCTGCTGAAGGAGCGGAACGAAGTACGGTCGAGGCCACGCGGCGACTCCAGACACAGCAGGGACAGCACCAGTACTGCCAGTGGTAGCACCAGCGCCAGCAGCACCTCCTGCTCCAGTACCCCCAGCAGCTTCAGTAGCTCCAGGACCTCCAGCAGCAGTCTCAGCACCAACACACTCAGGAGCTCCAGCTCCAGTCGCACTCGCATGCCCAGCAGCTCCAGTACTCCCAGTACGAGCACCTCCGGGACCCGCGACAGCAGCACCCTCAGTAGCCGAAGAACCTCCAGCTCCACCAGCACGCCACCAGCGCCGGGCAAACCACTCGTGCAGCTCCTGTGGAGAGAGGGGCTCCCGTCGAGACGATGCACCCGGAGAACCTCCAGGCACAGTACCGCCAGACGCGACACGAGCAGGCCCAACTCCCTCAGGCTCCGCACCCGCAGGCGTAGCACCCCCAGTCGTAGCATCCCCAGGCGCAGCACCCCCAGGCGTAGGACCCCCAGGCTCAGCACCCCCACTCGTAGCACCCCCAGGCTCAGCACCCCCACTCGTAGCACCCCCAGGCGCAGCACCCCCAGGCTCAGCACCCCCAGGCCCAGCACCCCCAGTAGTAGCACACTCAGGCTCAGCACCCCCAGAGTCAGCACCCCCAGGCTCAGCACCCTCAGCAGCACCAGAGTCACAAGCAACCTCGACAGGCTCGACTGCGTCTACCTGGGACGCACCTGAAGGGGCAGGACCCTGAGGGGGGAGGGGGTCTACCGGGGGGGGACCTGGCACAAGGAAGAGCGGTGGCGGGGGGAGGGACGGAGTGCAGAGTGCGGTAGGGGGAGAGGCGGTAGTAGGGGACCGGCTCGTCAAATGTGACGTCCTGAGAGGACAGAACACGGCGAGAGGTGGGGTGGTAGAACTGCCACCCTGGCGCGTCAGGGGGGAAGCCAAGGAAGACGCAAGGAGCATCACGAGGGGACATCTTGTCCACAGACAAGTCGCAGACAAACGCCCGAGATCCCCAGACCCGGAACGCAGACGCATTGCCAACCTTCCCGGTCCACAGCAAAGTCGGGGAGGTCTCCGGCATGGAGACCCTGGGCTGAAGGTTGATCTGATGCGCCGCGTACCGAACCGCAAACGGCCACAGAAAATGGGGGGCAGCCGCATGCATCATGGACGAACGAGCGACGTCCATGACCATGCCAATGCGGCGCCCAGCAATCCCATTTTGCTGTGGAGAGTCCGGAAGCATGAAGGTCTGGCGGATGCCTCGTGCACGACAGTAGGCTCACAGAAGGTTAGAGGAGAACTCTCCGCCTCTATCAGAGTGCAGACGTAGAACAGGAAAGTCCGAGCCGAAGCTCTGCCTGAGCTGGAGACAAGCTGCGCGGATCCAGTTGATCAACACCTCAGTGACATCACCCTTGCTGCGCAAGGGGAAGACTGTGGTGTAACGCGAGTAGTCGTCAACCACCAGCAGGAAGTAGCGCTCGTGACCCTGTCCACGGACGCGGGCTGGGCCCCACACGTCCATGTGAAGCGTCTGCTGAGGGGCCTCTGTCGGAGAAAACTGGGAGGAGTGAGGTGCAACACGCTGCCGCCCCTCGACGCAGGGGACGCAAGCAGGGGCAGGCCCCAGGGGAAGGGGAGGGAGGGACCAAGGAAGACCAGAGACAAGGACACGGGACGCCATGCCTTGGAGACGAGGCAGGGAGGGGTGACCAAGGCGGTGGTGCCAAAGGAGAGTCTCGTGAGACAGGAGACGACACGAGCAGGGGGCAGACTCAGGACCAGACCTGGACGCTGCAGCAAACACCTGACCCGACACAGCTACCTGACCAGACGCAGTGAGTGGAGGAGACTCAGTGGTGAGCGTGTACAGGCTCGACCCCGGCCGACGTGTAAACGTGGCCAAGTGTCGGCCCGTCCGAGCCTCAGTGCAGTGTGTCACCCGCTGGCTCGTAGGAGTGAACTGGTGCACTCCCCCATCCTGTAGGTCAGCACCACTGAACAAGTTCGTAGAGATCGAGGGGAGGTAAAGACCAGTTGGTGCCAAAGGGAGCCGCCGGACACGGGAGGACTGTGGAGAAGTGAGCAAGTTCAGGACCTCAAGAGGGGTCTGCCAGAGAGACTGCAACTGGCCGACCAAGTGGCGTGAGTGTGGTGCGGTCTCGAAAGAAGGAGCGAGAAGCCCCCGAGTCAAGGGTGAAGGTGAGGGAGGCCGAATCCGACGCAGTACCTGAGAGAGCAGACTCACCAGAACCTGAGGAAGCAGACTCACTAGCACCTAGAGCGGTAGCCTCGCTAGCACCTAGAGCAGCAGCCTCACCAGTACCTAGAGCAGTAGTCTCAATGCCCGAGTTGGGCGGAAAGCACCGGTAACAGTCACCCTCATCACTAATAGTCACAGCATACATGGCAGCAAGAATAGCATCAAAGTCAAGGTCAAAGATAGCTACTCCCGCCCTAGACAGCTCGCCCCAGCGAGGGATCTCAGTCGCCTCAGGGAACTGGTGACGCCAAGCGTCCATAAGGCGGCCAAAGCAGTGCTGGGTGGATTGCGCACCCCCGCACTGCTCACCCGCGCGGTCGCCGGTGCGTAGGACGTAGGTGCACGGACCAGTACCCCCACCCCGCAGGCGTGCAGCGTACCACTCACAGAGCCGCTGAGGGGGGGGGATGTCAAAAGTGCGCTGCTGTTGCTGCTGCTGGCGCTGACCACCACCGGAGCCGACCCTCTGCGCAGCGCCACCCCGACCAGCTCCGCCTCCTCCGCCGCCGCCTCCTCCTCCGCTGCCACCTCCGCCACCTCCGCTCCCACCGCCACCGCCGCCTCCGCCTCCGCCTCCACTGCCGCCACCGACACCTCCACCCCCGCCACCACTCCCACCACCACCCCCACCCCCTCCACCGCCTCCACCGCCACCTCCACCGCCCCCGCCAGCTCCTCCAGCGCCCTTGACCCCCTTGCCCTTGCCTGTGCGGCGCTTACCCAAAGGGGTGTGAAACAAGGAAAACAGGAATGAAATGACTATGGAAGATTGGGTACAAATACAACCCTAGAAACCCTGTACCCCATATGTGCTACCCCACTATAGCCTACAGAAACTATGTCATATAAATCTGACACACCCCCATAGGCAAAGTGGGGGAGAACAAGGGGTCACAAGACCAGTCAGGTAAAGCAAAGCAGAGCAAGCTCAGGGTGGATCACAACGTCACCACACAGTCCGAGCACAAGAGCAGGGCCAGAGGCCAGTTCACATGCAGGAGTACAGACATATATATATAGAACTAGACAAGCAAGAGCAGGTATAAATATATGTCACAGTACAAGTGAAGTCAAGAGGAGAGCAAGTGAGGCAAGACAGGCACAAGACCCAGCTGGGTGCAAAAGCGCTGATGGTAACAAGGCGCGAGTGCCTTGGTGAACACATCAGCAGTGTTGGCCTCAGAGGCCACGTACGCAAGTCGCAACTGACCACGCTGCTGCAGCTCACGAGCAAGGAAGTAGCGGAGAGCAATGTGCTTCGTTCTGTGCTCCAAGCGCTGCTCTCGACACAAGGCCAGCATGGCCTTGTTGTCTACGTACAGCACTGGAGGAGAACGAGGCGGCTCTCCAAGGTCAGTCAGCAGGTAGGTGAGCCAGCGAAGCTCCTGTGCAGCCATGGCCCCGGCGTAGATCTCAGCCTCACAACTGGAGCCGAGAACCGAAGACGAGCGAGTAGACCGCCACGAGACAGAGCCGGAACCAAGGCTGAAGGTGTAACCCTGTGACGACCGCTGCGTAGCCTGGTCGTCAGCCCAAGAAGCGTCCGCGTGGCCGGTAAGGACCACTGGACTCCGCCCTCCAAGCACTAGCCCCATGCCCGACGTGCTGCACAGGTAGCGCAATACCCTCTTCGCTGCAGCCATGTGCTCTGGTCTGTGTCTCCCAGGAGCAACATAGCGAGCAAGAATGCTCAGAGGGTATGCAAGGTCAGGTCGTGTGCAGGTCATCAGGTACATGAGGCAGCCAACAAGCTCTGCATACGGACCACTCGACTCTACGGACTCATCCGAGGCAGAGCTGAGAGTGAGTGGCGAGTAGGCAGAGGAGTGGCCTGAGGCGAGGAGTACGTGAAGCCGAAGCGCTGAAGGACCTGCTGCACCATGTGTGACTGAGTCAAGGTAATGGTGCGGCGTGCTCTGTCCCGAGTGATCTGCAAGCCAAGGTAGCTGCGCAGTTCACCCAGGTCTGTGCACGTGTGTCTCTTCAGCAGCTCGGACTTCACGTAGGCGAGTCCAGCAGTGTCCGCTGTGGCAAAGACCAAGTCGTCGACGTACACGAGGATGTAGAACGGCGGCAGGGAAGTGTCGGTGCGAAGAAACAGCGACGGGTCAGCAGTAGAAGGAGCAAACCCAAGAGCCGCAAGCGTAGTCCTCAGTGTGTCGTGCCACTCACGCGGTGCCTGGCGGAGACCGTAGACTGGCCGTCGGAGGCTCCACTGGGTGCCAGGAGGGAAAGTCCCAGTGAAGCCAGGTGGACGGCGAAGCCAGATCTCCTCGTGCAGGCTACCCTACAAGAACGCAGTGCTGAAGTCGAGAGAGTGAAGCTCGTAGTCGCGCTGAGCGGCTATGTGCAGCAGCACCCGAAGAGTAGTCATCTTCGGGGTGGGAGAGAAGGTCTGAAAGTAGTCAACTCCCTGCCGCTGACTGAAGCCACGAGCAACGTACCGTGCCTTGAAGACAGGTGGAGAGCCCGGCGGCCGCTTCACCCTGAAGATCCACATGCCACTGACGATGTTCGCCCCAGGAGGGGGAACCGCGTCAACGTAGGTGCCTGTGGACTTCCAGGAAGCCATCTCTGCATCCATAGCTGCCTGCCACTGAGAGGAGTAGGGACCCTCTACGGCCTCCGCGTAAGAACGCGGAGTCGGGATGTCTAGTGCATCCGGGTCTCCCTCAGGGGCAAGCAGTACAGACGCGAGATGAGGTGAAGCAGCCGCTAGACACTGGAACTCCTCCTGCCTGTCCTCTAGGACGTCCGTGCCAAGAGCACACTCACCCCCGACGGACGGAGGACAGACAGACGCAGACTCAGCAACAAGACTAGCAGCGTAGTCGAGACGACAGCGAGCAGCAAAGTCGACGAGCTCAGCGACTAGAGCAGACGCAGCAGTGGACTCAAAAGAGGGGTCAGTGACGACAGTAGCAAGCAGACGCGTGACAGTAGGACTGGCAGCACGAAGAGAGTCCGACTCAGGGTCGGCAAGCGCAGGAAGAGAGGACTCAGGAGGAGAAGGCAAAGGGGCACGCAGAGGAGCAGTGGACGGACGCAAAGACATCCGGTGCGTGCCAGGGACAGGAGGAGGACGCTGACGCGAACTGCGACCACTAGCGCGAGCAGCACGAACAGGCGACGCGGGACGAGACGCAGGCTCACGACGCTCAGCAAGACCTCCAGTAGGACCAGTGTAAGGAGAGGGAGCAGGCAGTGGAGAGGAAGGCTCCAGCAGGGACTGCGACTGGACAGGCGGTGGACCCTCTACTGGAGGAGAAAGACCAAGAACCTGCTGCAGGAGCGGAACGAAGTACGGCCGAGGCCGCGCGGCAGCTCCAGACTCAGCAGGGACAGCACCACCACCCTCAGCGACAGCACCAGCGCCACCCACACCTCCAGCGGCAGGACCAACAGCAGTAGGCTCAGCACCAACGCCCTCAGCAGCTCCAGCTCCAGGAGGACCCGCAGGTCCAGCAGCTCCGGGACCGGCAGCACCCGCACCCTCGACGGTCGAAGAAGCTCCAGCTCCAGCTCCAGCAGCACCTCCAGACTCAGCAGCACGCCTCCAGCGGCGAGCGAACCACTCGCGCAGCTCCTGTGGAGAGAGGGGCTCCCGGCGAGACGCAGCAGCAGGAGAAACCCCAGGCTCAGCAGCTCCAGACGCAGCACCCCCAGGCTCAGCAGCTCCCAGCTCAGCACCCCCAGGCTCAGCAGCTCCCGACCCAGCACCCCCAGACCCAGCACCTCCAGGCACAGCACCCCCCGGCTCAGCACCCCCAGGCTCCGCACCCTCCGCAGTAGCACCCTCAGGCCCAGCACCCCCAGCAGTAGCACCCCCAGGCTCAGCACCCCCGCGCACAGCACCCCCAGAGTCAGCACCCCCAGGCTCAGCACCCGCAGCAGCACCAGAGTCACCAGTAACCTCGACCGGGTCAACGGCGTCTACCTGGGACACACCTGAGGGGGCAGGAACCTGAGGGGGGAGGGGGTCTACCGGGGGGGGAACCGGCACAAGGAAGTCCGGGGGAGGGGGAAGGGAAGGAGTGCGGTAGGGGAAGAGACGGTAGAAGGGGACTGACTCGTCGAACGTGACGTCCTGGGAGGACAGAACACGACGAGAGGAGGGGTGGTAAAACTGCCACCCTGGGGCGTCAGTGGGGAAGCCAAGGAAGACACAGGGAGCAGCACGAGGGGACAGCTTGTCCGCAGACAAGTCGCGGACAAACGCCCGAGATCCCCAGACACGGAACACAGACGCATCGCCAACCTTCCCCGTCCACAGCAAGGCTGGGGACATCGCAGGCCGAGAGACCCGGGGGTGAAGGTTAAGCTGATGCGCCGCGTACCTCACCGCAAACGGCCACAGAAAATGGGGGGCAGCCGCATGCATCATGGACGTACGAGCGACATCCATGACCATGCCAATGCGGCGCTCAGCAATCCCATTTTGCTGTGGTGAGTCCGGAAGCGTGAAGGTCTGGCGGATCCCCCGTGCACGACAGTAGTCTCGCAGAAGGCGAGAAGAGAACTCTCCGCCTCTGTCAGAGTGCAGACGCAGAACAGGAAAGTCCGAGCCGAAGCTCTTCCTGAGCTGGAGACGAGCCTCGCGGATCCAGTCGATCAGCACCTCAGTGACCTCACCCTTGCTGCGCAAGGGGAGGACTGTGGTGTAACGCGAGTAGTCGTCAACCACCAACAGGAAGTAGCGCTCGTAACCCTGCCCACGGACGGGGGCTGGGCCCCACACATCCATGTGAAGCGTCTGCAGGGGAGCCTCTGTCGGGGGGAAGTGGGAGGAGTGAGGAGTAGCCCGGAGGCGACCCTCGACACAGGGGACACAGGAAGGTCCTGGCCCGGAGGGGAGAGGAGGGAGAGACTGGGGAAGACCAGAGACAAGGACACGGGAAGCCATGCTCCGAAGACGGGGCAAGGAGGGGTGGCCAAGACGGTGGTGCCACAGGAGAGTCTCGTGAGACAGGAGGCGACAAGAACAGGGGGCAGACTCAGGACCTGACCGGGACGCAGCAGCAAGTACCTGACCCGACGCAGCCACCTGACCAGACGCAGGGACAGGAGGAGACTCAACGGTCAGGGTGTAGAGACTCGACCCCGGCCGACGCGAGAACGTGGCCAGGTGTCGGCCTGTGCGTGCCTCCGTGCAGTGGGTCACCCGCTGACTCGCAGGAGTGAACTGGTGAACACCCACATCCTGCAGGTCCGCTCCACTCACCAAGTTCGTAGAGAACGAGGGAAGGTACAGACCCGACAGGGTGCCCGAAGGGGCAGCCGGACACGGGAGGACAGTGGAGAAGTGAGACAGGACAGGACCTCCAGAGGGGTCAGCAAGGGAGACTGCAACCGGCCGGCCGAGCGGCGTAAGGGTAGTGCGGTCTCGAAAGAAGGAGCGAGAAGCTCCGGAGTCAAGTGTGAAAGTGAGGGAGGACGAGGACGACGGAGTACCTGAGAGCGCAGTCTCACCAGTACCTGAGAGCGCAGACGCACTGGCACCTAGAGCAGCAGCCTCACAAGCACCTAGCGCAGCAGTACCAATGCCCGGGTCGGGCTGGAAACAACGGTAACCCTCATTCTCCTCACTATAATCCACAACATACATAGCAGTAAGGATAGCATCAAAATCAAGATCAAAGATCGCTACACCAGCCCTGAGAAGCTCATCCCAGCGAGGGATCTCACTAGCCCCAGGGAACTGCTGACGCCAGGCGTCCGTCAGGCGGCCAAAGCAGCGCTGGGTGGCGTGGGCACCCCCACACTGCTCACCCGCGCGGTCGCCGGAACGAAGAACGTAGGTGCAGGGACCAGTACCCCCACCCCTCTGACGCCCAGCGTACCACTCACGAAGCTGCTGAGGCGAAGGGATGTCCCGCGAGCGCTGCTGCTGCTGCCGGTGCGAGCGCTGGCCACCACCACCGCCGCTACGCTGCTGGGTACCACCCCGACCAGCTCCACCTCCTCCACCACCACTGCCTCCTCCGCTGCCGCCTCCACCGCCTCCACCTCCGCCGCCTCCACCTCCGCCGCTGCCTCCACCACCACCGCTGGCACCACCACCACCGTCTCCGCCGCTGCTGCCACCACCACCACCACCACCCCCGCCACTAGTCCCGCCGCCACCCCCACTACCTCCGCCGCCACCGCCGCCACCGCCACCGCCCCCTCCAGCTCCACCCGCGCCCTTGCCCCCCTTGCCCTTGCTGGAGCGACGTCTCCCACTAGGGGCAGACGCCGCGCCGACCGACTCAAGCCCAAGCAGGTCGGCAGCAGCAGCAGAGGCAACAGAGGGCAGCAAGGGGGAAGGAGAGCACCCCTCAAAGATGGGGGTGCGAGGGTCACCACGAGAAGCACCTACAGCGACTATGCTCTTCTCCGCTGCAAGGAGGGCCTTCTCGAGGAGGTCGACGGTGAGGGTGGTGGGACAGACTGCGAGAAAGTGGTCCCTGACGACGCGAAGGGAGTCAGGGAGGCGCGCGACTACGTAGTAGAGAGCGATGTACATGGGGGGGGGGTTCTTAGCGCAGAACTCAGCAGGAAGGGCGGCGCGGTAGCGAGTGTCACTAGTGCGGAGGTGCGTAATGAGGTCAGCGACAGTGGGAAAGGCAGAGAGGTCAGGAAAGAGGTAGGGAAGCATGAGACGGCTCAGTGCAGCAGTGGCAGGGGAGGAGTAGCGCGCAACTACAGCGTCGTACAAGGTCTGAGCACTCTTGTACTGACTGAAGTGCGCACGCTCAGAGGTAGGGAGGTGGCGACGCACAGCAAGACGTGCAGCAGCATCGCGGGTGGCCCACTTAGAGCGGACAGCGGGATCAGCATCAGCAGCAGGAGCAGGAGAGGCGCCAGAGGTGAGATCAAAGAGAGAAAGGTCGTCAGCCCTGTCGCACTGTAAGAACAGCTGCAGGTCGTCTAACCAGACCTCAAAATCAATGGCGCGACCCTCAGCGTCAAAAGCTAGGACACTAGGGGTAGCCATGGCGACGACAGCGACGCAGTGCAAGCAGCAGGGAAAGAGCTCGCAGTGTCAGTGGGACTGTGCTCACCAGGCAGGGCAGGTCGTGTAGGTATGCAGAAAGGCGGCTCAGCGACCTGGCGGCTCGGGTGCAGGGCGGCTCGGCTGCTGGGCGGCTCGGGCGCAGGGCGGCTCGGCTCCCGGGCGGCTCGGCGGCTGGGCGGCTCGGGTGCAGGGCGGCTCGGCTCCCGGGCGGCTCGGCGGCAGGGCGGCTCGGCGTCGGGCGGCTCGGCTCACGGGCGGTTCGGCTGCTGGGGCGGCTCGGCCAGGAGATCCAGGGGCGGGGCCGTCAGGTGCAGCGGCGGGTTGACCGGTGCAGTGGCGGGCCGGCAGGTGCAGCGGCGGGCCGGCAGGTGCAGCGGCGGGCCGGCAGGTGCAGTGGCGGGCCGGCAGGTGCAGGCGGCGGGCCGTAGGGTGCAGTGGCGGGCCGGCAGGTGCAGCGGCGAGGCCGTCAGAGGCGGCTGGCCGGCAGGTGCAGCGGCGAGGCCGTCAGAGGCGGCGGGCCGCTGGGTGCAGCGGCGGGCCGGCAGGTGCAGTGGCGGGCCGGCAGGAGCAGCGGCGGGCCGGCAGGGGAGGCGGCGGAGCCGAGTCAGGGGAGGCGGCAGGGCCGCGTCAGGGGAGGCGGCGGAGCCGCGTCAGGGGAGGCGGCGGTGCCGCGTCAGGGGAGGCGGCGGAGCCGCGTCAGGGGAGGCGGCGGGGCCGCGTCAGGGGAGGCGGCGGGGCCGCGTCAAACAGGCGGCGGGGCCGCGTCAGGGGAGGCGGCGGAGCCGCGTCAGGGGAGGCGGCGGGGCCGCGTCAGGGGAGGCGGCGGGGCCGCGTCAAACAGGCGGCGGGGCCGCGATCAGGAGAGGTGGCGGGGCCGCGTCTGAGGGACAGCGGGGCCGCGAGGGAAAAGGCGACCCGAGGGGTCGCTAAAAAAAAAGGCGCGCCTCGGGGCGCGCTTCGGTGGGCCCTAAAAAAAAAACGGTCCTAAGATAGGACCCGCTCTATACCATGTGAAACAAGGAAAACAGGAATGAAATGACTATGGAAGATTGGGTACAAATACAACCCTAGAAACCCTGTACCCCATATGTGCTACCCCACTATAGCCTACAGAAACTATGTCATATAAATCTGACAAGGGGCAGACGCAGCGCTAACCGACTCAAAACTAACAAGGTCGGCCGCAGCAGCAGAAGCAACAGAGGGTAAGAGAGGGGAGGGAGAACACCCCTTAAAGACGGGGGTGCGAGGGTCACCATAAGAGGCTCCTACCGCAACTATGATCTTCTCTTCTGCTAGGAGGGCCTTCTCGAGGAGGTCAACGGAGAGAGTGGTGGGGCAAACTGAGACGAAGTGGTCCTTGACTACGCGGAGAGAGTCAGGGAGCCGGGTGACTATGTAGTAGAGGGTGATGTACATAGGGGGGGGGGGGGGGTCTTGGCGCAGAACTCAGCAGGAAGCGCAGCGCGGTAGCGAGTGTCACTAGTGCGGAGGTGCGTAATGAGGTCAGCGACAGTGGGAAAGGTAGCAAGGTCAGGGAAGAGGTACGGTAGCATGAGGCGGCTCAGTGCAGCAGTGGCAGGGGAGGAGTAGCATGCAACTACAGTGTCGTACAAGGTCTGAGCACTCTTGTACTGGCTAAAGTGCGCACGCTCAGAGGTAGGCAGGTGGCGACGCACAGCAAGACGTGCATCAGCATCGCGCGTGGCCCACTGTGAGCGAATAGTGGCGTCAGCATCAGCAGCAGGGGCAGGAGAGGCACCAAAAGTGAGGTCAAAGAGGGAGAGACCGTCTGCCCTATCGCACTGTAGGAAAAGCTGCAGGTCATCTAGGTGGTGGGCCCTAGGAATCGTTCCTACTAGGGAACCTGCTCGATACCATGAGAAGAAGCGAGGAATGAGAATGACTAAGTGAAAGTTGGGTACAAATGCAAACCCTAGAAAGCTGTACCCCATATGTGCTACCCCACTATAGCCTACAATAGCTATGTCATATAAATATGACAGTTTGCTCGGTGCTGGAGCCGTGCTGCTGGAGCTGGTGGTTCTCCATGTGCTGGAGGCCCTGCTGCTGCTGGAGGTCCTACTGCTGCTCGAGCTGCTGGGGTTTCTGGGGCCTTGGGTCCTGGAGGTGCTCGTAATGGAGGTACTCGAGCTGTAGGGCCTGGTGGTGCTGCTGGAGCAGGAGCTGCTGGAGGTGCTGGAGCTGGCGGTGCTGCTGGGGAAGGTGCTGCTGGAGGTACTGGAGCTGGAGCTGCTAGCGCTGCTGGTGCTGGAGGTGCTGCTGGAGCCGGTGCTCCTGTGGGTGATGGATTTGGCGCTTCTGGTGCTGCTGGAGGTGCTGCTAGAGCTGGTGGTACTACTGGAGTTGGAGCTGGTTCTGTCCCTACTGGTTCTGGAGGCGCTGCGCGGCCGCGGTCATACTACGTTCCACTCCTTCAGCAGATTCTTGGTCTTCCGCCTTCTACTGGTCCTGCTCCTTCCTTAGGCCCCCGCCTGTCCAGTCGCAGTCACAGTTACAGCCCGCCTCCCCACTGCCTGCTCCTTCTCCTTACACTGGTCCAACCGGAGGTCCTGCTGAGCGTCGTGACCCTACGTCTCATCCTGCGTTGCCCGTTCGTGCTGCTAGCACTTGTCGTCATGGTTCGCGTCAGCGTCCTCCTCCTATCCCTTCCACCGCTCCACAGCGTATCCCTCTGCCGTCTCCTTCTGCGTCCTCTCTTCCTGCCCCTTCTGATCCGGAGTCTGACTCCCTTCGTGCTGCTCTTCCTACTGTCACGCGTCTCCTGGCCACTATTGTCACTGATCCTTCCTTTGAGTCCACTACTGCGTCTACCTTGGTTGCTGAGCTTGTCGACTTTGCTGCTCACTGTCCTCTCGACTACGTCGCTAGTCTTGTTGCTGAGTCTGAGTCTGTCTGTTCTCCGTCTGTCGAGGGTGAGTGTGCTCTTGGCATGGACGTCCTTGAGGACAGGCAGGAGGACTTTGAGTGCTTTGCAGCTGCTGTACCTCATCTCGTGTCCATGCTGATTGCACCTGAGGGAGACCCGGATGCACCAGACATCCCGACCCCGCGCTCTTATGCTGAGGCGATAGAGGGTCCCTACTCCTCTCAGTGGCAGTCAGCCATGGACGCAGAGATGGCATTCTGGAAGTCCATAGGCACTTACGTCGACAAGGTTTCCCCTTCTGGGGCGAACATCGTCAGTGGCATGTGGATTTTCAGGGTGAAGCGGCTACCGGATTCTCCGCCTGTCTTCAAGGCGCGCTACGTTGATCGAGGCTTCAGTCAGTGACAGGGAGTTGACTTCTTCCGGACCTTCTCCCCGACCCCGAAGATGACCACTCTTCGGGTACTGCTGCACGTCGCTGCTCAGCGTGCCTACGAGCTTCACTCTCTTGACTTCACCACTAGTTTCCTACAATGCAGCCTACACTAGGAGATCTGGCTGTGCCGCCCACCTGGCTTCACTGGGTTGTTTCCTCCCAGTACCCAGTGGGGCCTTCGGCGGCCAGTCTATGGTCTGCGTCAGGTGCCAGGTGAGTGGCACGACACAATGAGGACTACGCTTGCGGCTCTTGGGTTTGCTCCTTCTACTGCTGACCCGTCGTTGTTTCTGCGCACCGACACTTTGCTGCCGCCGTTCTACATCCTCGTGTACGTCTACGACTTGGTCTTTGCCACTGCTGACATTGAGGGACTCGCCCACGTGAAGTCAGAGCTGCAGAAAGGACACACGTGCACAGACCTGGGTGAACTGCGGAGCTATCTTGGCTTGCAGATCACCCAGAACAGAGCACGGTGCACCTTTACCTTGACTCAGTCACACATGGTGCAACAGGTCCTTCAGCGCTTCAACTTCACGTACTCCTCGCCTCAGGTCACTCCTCTGTCTACTCGCCACTCGCTCTCAGCTCTGCCTTCGGATGAGTCCGTAGAGCCGAGTGGCCCGTACCCAGAGCTTGTTGGTTGCCTCATGTACCTGATGATCTGCACTCGACCTGACCTAGCATACCCTCTTAGCATCTTGGCATGCTATGTTGCTCCTGGGAGACACCGACCAGAGCACATGGCTAAGAGGGTGTTGCACTACCTGTGCAGTACGTCGGGCATGGGGCTCGTGCTTGGAGGACGGGCTCGAGTTGTCCTCACTGGTCACGCAGATGCTTCTTGGGTTGACGACTTGGCTATGCAGCGGTCGTCACAGGGTTACACCTTCAGCCTTGGTTCCGGCTCTGTTTCGTGGCGGTCTACCTGCTCGTCTTCTGTTCTCGGCTCCAGTTGTGAGGCTGAGATCTACGCTGGGGCCATGGCTGCACAGGAGTTACGCTGGCTCACCTACCTGCTGACCGGCTTGGGAGAGGCGCCTTGTTCTCCTTTAGTTCTGTACGTCGACAACAAGGCCATGCTAGCGTTATGTCAAGAGCACTGACTTGAGCACAAAACGAAGCACATTGCTCTGCGCTACTTCCTTGCTCGAGAGTTGGAGCGTCGTGGTCAGCTTTGTCTTGCTTACGTGGCCTCTCCGGCCAACACTGCTGATACTGTATAGCCCCGGATAGTAGCGCATATGCGCTTATAAAAAAATCATTTTTTTTAGGGGGGGCGCTTGTAATTGAGTAACGGCCATAAGCGCCGGCGCTTATATAATGAAAGATAAGAAATTATGTATTAAGAGCACCAAATGGTTCATTTTCTTCTTGCCATTTCAACTGAGTCGAAATGTTATAGCGTCGCAAAGCAGAATCTCGCGCAAGGGATATTCTGGGTTCACACAAAGGCGAAGACACGTCATGCCAGCACATCCTGACTGGACTTGAAGCCAGTCAGGTCTTCGCGAGTCAAACGAAGCGAAATTGAAATCTGACTCACTGAAAAAATGTATTTCGTTACCGTTTTAAGCAAGAAATTAGATTAAATTTACACTTGCGCTTATAATATGTTAAGGTTTTCTAGGGGGGGCGCTTATAATCGAGGAACGGCCATAAGCGCCATGCTCCAGATAGAGGCGCCGGCGCCTTTAATCGGACGGCGCCTATATCCGGGGCCATACGGTATCTTTACCAAGGCACTTCAGCCTTGTGATCATCCACATTTCTATACTATGCTAGGTCTTCTGCCTATCGGGCCTCACTTGCTTACCTCTTGACTTTGTTTGTACTGTGATCTATATATAACTGCACCTGCATGCTTACCCTTGCTAGGTTGAGATCATTGTCTTGCTTGTTCACCTTGCTTTAAAATCATGCATGTGAACTGGCCTTGTGGCCTTGAACTAGTGCTCAGAATGTGTGGTGACGCTGTGATCCACCCTGAGCTTGACCTTGCCTTATTCTCTTGCTTGTCCCCCACTTTGCCTATGGGGGTGTATCAGAACTATATTAAGGCTGTAGTGGGGTAGACAATATGGGGTACAACTCTTTTAGGTTTTTGTACTTGTACCCACCTGCTTGCTAGTTCATTCATTCCTCATTATGATTCTCACAAGAGTGTAGTGCATAAGATCGGCGACAACGCTGCAAC
Organism: Closterium sp. NIES-65; assembly: GCA_948144175.1. NCBI lineage: Eukaryota > Viridiplantae > Streptophyta > Zygnematophyceae > Desmidiales > Closteriaceae > Closterium > Closterium sp. NIES-65. The sequence goes on along the minus strand of CANXME010001469.1, from coordinate 394,972 downwards.
CTCCCCCGCTGTCACCAGTGCCAATAACCACCTCCGTCATTGCTCCGGGGCTGCATAGAACGCTTTGACCGCCATGGCTGCCTCATTCTTGTTGTCCAGCTCTCGGGTAATTGCTTCAACCATCTTAACCACGTTAGTGCCATCCCACTTACGAACCACCATGTAACGCATCTTCCATTTCCGCCGCTTTGTCGTATGTTTATGACCGCCAAATGGAGGCTTCCCTCTGTACATATTATTTTTGTTGAGACACAGGTACTCCTCCTCTGCTTCTGACCATGACGAAGCTTCTATCACTCGCACAGTCGCCAATGTCAGCACCACCTTCAACAACTTTGCCCATCTTTTACAATTGATCAGCCCTCCTTTGAGCACCACCTTGTGCTCGTACAGCATCGCCCACCTGAGCGACAGCCCCGCAGCACGCTCAGTCAACCCATGCCTGAGCAGGCACTCTTGGAGCAGTGCCAGCCCCACACACCTCAAGGCTACACTGTTTGTCCTCCCTCTTAGGTCCACCACGCCCAATCCCCCTTGCTCTCTCGGCGCGTATATCAAGCTGCCACTCCAAAGTCGGAAGTGCTTATCCTTATCTGGTCTTCATCCTCCTCGACGTCGTCGTACAAAAGGCCGTCATCGACCTCGTCGTACACCGTGGTGAAAGCAGCTGGCGGTAGGCACGCATGGAAGCTCAGCTACTCCGGCGGCCGTCGAGCTCGACCTGTGCGTCGCAGCTCAGGCTTCGTAATCGGCAATCCCACCACGTCGCTGTCGATAGACTCCTCACCCGTTGACTGCTCCCCTTCCTCGGCGACGTCTTCGTTGTCAACCAACTACTTTGGCCCTTCTACCAGCTGCTCGCGTGCTGCTGACTTCGACAGCTCCCTTGTCGACCGCCCCGGCTGCTGCTCCCCTTTCGGCTGCACCGCTGCTGTTGCCTCCTGTTTGACTGGCTCCCCTGTCTGCTGCTCCCCTGTCGTCGACGGCTTCCCATCCTAGTCGACAAGTTTGGTGCCTTGTAGACCGCCGGCGATGCCATGGGCCGGCGCCACAGGCGCCGCCTCAAGGTTCCCCTCATCGTCGGTGGTTGACATAGGTGCTGACAGAGGCCGATCTGCGATGGGGAGCGGAGGAGCAAGAATAAGGGGAGGGGGAAGAACCTCCACAACATCCTCATCAGTAGGCTCGTCGACTTCGGCGAGCAATGGAACCGCTGCCGTCGAGGTCTCCATCGGCAGGTGTGCCTGTGCCCGCCCCGACGCCGGCCCATACTTTGCCTTCCACACCTCTAGCGACAACGTCTCGTAGACCACCTTATTGTCGGTCAGGTCGAGCACCTCCCAGCCCTTGCTCTCCAGCGACACCCCCAGGTAAAGCCCCCGACGAGCCTTCGGCGCCAGCTTCCCACCGCGCTGCTGCTCGGGAACCATGAACTGCACCATTCAACCCCACAGCCGCGCCGGCGTAAGGTCGGGCTTCTGCCCGAACAGTAGCTGGTACGGAGTCGTCCCCGGCGGCGTAGTCGATCGCTCCAAACAGTTGCGCACCGAGATAGCTTGTCGTAGAGCAAGGTGCCACCAGTGGTGCTGCACGCCCATGTGCAGCAGCATCGTCCGCACGGACTCGACGACCGTGCGCATCTCCCAGTCAGCCATGCCATTCTGCTGCGGAGTGTAGGGGCACGTCAGATCGTGAACAATGCCCTTCCCGTCGACGAAGTCGGTGAACGTCTTCCCGAGGAACTCCCCTCCTCGATCGGAGCGAAGCGACGGCACCGACTATTTCATCTGTCGTTCCACAACCACTAGCCACTTCTCGAACTCCCGCAGCACGTCGCTCTTCTTAGCGACCGGCATTGCCCATACAAACCGAGTGTGCCAATCCTTCAGCTGCAGGAAGTACAAGTTGCCATCCTTGGCAGCCACCCGAAATGGCCCGCACAAATCAATGTGCACGATAGCTAGCGCCTCCTCGGCGTCCAAGCCCTTGTCGGGGAAGGTGTGCCACGCCAGCTTTCCTCCAACGTACGATACATACAGCGGATCTGCTCCGGTCGACGGCGTGATGTCGAGCCCAACAGCAACTTCATGCTTCGCCGAGCTCTTGATCGTGTCCACACCGACGTGCGCTAGCCGTGCATGCAACTGGTCAGGGGTTGACGCCGTCGCTGAGACGATCGTCCGCAAAGCCTCCATCTCGGTCGACGGCGACCACGTCGAGCAGGGGCGAAGATCGGTGCAGAGGACTCGTCCGGTGTAGTATGCTCGACCGAGCACCTCCCCGTTCGCGGTGACGAGCAGCATCTCGTCGCCGTCGCCCTGCAGCAGCACTCCGCTCTCCTTCAGTTGGCCAGCAGACAGCAGATTCGCCTGTATGCCCGGAACGTAGAGCACGTCGGGGATGAGGACCTGCTTCCCGGCCTCCCCTTGTAGAGCGTCGGTTCCTCGACCCTCGACAGGCTGCAATGCCCCATTGAATCCGCGTACGTCCTTCTCTCTGTCGCTCGTCCCCATGTCGACGAAGACCTCCTTTGTCCCCATCAGGTGGTGGGAGCACCCGCTGTCGAGCAGCACCGCGTTCGGGTTGGCCTGCACAGCTGCCGCCACCGCCTGGAAGTCCTCGCCAGCCTCAGGCGCCAGCGAGAGTGTCGGCTCCACCACGCCGACCATCGATCACGACGCCTCACCGTCGCCTCGGCCCTTGCCGCTGGAGGTGTCGACTGTTGGTGCAACCCTATGGTTTGCACTCGGCTTGTTGTCCGTGTGCATGCATGTGTGTGTGTATGGAATGGTATGAGGGCATGGGATAATATATATTTCATGCTTATAATTGTGTGTGAATGTTGAGTCATGATGTCGAGTGTGTGTGTTGAGTCAATAGCGAGTTATCGCTAGACGCGTGTTACGCGGTCGTTTGTGTCTCGCACGCGGTTTCTATTTTGTCGTGCGCGGTTTCTATTTTGTCCTGTGTCGAACGTTCGGTGTGTCGCAGGTGTGTGCAGCAGACCCATCAAGAACTCAAGGATGAGTTTGTAATGAAGAGCCCGAGCCTTGGTGTCAAGCCTCAAGTGATTTCGAAGCTCGCCAAAAGGGTACACCTCAAGATATTGAAGATAGATACATTACTTTGTGTAGTGTAACATTTCACTTGGTGTAGGCCCTAGTGAAGGGTAGTTTCGAGACCCTTCGTGGTTGGGGACAGTGTGGCACTGTTCCACATCACTGTACCTCGGCTCTTGGGGTTTGTAGGAGCTGGGAGTCATTCCCAACTCGTAACTCTTCCTAACTCTTCCCATCTTGTGTTCTAAGACTATAGTGGCTGCCATAGTGCTGTTCGTTCAAACCAACGCTGTGTCGTCAATACTTGGTCAAATCGTGCGATCTAAATTGCCTATTGTAGAGGACAATAAGAAGCTCCAGATCCAAGTTGAATCAAGTCATTTGAAGCTGTGACCAGAACGATATGAACGTTTGAAGCCGCTGTGCAGAAATCCGATTGTGCACTCTATCTTTCGTTTTAGGCACATTGGAGCCTACTGTGACTATAACATCGACATCCTTTGTCGACGACGTCTGCTTCTCCTTGCGCGGCTTCGCATCTCGACGGGGGCGACGATTGGCCGATCAACCGCGACCTCCCTTGCTGTCGTGGGAGGGAGGACGACGAGGACGACAGCAAGGGAGGTCGCGGACGACACTCACTCTCAGCGTCGCCCGCGTGCTTGGCGCCATCGATAGCCGCTTCAGTAGGTTGTAGCTGCTCGGGAGTCCCTGCATGACGTGGGTGACGTACGACGCCGTCGAGTACTGTGCGCCGGCTATCCTTATGGTGGAAAGAATTTGCCGAGCTCGGTTTCAGTAGTCGGTCGCCGTCTCCTGGTCGCCCAAACGCAGGTGTGTCAACTGCCCCTCAAGCTGGGTGATGAACAAGTCATCGTTGACTTGGTAAGTCGACTCGATGAAATGCCCCGCCCGGTGGCCGGCGTCGAGGTACTCTCTGCACGACATCAGGGCGATATGCACGCCCGGCGAGCAGCACCGCGAGATGACCGTGAAGGTCAGCAGCTGCACGGCGCGGAACTCCGCACGCAGGTCGGGGTCCTCCGGTGTCGCCACGGTGCCTTGAGCAAACCCGATTAGCCCGGCTATCTCCAGCTGGGGCTCGATGGCTTCCTTCGAGGTGAGAATGTCAGGTCGACCGACTAGCAGGGGAGTGACCAAGATCGTGTCCGGCGTAAACTTGAAGTAGCCGTAGCTTGGTGTAATTCCGCCCGCCATCACCTGGGTCGCCGACATCGCCGAAAATCCGCTTTGACGCCCTCCAACGTCGCCATGCGAGGAGCCCGCACCCGCCGACGACTGCATCCCTCGCGCCTAAATGCCGTCGACTTCATCGGCATGAATCACACCTCGCTGCCTCGACGTGCCTCCCGCACTGCCACCGACTTGGTCACCACCGACGTTGACGCCCACGTCGACTCCGCTGTCGCTGTTCACCGGTCGAGGAGAGGCGGGTCGAGAAGGGGGGTGCTCTTTCGCCCACAAGGAGCGGAGTCCAACCTCGACGACCGCCCAGGGTATCGCTCCGTACTCCTGGGCCTCATGGTGTCTCCTCGCATCCTCCAGCTGTGCCTCCAGGGTCTCTTTCACTTCTATGTCACCTACGTGCACGCTAGTGACTTCACTACTGCCGTCCTACGAGCAACTTAGGTAAGTGACCACTATATCAACCTGACTGAAAGGTAAGTCGTGTGCCGTCCACGCTCACCGCACCATGCGGAGATAACTACTGCAACGAGAGCTAGAGTACAAGCTAGATAGGGATGCTCATGTGATCTCTGCTTTCGATCCTTAGTCGTTTTCCTAGTGCACGCACTACTTGCTAGTTCACAGGGCAATTTGGCAAGAGTTTCACTAAGGAAGGTTGACAATAATGATGATAGCAACAACATTGGCATGCAAGACTACATCAGACCTAGCAAAGCTGGTGGTCGACTTCCAACGCAGCACGGTCGACCGCGTGCCAACACGACTTGGTCGACCACACTCAAGCAGAGCAAGGTCGCGGCTTGCCAACATTGCATGTCCACCGTGTACACTGCTGCAATTCACGCAGAAGGAAGTAACGAAGCTGGATGTGCTTCGCCTTCCCCACCACTCGAGGCTCCTCACACAACAGGACAGCAGGCTTGTTGTCGGCGAACAAGACTGGGGGAGAGCGAGGCCACTCACCAAGGTCGGTGAGAAAGAAAGACAGCCAGCAAAGCTCCTGAGCGGCCATGGCCGCAGCGTACACCTCTGCCTCACAGCTGGAACCGGCGACAGACGACGCCCGAGTTGACCGCCACGAAATAGCACCTGGCCCGAGGCTAAAGGAGTACCCCTGTGTAGACCGAAGCGTCTCCGCGTCGTTGGCCCATGACGAGTCCGAGTAACCTGTGAGTGTAACTGGCTGCTTCCCTCCAAGGACAAGTCCCATGCCTGATGTACTCGCCACATACTTTGTCACCCTCTTAGCAGCGTACCAGTGGGAAGGTCGATGTCTCCCAGGCACAACAAAGCGCGCAAGGACGCTAAGAGGGTAAGCTAGGTCTGGGCGAGTGCATGTCATCAGGTACATGAGACAACCCACCAACTTAGGATATAGACCGCTGGTGTCAAATGGCTCGTCCGAAGGTGGAGCCATGAGCCCATGATCCACACCAAGAGGGGTGAGCTGTACCTTGGAGAACGAGAAGCAAAACCGTGTAAGGATCTGCTCGACCATATGCGACCGAGTCAGCGTAATGGTGCGAGCTGCCCTGCCCTTGGTGATCTGCAGGCCAAGGTAGTGCTGCAGCTCACCAAGGTCAGTGCAAGTGTGTCTCCTCTGCAGTTCCTCCTTCACGAAGGCCAGCACACATTGGTCGGGAGTGGCGAACACCAGGTCGTCGACGTAGACAGGACAAAGAACGGGGTCGAGCCACGGCAAATGAAAGAATTCAAGAGCTGCAAGGGTCGAGCGGCGTGTGTCGTGCCACTCACGTGGAGCCTGACGCAGGCCGTAGACTGGTCGACGCAGCTGCCACTGGGTCCCAGGTGGGAAAGAGCCAGTGAAGCGAGGCGGGCGACACAGCCAGATCTGCTCGTGCAGGCTCCCCTGAAGGAGTGCAAATCGTAGTCCCGCTGGGGTGCAATATGCAGCAACATCCAAAGGGTACTCATCTTCAAGGTGGGAGCGAAGGTCTGGAAGAAGTCCACCCCCTCTCGCTGACTGAAGCCTCTCGCCACATAGTGCGTCTTGAACACATGTAGTGATCAAGGCGGCCGCTTCACCTTGTAGAGCCATCGGCCACTAACGACGTTCGTCCCAGGTGGTGGGACTGCGTCAACGTAAGTGCCCCTGGACCTATAACATGCCATCTCTGCCTCCTCAGCTGCTATCCAGTATGAAGCCTAGGGTCCCGAGACTGCCTCGGCGTGAGTGCGAGGGATCGGGATATCAAGGGCGTCTGGATCCCTCTCAGTGGCAAGTAGCATGGCGCAGAGATGAGGAACAGCGGCCGCAAGGTAACCAAGCTCGATTTGCCTATCCTCGAGGACCTCCAAGGGAAAGATAGGAGCACCCCCAGAGAACGAAGAACGAGCAGGGCCACTCACCACATGAGCGGCGTAGTCAAGGCGGTGGGAAGAGGCAAAGCCAACGACAGTGGTAACAAGAGCTGAGACAGACGACAGAGGTGCAGTCGGGTGAGTGACCAACGCGGACAAAACACGGGAGACGACATGACGGGAGGCATGGATGTAGTCGGACAACGGGTCGTGAAGCACAGTGAGGGGCGACCCAGGGGGCTGTGGAAGGACAGGAGGAGGTGGAGCACGAGAGCGAAGAACAAGGTGGAATGGACCGTCGACGCTCTGGGGACACAACACGACTGAGGGGAGAACGACGAGTCCATTGGGATGAGGAAAGGGACTCAACAGGGGGAACAGGAGGGGATGGTAGGGGACCACGAACAAAGCGTGCAGGTGCTGGGTCGGGGAGGTCGTGTAGTTGCACTCGCTGCTGCTCCGCCTCCTCTGGCGTCTGCTGCGACGGTACCGGCCCCTACTGCTTCTTCTGTGGCTCCGCCTCTGCCTTGCCCTTGGTGGGGGCGACTTCTGTAGTAACAGACAGACTCGTCGAAAGTGACGTCCTGAGAAGTGAAGAACTGGTAGGTGACCGGGTCGTAGAACACCCAGCCGGGGGCGTCCAAAGGGAAGCCAAGAAAGACGCACGCAAGAGTGCGCGGAGACAACTTGTTCGCACCAGGGGCGCGAATGTGAGCCAGAGAACATTGACACGGAAGTCAGCTGCTACCCCGGAGAACCTGTCCAAAGGGAGATCGGCGTCACCCGTGGCCGTGCGTCACTGGGCCACATGTTCAGCTGGTGCGCGGCGTAGCGGACTGCCTGAGGCCACAAGAACAGGGGGGCACCGACATGGCACATGGAGGTCCAGGCAACCTCCATAACCAGGCCGATGCGTCGCTCGGCTACCCCGTTCTGTTGCGGCGAGAATGGTAGCGTGTAAGATTGGATGATCCCCCGACCCTGACAGACCGTCTCGAGGTGAGTGGAAGAAAACTCTCCACCACAGTCCGAGTGTAGGCGAAGCCCACACAGGCCCTGGGCGCCACCCCACGCTAGCAGCCATGGCTCGAGGACGGTAGGCATGTCGGCCTTCAGTCGAAAGGGGAAAACCGTGGTGTAGCGGGAGTAGTCGTCCACCACAATCAGGAAGTAGTGCTTCTGACGTGGTCCAAGGACCGGGGAGGGGCCCCAAACGTCCAAGTGCAGGGTCTAGAAAGGGGAGGTGGTGGGGGGGAACGAGGAGGAATGAGGGGCAGCGCGCTGCCGACCCTCGACGCAAGGAGTGCACAGCGGCGCAGGCGAGCGAGGAAGCGGGGCAAGCGACTTTGGGAGACCTGAGTCCAGACGGTAACGTGCCATCCTACTGAGACGTGGGAACAACGGGTGACCTAGACGGTGGTGCTAGAGGATAGACGTGAATCTCGATCCGCAGTCGCCGCCTCAGTTGGGGAGCGCGCTCTTCGTCTGATGGAGGAAAGGGTTGTTCCTGCCATGCATGGTACCAATACCCCCGCAAGCAGGATGACTCTAGCCTTGCCAAGAATGGGAAGGCGGGGGAGAAAGGGGTTGGGCGCAAGGCGACGTGCAAGGCAAAATCTCAAACTACGGCAGAGAAGATGGGTGATTTACGGAATTATTCTTATAAGAAGCAAGACGAAAAATGGGAAGATTTTAAGGCGCTCACTCGTGAGGTGTTTCGTGGGTTTCCGAATGAGCGACCCAGTAGGAGGCGTAGATCGCAGCACTCCACTGATAGTCAGCTCAATCTTCTACATTCAAGCAGGCACTGACAATGTGCGGCACACGCACGCTATGGCATTCCATCCGGCAGTCCAAGTGTGAGGATCTAGGATCGAGCTCAGAAAAGAGAATGTGAATTGAATCGAATGATCACCTGTGTACAACACGAGGCTATATATAGGCTCGACACAAGGCCCAGTAACCAGGTGTTACGCAAAGGTTCCGCGGGTCGCGAAGCGTCCCGAACAGATCCTTACCGAATTCGGTAGAAGGCAATTCGGTGGCAGCCGAAAAGCCAGAATTCGGTGCACTCAACCTAGCTCGGTGCTATAACTATAATAAAATATAGGAAAGCACCTAGCCTAGGAAATCAAGCAATTCATGCATGCATATGATTATCCTATGCTAGAAATAGCATAATAAAGTAAAGGCAAGCAAGCATAGCTGGCATAAGCCATCGTACTCTCACACCAAGATCCTCCATTTTCCCTTGAGCCGCTCGTTTGCTTGCTCAATAACCATGCGTTGTTATGATTGTTCCTTGTTCCACTTGTCTTGGTGTTCTAGTAGAGTCTGTCTTGGTGTAGCCTGCCACGGAACACGTGTGTAGCTCTTGAGGCCATGCGCGGCATAGGAGAAAACCATGTAGTTTCTGCGCTCCCCGGCCTCCATGCGCCGCTTCAATGGGGAGTTGTTGAAGTCCCTAGCATCGTTCACGCTTCCTTTATAGCCTGCATTATAATCCCATAATATGCCATTAGAACTGCATGCTATTTCTATGATTATGGAGTTGAAAAAGACGTGGCGTCTTGTTGGTGTTAGGTCCACGCGGTGATTTGATATCTTCCACGGCTGAAGCGTCAGTTGCGCCACGGGCCAAACACTTGGCCTGATATTGGGGCGTGCGATATCGTACGCCGAAGGTTCAACAAACCGACGCAGTAGGCTGACGTGGAATACGTCGTGAATACGCTTGTCATTCGAGAGTTGTAGGTTCGCAAAGACAAGTGTCATCATCTTGACTATGCGGAATGGTCCCGCATATTGGGGACGTAACTTTGCTGGTTGCGGCAGCCGAAGATTCCTTGTCCAATAGGACGAGTTGCCCAACACCGGAAGGTAAATCCCTTCGTTGTTTATCAGCGTTGCGACTGACAGTGGTATTAGTCTTTCAAATAAAGTCGAATTCGTCGCGGACAGCTTGCGGTTCCATGACAAATTGTCGCAATCGTGGTACCGGATTTTCTGGTGTAGCCGATGAGGGTACCATGGGTTCTATCTCGAAAATGAGGTAAAACGGGGGATGGTTGGTGGTGGCTGACAGTGTGTTGTTAAATGCGAACTCCAGCATCAGGAGGGAGTCCTCTCAATTAGACACGTGGGGGCAGTTGGTCCAAATCAGCTGCTCCATGGCGTGATTTGTCCTTTCTGTGTGACATTCGGTTTGCGGATGGTATGACAACGAAAATTGCAGGTGGATTCCGTATGGTGCCCACGTCTCCTGCTAGAAATTCAATGTCAATTCTGGGTCTTGATCATTGATGATCGTCGAAGGTAACCCATGTAAGCGTACGACGATTGAGATGAACAGCTTTGCTGTTTCTTCGGCTGTGATCGTCATGCGGCATGGTGCGAAATGCGCTTTTTTTCTTTTTAACTGACAACGACGATCAGAACCGAGTCGTTGCCACTGACGCCAGCTGGCAGCCTTGTGTCAAAATCCATCACCACCGGTTTTTACGGTCGTTCAGGTGGCTCAAGGGGTTGCAGCAATCCAGCTCATTGTTGTCGCGAGGTCTTCATGGCTTGGCAGGTCAGGCAGGTTGTCATGTATCGCTATACATCCGATAGCCAGTCAGACCAATAGTGATTGCGCTGCAACATTTTCAGTGTCTTGTCAATGCCAAAAGGTTCAGATAAGGTGGAGTCATGAACCTCCTGGGTCAGCAACTCCTGTAAGGGCCCGTGTGACGGGTCCCAAATCCGGTTGGTACCCGCTTTTAGGTAATATTTCCCGTGTTGCGTTGTGGCCGGTTGGTGATGATTCTGTGCAAAGAAGCGACCACTCTTATACCCCTGGGTGAATAATCCCATTAGAAGTGGCAAATGGGTGATAAGTACTTTTGCGGTCTGCATCGAGGGTCGGGTCAGGGCATTGGCGATGTGTTGGCGCCCTTTTTGTACGTGATGGTGTAGCAGAAGATGGACTTCACAAAATCCTGCCACAGCCACCTGATATGGCGCGGGCTGAGCTGTGGCTGGGCTCGCAGGTACTGTAGTTGTTGAGATGATGAACAGAGTTAGGAGCCATAGCTAGGTAAGTCCTAGCTAGGCAAGAGGAAGTTTAGGCAAAGAGCGGATTTCACTAGCAGCAATGAGGATACATATAGCAAACCCTAGATGGGTTGTACTCGCTATAGAGCACCCCACTACAGGCTAGAGAATAACATTCTGACACACCCCCGTAGCCAAAGTGGGGTGTAATCAGTACAATGAGCAAGCAGGTATAAAGCAGGAGTTCACAAAGGTAAGCAAAGCTAGAGCTAATCATAGAGGGCAAGTGAGGAGGAGGAGAGACTGTGGAGGGAGAGAAGATGGGAGGCAACGATTGAAGCTGCAGAGGCACGGGCACAGGAGCGGCTGACTCAGTGGCTACCAAAGCAAGGGCGACGGACTACTGGAGTGACTGGCTCCGCGGCTATAGACGAGCGGCAGGAGCAACGGACCCACTGGCGACTGGTGCAACAGGCTCACTGGCTACCGAAGCAAGGGCGACGGACTACACGCGCTGCAGGCTACAAGACAACCTCCCCCAGCTGCCCCACGCCCCTCTCACACACCCCCTGCTCAAACCCTAGCTCCACTCCCACAGCACCCCCCTTAAACCCTAAACCCCAGGCTCCCACACATCCACCCCCCTCAGCGACAGCTGCAACAGTGGGAGACGAAGGAGGAGGAGGAGGAGGAGGAGGGGACGGCGCACACAACCGACACCCCCACAACCGCCACCCCCACACCCCGCACCCCCAAACCCTAAAACGGGTGGGACGGGGAAGGAGCGCGGGGGACGGTGAAGGGAACGGCGCGCGGCCCCCAGGGCGCCACTACGGGGCAGCGACGGGCCACGCACGGCTCCCCAGGGCGCCGTGAAGGGGCAGCGGGAGGGCGGCGACGGGACCGCAGAGGACGGCGACGGGGCCGCTGCGGGCGGCGACGGGGCCGCGGAGGGCGGCGACGGGGCCGCGGAGGGCGGCGATGGGGCTGCTGCGGGCAGCGACGGGGCCGCTGCGGGAGGCGAAGGGGTCGCTGCGGGCGGCGACGGGGCCGCTGCGGGCGGCGACGGGGCCACACGGACGGCGACGGGGCCGCTGCAGGCGGCGACGAGGCTGCTGCGGGCTGCGACGGGGCCGCTGCGGGCGGCGAAGGGGTCGCTGCTGGCGGTGACGGGGCCACTGCGGCGGCGACAGGGCCGCTGCAGGCGGCGACGGGGCCGCAGAGGGCGGCGACGGGGCCGCTGCGGGCGGCGACGGGGCCGTAGAGGGCGGCGACAGGGCCGCTGCGGGCGGCGACGGGGCCGCTAAGGGCGGCGACGGGGTCGCGAAGGTGGGGGGAGGGGGCCGAGTGGGGGCCACGAAGGGCGGCGACGGGGCCGCAAAGGGCAAATCGCCGCGCGCCATAGGATGAAAAATGCGTCGCACGCCACGGGGCGTGCGACAGATCGAGTAGCAGCGGAAGCAGGTGGGCCCACATGCCAGGATCGTACCCGCTCTGATAGCATGTTGAGATGATGAACAGAGTTAGGAGCCATAGCTAGGTAAGTCCTAGCTAGGCAAGAGGAAGTTTAGGCAAAGAGCAGATTTCACTAGCAACAATGAGGATACATATAGCAAACCCTAGATGGGTTGTACTCGCTATAGAGCACCCCACTACAGGCTAGAGAATAACATTCTGACAGTAGTGACTTGTGGTCCATCCGAATCGTCACGTGGCTCTTGTTGGGTGGCAACGCAGATATGAAATGCGTGGACAATGGCCAGCATTTCTTTGTCGTGGACCGGGTAGTTGCTACCGGCTGGCTGCATCTTGCATGACTCGTACGCGATGACCTACAGACTGTTGCCGAAATCTTGTAGTAGGAATGCTTTGATGGCAGCTCCCTGATTTTCGTCGACAGCTTCCACTGGGAAATTGTTATCACTTTGTGAGGGTCAATTTTAGGGCCCTTTCGTGATTTTTCTTTACCCTTTGATGAAGGCTTGAACTCTATTGTAGTTAGAATGAAATATTTGCATCTGCTTCACAGGCCGACTGCTTCGTTGCCCACCAAGTCTATCGCGTCTACCCCAGAAACGTGAGGGCAATAGCTACGAGTCCAAGTGTTATGAATTGTAAATAAATAGAGTGCGCTGAAGTCAATAATTAAAAAGCGTATAACTACTGAGCAAATTATGAAGCCTTGGAGTGATATGTCGAGGGCCTGGCTAGGTGTGAGACTCGACGTCTTATGCCAGCTATGCTTGCTTGCCTTTAATTTATCATGCTGTTTCTAGCATAGGATGATTATATGCATGCATGAATTGCTTGATTTCCTAGGCTAGGTGCTTTCCTATATTTTATTATAGTTATAGCACTGAGCCAGGTTACGTGCACCAAATTCTGGCTTTTCGGTTGCCACCGAATTGCCTTCTACCGAATTCGGTAAGGATTTGTTCGGGACGCTTCGTGACCCGCGGAACCTTCGCGTAACACCTGGTTACGGGGCCTTGTGTCGAGCCAATATATAGCCTCGTGTTGTACCCAGGTGATTATTCAATACAATTCAATTCAATTACAATACTCTTTTCTGAGCTCGATCCTAGATCCTCACACTTGGTAATCAGAGCCTGTTTAGAAGCGAAGTTATTTTACCGCTACAACCTAGCTTTTAAAACCGCGGGGGCGACGATGAAAAGCGCCGATTTTGGGTATGTAAACCAATTCTGCGCTATTTTCAAACGTCCCCCTCGAACCGGTTTTTCGAACACTCCTCAGGTCCAGTGGCGAAAAAGTTGGAATTTGGACCGTCGGATCGATTCGAATCTCAACGGCCCTGAGTTTCTTGTCAGTAGATCTGCACTGTGGATGCCTGATTGATACTGGAGAGGGTTACAGACGCATTTGCCTGGGGGGTTATGGGCGCACTGACCCGCTACTGAAACAAGCCCTACTATAGCCTAAGCTATAATGTTCTGACACACCCCCATAGGCAAAGTGGGGGAGAACAGGGGGTCACAAGACCAGTCAGGCAAAGCAAAGCAAAGCTCAGGGTGGATCACAAAGTCACCACACATTCTGAGCACAAGTTCAAGGCCACAAGGCCAGTTCACATGCAGGAGTACATATATATATATATAAGGCTAGACAAGCAAGAGCAGGTATATATATACATGTAACAGTACAAGCAAGGTCAAGAGGTGAGCAAGTGAGGCAAAACAGAGACAAGACCCAGCTGAGTGCAGAAGCGCTGATGATCACAAGGCGCAAGTGCCTTGGTGAAAACATCAGCAGTGTTGGCCTCAGAGGCCACGTACGCAAGCCGCAACTGTCCACGCTGCTGTAGCTCACGTGCAAGGAAGTAGCGGAGAGCAATGTGCTTTGTCCTGTGCTCCAGTCGCTGCTCTCGACACAAGGCCAGCATGGCCTTGTTGTCTACGTACAGGACTGGAGGAGAACGAGGCGGCTCTCCAAGGTCGGTCAGCAGGTAGGTGAGCCAGTGAAGCTCCTGGGCAGCCATAGCCCCGGCGTAGATCTCAGCCTCACAACTGGAGCCGAGAACAGAAGACGAGCGGGTAGCCCGCCACGAAACAGAGCCAGAACCAAGACTGAAGGTGTAACCCTGTGACGACCGCTGCGTAGCCTGGTCGTCAGCCCAAGAAGCGTCCGCGTGCCCAGTGAGGACCACTGGACTCCGCCCTCCAAGCACTAGCCCCATGCCCGACGTACTGCACAAGTAGCGCAACACCCTCTTCGCTGCAGCCATGTGCTCCGGTCTGTGTCTCCCAGGAGCAACATAGCGTGCAAGAATGCTAAGAGGGTATGCAAGGTCAGGTTGTGTGCAGGTCATCAGGTACATGAGGCAGCCCACAAGCTCTGGGTACGGGCCACTCGACTCTACGGACTCATCCGATGGCAGAGCTGAGAGCGAGTGGCGAGTAGGCAGAGGAGTGGCCTGAGGCGAGGAGTACGTGAAGCCGAAGCGCTGAAGGACCTGCTGCACCATGTGTGACTGAGTCAGGGTAATGGTGCGGCGTGCTCTGTCCCGGGTGATCTGCAAGCCAAGGTAGCTGCGCAGTTCACTCAGGTCAGTGCACGTGTGTCTCTTCTGCAGCTCGGACTTCACGTAGGCGAGTCCAGCAGTGTCAGCTGTGGCAAAGACCAAGTCGTCGACGTACACGAGGATGTAGAACGACGGCAGAGAGGTGTCGTTGCGCAGAAACAGCGACGGGTTGGCAGTAGAAGGAGCAAACCCAAGAGCCGCAAGCGTAGTCCTCAGTGTGTCGTGCCACTCCCGTGGCGCCTGGCGGAGACCATAGACTGGACGCCAGAGACTCCACTAGGTACCAGGAGGGAAAGACCCAGTGAAGCCAGGTGGGCGGCGCAGCCAGATCTCCTCGTGCAGGCTGCCCTGCAAGAAAGCTGTGCTGAAGTCGAGAGAGTGCAGCTCGTAGTCACGGTGAGCAGCAACGTGCAGCAGTACCCGAAGAGTGGTCATCTTCGAGGTGGGGGAGAAGGTCTGAAAGAAGGTCTGAGGCCGTTGGTTGTACGACCCCGACACGCGATGCAATGCGGATTCGGCTCGCATCGACACTGCTACGAGGCCCAGCGCTCGAGTGGATTTACAATAGCAACAAGATCCGAGGCGAGGGGTCATGGACGTAGTTTCAGGAAGCTTTAATTCAACGTTTCGAACCAATCAACTCCAGCTACATGGCGCGGCAGCAGATTCACCGGCATAAACAGTTCGGCAGTGTAACACAGGACACGCAGCAGATGGAGAGCCTCTTCAACCGAATAACCGACTTGACCGAAGGGGAAAAAAACCAAGTGCATAATGAGGGGCTAAAGATGGAAGTGCGCCGACAGGTGATTGCCGCGAACTTCAACAACTACCGCGACATGGTGTGTGCAGCAGAGATTTCGATGCACTGACGCGAGATCAACCCGAGACACGACACCACGTGCCGAAACGATCATTTGGCACGAAGCGATCGGCACCACCCACGACCGCCGACCCGATGGATATCGACAAGATCGACGCGAAGCAGCGGCCTACAAAATATGAGAACTGCGAATTTTGCGGCACAGCAGGACATCGATTCTTGTTGTGTTGGAAAATGAGGAAGGCACGAGCGGAGCTGCAGGGCACCAACAGTGCAACATCCACGATGGCGAAAAAAGGAGGACATGATGGCGCAAATTTAAAACGCCACGACCGGACGGCAACAGGGGAAATCACCGAGACAAATGGAGGCTCCGCGAAACAAGACTCTGCACCGACCGGGAAACTCCAGCCGAACACCCCCGAGAGTAGGAATATTCCCTCTCGAGGTTTTCAAGCCTTTGAAAAATTCAGGGGAGATTTCAAGGCTGAGAAAAAGCTTTCAGACCTTATTCAGGTACATTAGAAGCTGGGCAAACCACTCCGGAGCGTTGAAAAGGGTCGTGCGTTCCAAGGAGTTCATATCCTCTCCCCACAGCACAGTGTTAAGGCTCCCAATTGCCCACACTTGAAGCCTACACAGCTGCAAAGGCTTAAGGGTAGGTTCCAGGCCAAGACGAAGCTGAATCGGCCTCAGATTAATCCTTCCAACCCTACTCAGTTGGAAACTGATATGGAGTTAGCAGCTTCGAGCGCAGGACCGAGGGATGATCTATTCGACGTACCCTACGATCCTATAAGCGAGACCATCTATTGTTACTCGGAGCAGCAACAACCACTATTACTCGAGGTGATCTGCAACGGGCGACGCCTCAAGGCACTAGTGGACAGCAGTGCGTCTCACTCGGTGTGCGACCGCAGGACGTTGGAGAAAATTGGAGAATCTTCGGAGGAGACCAAGTTCACGGCAACGATGGTGGACGGTACGAAACTTCCCATCCACGGCGAAGCATCACTGCAGCTGCACATTGGGGTGCTGAGGTGGAAGCCGACATTGCCGATCACGAACATCAAGGGTGTAGTTTTCATATTGGGGCGAGATTTCCTGAAGCGGTTCAACCCCAAGATCGTCTGGGTCAACAGGAAGGCGCGCATCTACAACAACGGGAAACGAGTGGAGCTGCGAAGCTGGATGGATACAGGGAGCGTTCTTGAAATGACACTGGCACGGTTCGAACGGACAGTGAACGAGAGTAACACGGGTTACTTACCACTAGTTATGGCAGCAGCAGAGGAGGAGAAGCTGAGTACGGAGCTACCTGCAGCAGTGAAGGAGGTCTTGGAGCAGTACAAGGATATAATGCCTGACGACCTACCCGCAGGCGTACCTCCAGCACGCACCCACGAGCACGAGATCGTGGAGGAACCATGTGCGAAACCCGTCTCACGTGCACCATACCGACTGAGTCCGACCGAACTGACAGACACGAAGAAACAAAGTATCTATTGGACATACAACTCATCCGCCCATCCACCTCTCCCTATGGTGCACCAGTCCTCTTCACTCCAAAACCAGACGGCAGTTTACGGATGTGCATCGACTACCACGCACTGAACAAACAGACAGTTAAAAACAAATACCCCATACCGCGCATAGACAACCTACTGGACCAATTGCGTGGTGCAACAATCATTTCGAAGCTGGACCTACGGTCGGGTAACTGGCAGATCAAGATGGCAGACAACTCAATCCACAAGACGGCGTTCCGTACCAGATACGACTCCTACGAATACTTGGTGATGCCGTTCGGACCCTGCAATGCACCAGCAACGTTCCAGGCGGAGACGAATCACATCTTACAGCCCTTGTTGGACGATGCGTGGTGGTGTACATGGACGACATTCTTATCTACTCCAAGAACATGAAGGAGCACATGGAGCATCTACGGAAGGTGTTCGAGATCCTGCGGAAAAACAAGTTCTATGTGAAGCTGTCAAAGAGCAACTTTGCACTGAAGAAGGTGCACTTTCTCGGGCACATGGTGAGTGCCGAGGGCGTACACGTGGACCCGCGGAAGATCGAAGCCGTCAAGAAGTGGAAAGTTCCGGAGAACGTGAAGGAGTTGCAGCAGTTCCTAGGCTTCGCCAACTACTACAACAGGTTTGTGCCGCAGTATGCTAAGATAGCAGCGCCACTGACCGACCTACTGAAAAAGGATACGCCCTACAAATGGGATACCCCTCATCAACAAGCCACGGAGCAGCTACAGACAGCACTGACTACAGCGCCAGTACTCATCCTGCCGGACCCCGAGAAGGACTATGTAGTTGAAGCAGACACTAGTGACCAAGCAGTCGGAGCAGTACTGATGCAGGATCACGGACGCGGTTTGCAGCCCATCGCCTACCTCAGTAAGAAGCTACATGGAGCAGAACTGAACTACCCTATCCATGACAAGGAAGCCTTAGCGATAGTCATAGCCTTCAAGGCGTGGAGGTGTTACCTAGAGGGAGCCAAGACTACAGTCTATACTGACCACTGCAGTCTCAAATACCTGAAGTCGCAGCCAACGCTCTCACAACGGCAGGTGCGGTGGGTGGACTTCTTGGAAACTCACTTCCACCATGACATCGTCTACAAGCCCGGGCTACACAACAAAGCAGACGTGTTGAGCTGCCCCGGTCATGTAGCACGCATCCAGCTTGACGGGATGAACCCTCTACTCAAGGGTCTATTCCAACATGGGTACTCCGTGGACGCAGAGATCGCAAAAGCACATACCAAGAAGTTGTTACAGTGGGAGAAAGACTTAGCTGTATGGAAGGGTTCAGGAAAGATTTGGGTACCGAATTACGCCCCGCTACGGCAGATCCTATTGGGGGAGTTTCACGACGTACCATACGCGGGAGAGCAACAAGACGTTAGCGGGAAAAGCAAAGTATTATTACAGGCCCGGGATGGCAGCAGACGTGCAGCAGTTCGTCACCTCTTGCGACTCGTGCCAGCGGATGAAGAGGAGCAAGCAGAAAAAAGCAGGGTTACTTCAGCCTCTACCTGTACCGGAGCAGCCATGGCAGGTTGTTAGCCTCGACTTCATCACAGGACTTCCTTCAACCTCACGGGGACATGATTCCTTCCTCATAGTGATCGATAAGTTCTTTAAGATGGGTCACTTCATACCGACCAACGCCACAGCTATAGATGAAGCAACTGCTCGCCTCTTCTTCGACCGCATCATCATCATCCACGGCATCCCCGCCACACTCATCTCAAACAGAGACCCCAAATTCACGAGTAAGTTTTGGAAGGAGATCATGGGATTATTGGGGACTAAACTTGCAATGTCCTCAGCATACCACCCACAGACTGACGGACAGACAGAGCGACTCAATCAGGTGGTTGAACAATTACTGCGTACAGCTTGCAAAGACGGCGTCAGCCATTGGGACACAAAGTTACCGACCCTAGAGTTCGCTTACAACAACGCGTCACATGCGGCCACAGGGAAAACTCCTTTCTTCCTGTGTTACGGACGAGAACCACTCACACCACAGCAGCCAACCACACCGGCACACGTCCAAGCCCCACATGACTTCGTCACCACCATGCAGCAGCTATGGGAGAAGACTCAGCGATGACTCACCACGATGCATACCTCCCAGAAGCAGTATGCCGATCGTCAGCGACGAGGTCACTCAGTAGCAGTCGGAGATCAGGTGCTTCTTGACACGCGCAACTTGAACCTGTCTCACCTCCCATCCAAACTCCGGCCTCGCTTCTGTGGTCCTTTTCTCGTTGAGGCACATGTGACACCAGTTACATTCCGCTTGCGCTTACCAGATACATGGAAGCTTCACAACGCTTTCCATGTCCAGCTACTGAATCCGTAAAAGGACTCCAACCAACAGTTCCAGGGACGGCAACTACCGCCACCACCTCCTCTTCTCAGACAGAATGAACCCGAGTACGAGATCGAGCGCGTTCTCACTCATCGGCGCCGCAGCGGCAAGGCCCTCGAGTTCCTGATACGCTGGAAGGGATATGCCCCCACTGAGGACAGTTGGGTTGCAGAAGCTGATATGGGCAACGCACGCCTTGCTCTCAAGGACTATCTTGTCAAGCAGAGTGTTTCTCGCGCCACCCAGCTTTGAGGGGGGGACGTGTGAGAGTACGACGGCTTATGCCAGCTATGCTTGCCTGCCTTTACTTTATCATGCTATTTCTAGCATAGGATAATTATATGCATGTATGAATTGCTTGATTTCCTAGGCTAGGTGCTTTCCTATATTTTATTACGTGCACCAAATTCTGGCTTTTCGGTTGCCACCGAATTGCCTTACCGAATTCGGGAAGGATCTATTCGGGACGCTTCGCAACCTGCGGAACCTTCGCGTAACACCTGGTTACGGGTCCTTGTGTCGAGCCTATATATAGCCTCGTGTTGTACCCAGGTGATTATTCAATTCACATTCTCTTTTCTGAGCTCGATCCTAGATCCTCACACTAAGCAGGAGCCTCAGGTTGATAACGGGGTTGTCGAGTCGGAAGGCGACTCTAGCTAGGATTGTGAGGTGAGGCCATCGGTTCGAATGTGGACTTCCGAAAGTTGGATTTGTACGCGTACATTATGTCTTAGTAAGGAATTTTGAAAATTCATTAAGTCCTGTTTGTTGAAGTGGCCCTAGGATTGTGAGGATCTCGTTCAGGAAAGAGAAATCTATTGAATGATTAACCTGGGTACAAGGCGAGGCTATATATAGGCTCGATACAAAGGCAGTAACCCGGGTGTTACTAGAAGGTTCCGGGGGTCGCAAAGCGTCCCAAACGGGTCCTTCCCGAATTCGGTAGAAGGCAATTTGGTGGCACCCAAAAAGCCTAGAATTTGGTGGACTCAACCTAGTTTGGTGCCTATAACTATAATAAATATAGTAAAAGCAACGAACCTAGGAAATCAAGCAAAAGCAAGCAAAGCAACATAAAGCTAAGCTAGATAATACGTAATGAAGCAGTATCAAGCAAGCAAAGTCTACCAAAGCCGTCGCACTCTCACACGTCCCCCCCTCAAAGCTGGGTGGTGTGAGATACACGGCGTGCGTTGCCCACATAAGCTTCTGCAACCCAACTGTCCTTTGACGGGTCGTATGCCTTCCAGCGTATCAGGAACTTGAGCGGCTTGCCGCATTTGTGTCAATGAGCAAGCACTCGTTCCACCTCGTACTCTGGTTAATCCTGTACGAGAACAGATCGTGGTGGCGGTAGTTGCCATCCCGCGAACTGTCGGTTGGGGTCCTTGTAGGGCTTTAATAGCTCAACATGGAAAGCGTTGTGAAGCTTCTACGTAGTAGGTAAGCGCAAGCAGAATGTTACTGGTGTCACATGTGCCTCAACGTGAAAAGGACCACAGAATCGAGGCCGGAGCTTGGATGGTAGGTGAGACAGGTTTAATTTGTGCGTGTCAAGAAGCACCTGATCTCCGACTACTATGGTGTGATCACGTCGCTCGTGATCGGCATACTGCTTCTGGGAGTTCTGCATCGTGGTGAGACGTTGCTGTGTCTTCTCCCATAGCTGCTGCATGGTGGTGACAAAGTCACGTGCAACTTGGACGTGTGACGACGTGGTTGGCTGTTGTGGTGTAAGTGGTTCCTGCCCGTAACACAGGAAGCAATGAGTTTTCCCTGTGGCCGCATGTGACGCATTGTTGTAAGCAAAATCAAGAGTCAGTAACTGTAGATTCCACTGGTTGACGCCGTCTTTGCAAGCTGTGCGTAGTAACTGTTCAACCACCTGATTGAGTCGCTAAGTCTGTCCATTAGTATGGGGGTGGTACACTAAAGACATCGCAAGCTTTGTCCCCAACAAACCCATGAGTTCCCTCCAGAACTTACTAGTGAACTTTAAGTCGCTGTCTGAGATGAGTGTAGCGGCGATGCCACGGATAGTGATGATGCGGTCGAAGAAGAGGCGAGCAGTTGCTTCAGCTGTAGCTGTGGCATTGGTCGAGATCAAATGTCCCATTTTAGAAAACTTGTTGATCACTACGAGTATAGTGTCATGCTCTTGTGAGGTCGAAGGTAGCCTAGTGATAAAGTCTAGGCTGACGACTTGCCATGGCTGCTCTGGTACGGGTAGAGATTGAAGTAACCCTGCTTTTTTCTGCTTGCTACTCTTCATCCGCTAGCACGTGTCTCATGAGGTGACGAACTGCTGCGCGTCTGCTGCCATCCCGGGCCAGTAATAATATTTCGCTATCCCTGCTAACATCTTGTTGAGGAAATGAAAACGAGAAATGAATGAACTATGAATGAAGTGGGTACAAGTACTAACCCTAATTGGGTTGTACCCCCTATGGGATACCCCACTACAGCCTACACAAAAGCATAAGCTATAATGTTCTGACACACCCCCATGGGCAAAGTGGGGGAGAACAGGGGGTCACAAGACCAGTCAAGCAAAGCAAAGCAAAGCTCAGGGTGGACCACAAAGTCACCACGCATTCCGAGCACAAGTTCAAGGCCACAAGGCCAGTTCACATGCAGGAGCACACAAACACACACACACACACATATATATATATATATGTATAAGGCTAGACAAGCAAGAGCAGGTATATATATATATGTAACAGTACAAGTAAGGTTAAGAGGTGAGCAAGTGAGGCAAGAAAGGGAGAAGACCCAGCTGAATGCAGAAGCGCTGATGATCACAAGGCGGAAGTGCCCTGGTGAAAACATCAGCAGTGTTGGCCTCAGAGGCCACGTACGCAAGTCGCAACTAACCACGCTGCTGTAGCTCACGAGCAAGGAAGTAGCGGAGAGCAATGTGCTTTGTTCTGTGCTTCAGTCTCTGCTCTCGACACAAGGCCAGCATGGCCTTGTTGTCTACGTACAAGACTGGAGGAGAACGAGGCGGCTCTCCAAGGTCAGTCAGCAGGTAGGTGAGCCAGCGAAGCTCCTGTGCAGCCATGGCCCCAGCGTAGATCTCAGCCTCACAACTGGAGCCGAGAACAGCAGACGAGCGAGTAGCCCGCCACGAGACAGAGCCGGAACCAAGGCTTAAGGTGTAACCCTGTGACGACCGCTGCGTAGCCTGGTCGTCAACCCAAGAAGTGTCTGCGTGCCCAGTGAGGACCACTGGACTCCGCCCTCCAAGCACTAGCCCCATGCCTGACGTACTGCACAAGTAGCGCAACACCCTCTTCGCTGCAGCCATGTGCTCTGATCGGTGTCTCCCAGGAGCAACATAGCGTGCGAGAATGCTAAGAGGGTATGCAAGGTCATGTCGTCTGCAGATCATCAGGTACACGAGGCAGCCAACAAGCTCAAGATACGGGCCACTCGACTCTACCGACTCATCCGAAGGCAGAGCTGAGAGCGAGTGGCGAGTAGGCAAAGGAGTGGCCTGAGGCGAGGAGTACGTGAAGCCGAAGCGCTGAAGGACCTGCTGCACCATGCGTGACTGAGTCAGGGTAATGGTGCGGCGTGCTCTGTCCCGGGTGATCGGCAAGCCAAGGTAGCTACGCTGTTCACCCAGGTCTGTGCACGTGTGTCTCTTCTGCAGCTCAGACTTCACGTAGGCGAGTCCACCAGTGTCAGCTGTGGCAAAGACCAAGTCATCGACGTACACAAGGATGTAGAACGGCGGCAGAGAGGTGTCGGTGCGCAGAAACAGCGACGGGTCGGCAGTAGAAGGAGCAAACCCAAGAGCCGCAAGCGTAGTCGTTAGTGTGTCGTGCCACTCACGTGGCGCCTGGCGGAGACCGTAGACTGGACGCCGGAGACTCCACTGGGTACCAGGAGGGAACGACCCAGTGAAGCCAGGTGGGCAGCGCAGCCAGATCTCCTCGTGCAGGCTGCCCTGCAAGAAAGCTGTGCTGAAGTCGAGAGAGTGCAGCTCGTAGTCACAGTGAGCAGCAACGTGCAGCAGTACCCGAAGAGTGGTCATCTTCGGGGTGGGAGAGAAGGTCTGAAAGTAGTCAACTCCCTGCCGCTGACTGAAGCCACAAGCCACGTACCGTGCCTTGAAGACAGGCGGAGAACCCGACGGCCGCTTCACCCTGAAGATCCACATGCCACTGACGATGTTCGCCCCAGGCGGGGGAACCTCGTCAACGTAGGTGCCTATGGACTTCCAGGAAGCCATCTCTGTACCCATAGCTGCCTACCACTGAGAAAAGTAGGGACCCTCTATCGCCTCCGCGTAAGAGTGCGGAGTCGGGATATCAAGTGCATCCGGGTGTCCCTCAGGGGTAAGCAGTACGGACACGAGATGAGGTGAAGCACAGCCAGATACTGGAACTCCTCTTGCTTGTCCTCAAGGACGTCCGTGCCAAGGGCACACTCACCCCCGACGGACGGAGGACAGACAGACTCAGACTCAGCGACAAGACTAGCAGCGTAGTCAAGGCGATAGCGAGTAGCAAAGTCGACGAGCTCAGCAACTAGGGCAGACGCAGCAGTGGACTCGAAGGAAGGGTCAGTGACGACAGTAGCAAGGAGACGCATGATAGTAGGACTGGCAACACGAAGAGAGTTCGACTCCGGATTGGCAAGAGCAGGAAGAGAGGACTCAGGAGGAGAAGGCAAAGGGGCACGCAGAGGATCAGTGGACGGACGCAGAGACATCCCGTGCTTGCCAGGGACAGGAGGAGGACGCTGACGCGAACCTCGACCACCAGTGCGGGCAGCACGGATAGGCGACGCAAGGCGAGACGCAGGCTCACGACGCTCAGCAAGACCTCCAGTAGGACCAGTGTAGGGAGAAGGAGGAGGCAAAGGGGAGGCAGGCTCTAACTGTAACTGCGACGGTACAGGCTGTGGACACTCTAAAGAAGGAGGAGGACCAGTAGGAGGCGGAAGACCAAGAACCTGCTGCAGGAGTGGAACAAAGTACGGTCGAGGCCGCGCGGCGACGCCAGACACAGCATGGACAACACCAGTACCCCTAGCAGGAGCACCCGCTCCAGCAGCACCTCCAGCAGCTCCAGAACCTCCAGCAGCACCAGGAGTACCCCCAGCAGGACCACAAGTAGTAGTCTCAGCGCCAACACCCTCAGCAGCACCAGCTCCAGTCATACCCGCAGGCCCAGCAGCTCCAGTACTCCCAATACAAGCACCAGCACCCTCATGAGCCGAAGAACCTCCCGCTCCAGCAGCACGCCTCCAGCGCCGGGCAAACCACTCGCGAAGCTCGTGTGGAGAGAGAGGCTCCCGCCAAGACGAAGCACCCGGAGAACCTCCAGGCGCCACACAAACAGGTCCAGCTCCCTCGGGCTTCACACCTCCAGGCGTAGCACTCGCAGGCACAGCACCCCCAGGCTCAGCACCCCCAGGCTCAGCACCCCCAAGCTCAGCACCCCCAGGCTCATCACCCTTAGTCTCAGCACCCCCAGGCTCTGCACCCCCAGGAGTAGCACCCGCACGCTCATCACCCCCAGGCTCTGTACCCCCAGCAGCACCAGAGTCACCAGTAACCTCGACAGGCTCGACTGCGTCTACCTGGGACACACCTGAAGGGGCAGGAGCCTGAGGGGGGAGGGGGTCTACCGGGGGGGGACCTGGTACAAGGAAGAGTGGGGGCGGGGGGAGGGACGGAGTGCGGTAGGGGAAGAGGTGGTAGTAGGGGACCGACTCATCAAACGTGACGTCCTGAGAGGACAGAACACGCATAGGGTGGGGTGGTAGAACTGCCACCCGGGCGCGTCAGGGGGGAACCTCAGGAAGACGCAAGGAGCAGCACGAGGGGACAGCTTGTCCGCAGACAAGTCGCGGACAAATGCCCGAGATCCCCAGACACGGAACGCAGACGCATCGCCAACCTTCCCCGTCCACAGCAATGCTGGGGAGGTCTCCGGCCTTGAGACTCTGGGGTGAAGGTTGATCTGATGCGCCGCGTACCTCTCCGTAAACGGCCACAGAAAATGGGGGGCAGCCGCATGCATCACTGACGTACGAGCAACGTCCATGACCATGCCAATGCGGGGAAGACCAGAGACAAGGGGAAGGAGGGACCGGGGAAGACCAGAGACAAGGACACGGGACGCCATGCCTCGGAGACGAGGCAGGGAGGGGTGACCAAGGCGGTGGTGCCAAAGGAGAGTCTCGTGAGACAGGAGACGACACGAGCAGGGGGCAGACTCAGGACCAGACCTGGACGCTGCAGCAAACACCTGACCCGACGCAACTACCCTACCAGACTCAGCAACTGGAGGAGACGCAGTGGTCAGTGTGTACAGGCTCGACCCCGGCAGACGTGTAAACGTAGCCAAGTGTCGGCCTGTCCGAGCCTCTGTGCAGTGCGTCACTCGCTGACGCGCAGGAGTGAACTGGTGCACTCCCCCATCCTGTAGGTCAGCACCACTCGCCAAGTTCGTAGACAACGAGGGGAGGTAGAGACCAGACAGGGTGCCAGAGGGAGCCGCCGGACACGGGAGGACTGTGGAGAAGTGAGATAGGACAGGACCCCCAGAGGGGTCAGCCTGAGACACCGCAACCAGCCGACTAAGCGGCGTAAGTGTGGTGTGGTCCCGAAAGAAGGAGCGAGAAGCCCCTGAGTCAAGGGTGAAGGTGAGGGAGGCCGAAGCCGACGCAGTACCTAAGAGCGCAGACTCACCAGTACCTCAAGCAGCAGCGTCGCAAGCACCTAGGGCAGCAGCCTCACCAGTACCTAGAGCAGCAGTCTCAATGCCTGGATCGGGCGGGAAACACCGGTAACAGTCACCCTCATCACTAATAGTCACAGCATACATGGCAGAAAGAATGGCATCAAAATCAAGATCATAGATGGCAACTCCCGCCAGAGACAGCTCGCCCCAGCGAGGGACCTCTGTGGCCTTAGGGAACTGGTGACGCCACGCGTCCGTCAGGCGGCCAAAGTAGCGGTGGGTGGGGTGCGCACCCCCACACTGCTCACCCGCACGGTCGCCGGTGCGAAGGACGTAGGTGCACGGACCAAAACCCCCACCCCGCTGGCGTGCAATGTACCACTCACGGAGCTCCTGAGGGGACAGGGTCTCACGACCGCGCTGCTGCTGCTGGCGCGGACCACCACCGACGCAAGTCCTCTGCGTAGACCCGCGACCAGCTCCACCGCCACCTCCGCCGCCTTCGCCGCCTCCGCCACCACCGCCGCCTCCGCTACCACCGTCGCCTCCGCTCCCTCCGCCACTGCCGCCGCCTCCGCCTCCACTGCTGCCACCGGTACCCCCACCTCCTCCACCACTCCCTCCACCACCCCCACTCCCTCCGCCGCCTCCACTGCCACCTCCACCGCCCCCGCCATCTTCTCCAGCGCCCTTGCCCCCCTTGCCCTTGCCTGTGCGGCGCTTCCCCGAAGGGGCAGACGCAGCACCGACCGACTCAAAACCAACGAGGTCGGCCGCAGCAGCAGAAGCAACAAAGGGCAAGAGGGGGGAGGGAGAACACCCCTCAAAGACAGGGGTGCGGGGGTCACCACGAGAGGCTCCTACAGCGACTATGCTCTTCTCCGCCGCTGGAGGGCCTTCTCGAGGAGGTCAATGGTGAGAGTGGTGGGGCACACTGCGAGGAAGTGGTCCCTGACTACGCGAAGGGAGTCAGGGAGTCGGGTGACTATGTAGTAGAGGGTGATGTACATGGGGGGGGGGGGTGTTCTTGGCGCAGAAGTCAGCAGGAAGCGCAGCGCGGTAGCGAGTGTCACTAGTGCGGAGGTGCGTAATGAGGTCAGCGACTGTGGGAAAGGCAGCAAGGTCAGGGAAGAGGTTCGGTAGCATGAGACGGCTCAGTGCAGTAGTGGCAGGGGAGGAGTAGCGTGCAACTACAGCGTCGTACAAGGTCTGAGCACTCTTGTACTGACTAAAGTGCGCACGCTCGGAGGTAGGGAGGTGGCGACGCACAGCAAGACGTCCAGCAGGGTCGCGCGTGGCCCACTGGGAGCGAACAGTGGCGTCAGCATCAGCAGCAGGGGCAGGAGAGGCGCCAGAGGCGAGGGCAAAGAGAGAGAGACCGTTTGCCCTATCGCACTATAAGAACAGCTGCAGGTCATCTACCCATACGTCAAAGTCAATGGCTCGACCCTTAGCGTCAAAAGCGAGGACACTAGGGGTAGCCATGACAGCAGTGGACTAGCAGTGCAAACAGTAGGGTGAGGGCAGTGCAGTGAAAGAGGCGCTGTGCTTACCGGACGGGGCAGCTCGGGCGGCTCGGAAGTAGGGCGGCTCGGCGGCTCGGCTACTGGGCGGCTGGGTTGCTCTGTTGCAATGCGGCTCTGCGGCCCGGCGGCTCGACTGTACTTCGGCTCGGCTGCTGGGCGGCTCGGCGGCTCGGCTGTCCGGCTGCTCGGTTGCCCGGGCGGCTCGGCGGTGCTGCTGCAGGGCGGCGCGGTGGTCGGCTGCTCGGCTGGGTGAGGCGGCTCGGGCAGCTCGGGTGGCGGGCGGCGCTGCAGCAGGGGACGGGGCCGCAGGTCAGGACGGCGGGGCCGGAAGTGAAAGCGGCGGGGCCGCAGGTGAGAGCGGCGGGGCCGCCGGTGAGAGCAGCGGGGCCGCTGGTGAGAGCGGCGGGGCCGCCGGTGAGAGTGGCAGGGCCGCCGGTGAGAGCGGCGGGGCCGCTGGTGAGAGCGGCGGGGCCGCAGGTGAGAGCGGCGGGGCCGCAGGTGATAGCGGCGGGGCCGCAGGTGAGATCGGCGGGGCCACAGGTGAGGGCGGCGGGGCCGCAGGTGAGGGCGGCGGGGCCGCAGTTGAGGGCGGCGGGGCCGCAGTTGAGGGCGGCGGGGCCACAGGTAAGGGCGGCGGGGCCGCAGTTGAGGGTGGCGGGGCCGCAGGTAAGGGCGGCGGGGCTGCAGGTAAGGGCGACGGGCCGCAGGAAGGGCGGCGGGCCGCAGGTGAGGACGGCGGGGCCGTTTAAAGGGACGGCGGGGCCGTGAGAAGGGCGGCGACGGGCCGTTGTTAGGGCGGCGACGGGCCGCTGCAAGGGCGGCGACAAAACTGCTGGTGAAAGGGCGGCGGATCGGGGCCGCAAGGGCGGTTGATTGGGGCCGCGAGAGGCCGCTAGGGCGGCATGACGCGGCCGTTAGGGCGGCGCGACGCGACCGTAAGGGCGGCGCGACGGGCCGCTAAGGGCGACGTGACGGGCCGCTAAGGGTGACGCGACAGGGCCGCTAAGGAGGGCGCGACCCTAAGCGCGCTTCGGGCAGGGGCAGGACGCGCCCCGGGCAGGAAAAAAAAGAATTGGTGGGCCCTAGGAGCAGTTCACACGAGGGAACCTGCTCGATACCATGAGGAAATGAAAACGAGAAATGAATGAACTATGAATGAAGTAGGTACAAGTACTAACCCTAATTGGGTTGTACCCCCTATGGGATACCCCACTACAGCCTACACAAAAGCATAAGCTATAATGTTCTGACACTCGTTGCTCCAGGAATGTCCCATGTATGCTACGTCATGAAAGTCCTCCAGTAAGATCTGTCGGAGCGGGGCATAGTTTGGTACCCAAGTCTTTCATATTCCCTTTCTTACAACTATGTCATTCTCCCACTGTAACAGCTCTGCTGTAGCGATCTCTGCGTCCACGGAGAACCCATGTTGGAATAGACCCTTTAGCCGAGGGTTCATCCCGTCGAGCTGGATGCCTGCTACGTGACCGGGGCGGCTCAACGCGTCTGCCTTGTTGTGTAGCCCAGGTTTGTAGACGATGTCGTAATGGAAGCGGGTCTCCAAGAAGTCCACCCACCGCACCTGTCGTCGTGAGAGTGTCGGGTGCAAGTTCAGGTATTTGAGGCTACAGTGGTTAGTGTAAAATGTAGTCTTGGCTCCCTCTATATAACACCTCCACGCCTTGAAGGCTGTGACTATTGCTAAGGCTTCCTTGTCATGAATTGGGTAGTTCAGTTCTGCTCCGTGTAGCTAAGGCGATGGGCTGCATCAGTACTGCTCCGATTGCCTGGTAACTAGCGTCTGCTTCCACCACGTAGTCCTTGTCTGGATCCAGTAGGATGAGTATTGGCGTCGTAGTCAGTGCTATGTATAGCTGCTCCATGGCTTGTTGTTGAGGAGTATCTCATTTGTAGGGCGTATCCTTTTCCAGTAGGTTGGTCAGTGGCGCTGCTATCTTAGCATACTGCGGCATAAACCTGTTGTAGTAGTTGATGAAGCCTAGAAACTGCTGCAACTCCTTCACGTTCTCCGGCACTTTCCAAGACTTGACGGCTTCGATCTTCCGCGGGTCCACGTGTACGCCCTCCGCACTCACCATGTGTTCGAAAAACTGCACTTTCTTCAGGGCGAAGTCGCTTTTCGACTGCTTCACGTAGAACTTGTTCTCCCGCAAGATCTCAAACCCTTTCCACAGATGCTCCACATGCTCCTTCATATTTTTGGAGTAGATCAGTATGTCTTCTAGGTACACTACCATGCACTCATCCAGCAGGGGCCGTAGGATGTGGTCCATATCCGCCTGAAAAGCCGCCGGTGCGTTGCAGAGTCCGAAATGCATCACTAAGTATTCGTAGGAGCCGTATTTTGTACGGAACGCCGTCTTGTGAATCGAGTTGTCCGCCATCTTGATCTGCCAGTAACCCAACTATAGGTCCAGCTTCGAAAACACCGTCGCACAACGTAGTTGGTCTAGAAGATCGTCTATGCGCGGTATGGGAAATTTGTTTTTACTGTCTGTTTGTCCAGTGCACGGTAGTCGATGCATATTTGTAAACTACCGTCTGGCTTTGGAGTGAAGATAAGTGATGGCCGTAGGGAGAGGTGGATGGGCGGATCAATTACTTGTCCAGTAGATATTCAATTTGTTTTCATGTCTGTTAGTTCGGTCGGACTCAGTCGGTATGGTGCACGCGAGACGGGTTTCGCACCTGGTTCTTCCACGATCTCGTGCTCGTGGGTTCGCGCTGAAGAGGGTAGAGCTGTATCTCCGACAGCTGTCACCGAATATGCACGGTTGTGCATATAAGGTGCCAGAATCATGGTGGTGTAGTGGAGGTGTAGCTATGTTGTGTTTGCAAATTCGAGGATAGGTAGGTGGGAGCTGGGAAATTGACGCGAAGTTGGTAGGAGAGCACCTTGGGTGAAAACCTTGCAACCAATGAGAACGAACCAACCCAGGCTCGAGCCGCACATTGAGAAATGCACGGTTCGAGCCAGGGTCAGGTAAGTTCATTCTCACACACACCTCTGATGCTTTCTGGTTGTTATCCTTTCGTATAGTGGACTATTGTCACCTTACCAGAGCAGGCAGGTGGCACACCACTCAGGGAGGACCTTAGAGGTGAGAGTTCGGTCACTTTCAATGAGAGTGGCTGAGGCAACCGAAGGAGCTAAGGGACGAAGAGCATGAGGACTAAGGCAGATGATGAGGGTAGAGCTGTATCTCCGACAGCGGGCAGGGCAGGGGCAGCGAAGAACGGGCTGCCCACGGGCCTGGCACAGCCTCCCGAACCGCGCGCAGGCGGCCCGAGCCGCGCACGGGCCTGGCGCAGCCCGTACGGGCCGCGCGCGGGCCTGGCGCAGCCCGTACAGGCCGCGCGCGGGCCTGGCGCAGCCCGTACGGGCCGCGCGCAGGCTGTACGGGCCGCGCGTAGGCCACGACGGGCGACGGGGGGCGACGCGCGGGTCCCCATCGCCCGTCGCAGCGCCTCCCGGGAGCGACGCGCAGCGTGACGGGGCAGAAACCCGCCGCGCCTCGGGGCGCACGGCGGGCAGAAAACCGCCGCGCGCCTCGGGGCACACGGCGGGCTGAAAACCCTAATTTCGATGCTGCGCACCACGGGGCGCACGGGGGACAGGGAGTAGCAGTAGCAGCGGAAGCAGTGAAGTGGTGGGGCCCACAGGCCAGGGGCATGTAGCTCTGATACCATGAGAAGAAACGAGGAATGTTCGGTAGGTGCCATAGCTAGGAAAGCCCTAGCTAGGGCAAGAAAGAGTTTAGGCAAAGAGAGGATTCACTAGCAAGAATGAGGATACAAATAGCAAACCCTAGAAGGGTTGTACTCGCTATAGAGCACCCCACTACAGGCTAGAGCATAACATTCTGACAGTCACCACGTCCGACTTGGTGTTCTACGAGGACATATCGCTGGAGGTGTGTAAGTCGGAACACGGTCCGGCACCGGGACGGACGCCAACCACCCCGCCGACAGACACTTGGACAGCGACGCTCCCTTTTCTCGACAAGGTCGGTGAGCCTGGTGCTGAGGACGTCGAATATGTCCCCTCTCCCTCCCCCTCCCATGACCCTCCCACCCTTTCACTTGTGGCTGACCTTCGTGGGCTTCCTCCTGTGTCGGCCCCCAGCGATGAGGGGAGCAGTGGGATGTCGCCTTCAGCGCCGGCTAAGAGCATCGCCGGTGGCCGACGTGATGAGCAGCAAGTCGACGTGGGAGGGAAGTCGACGTTAATAAGGAAGGGGCAGGCCGAGGAAGTGCAGCCGGCTGTGGTGAAGTCGGCATAGGGGGCAGCGGCAAGGCAGCAGCCGACAGGGAACAAGCAGCGGTGAAGCTGACCACGGGGCAGTCGGCAACCAGACAATCTGCAGAGGAGCCGACCACACGGGAGTAGCTGGCCGGTACGCCGACCGAGGTGCAGCAGGATGACGAGGACAGCAAAGCCGGTGACGAAAGAGGGCACGCCAAGGAGTCTACCGACAGCGACGCGGTGGAGGTCTAGCCTGGACCTCGGCAGTCAGGCCGAATTCAGAGGCCACCCAACTACTTCTTTCCTGCTGCCTTCATCACAGTGTACGACGTGGACGACGATGACCTGCTGTACGACAACACCAAGGAGGATGAGGAGTTTCCGGAGCTCGACCCCGACATGCATGCTGACCCCGAGCATCGTTGGGATATCTCAATGATGACGGTGAAGGAGGCGTTGGCGAGCTGGAAGGGCACAGCGGTGAAGGCCGCCATGGAGGAGGTGATCCACAGCCTCATCGGCATGGGGACGTAGGAGCTGGTCGAAGGCCCGCCGGGAGTGAACATCATGAAGAACCGGTGGGTTCTACGACGAAGTACCACATCGACGACACCGTTGAGCGCGAGAAGGCAAGGCTGGTTGGGAAGGGCTTCACAAAGGTGTATGGCGCCGACTACGACGAGACGTACGCGCCGGTGAGCAACTACGAGGATCTTTCTCAACATCGTCGCCATCCTCAACCTCAACCTGATGCAGCTCGACAAGAAAAATGCCTTGCAGAGCAAGCTCGACCAGGCGCTCTACATGTACCAGTCGGACTACTTCAACAACGGTACCGGCCGGGTGTGTAAGCTGCTGAAAAGCCTCTACGGGCTGAAGCAGTCGCCGCTGTTGTGGTACAAGGTGCTCAATGACGTGCTGGTAGGTGCAGGTTGGAAGAAGATCCAGGTCGGCGAGGCTCTATACTTCAAGGTCGGCGACGACGGAGTGGCCTGCTGGGTGCTGGTCTAAGTCGACGACCTGCTCACCGCCAATAGCAGCCCCGTGATGCTGAAGGAGCTAAAGGAGCTGCTGGAGGCCGCCTTCGAGCTCTGAGAGATCTCGCCGGTGCAGAAGTACCTCAGGCTGGAGATCGTCCGCGACAGGTCGGTGGGGAAGTTGTGGCTACACCAGCAGGGCTATGTCGACAAGCTACGTAGGCGGTTCCTCGACGAGAAGCAAACCGGGCGCACCCCAACGACGCCAGTCTCGGTCGACGCCTACGCCGAGCTGACGTTCAACAACGAGGAGGCACGGGAGCGCCAGGAGGAGGAGTACCGGCAGAAGTTTGGCTCGTTGCAGTTCGCGGCGACGATTACGAGGCCGGACATCGCCTTCGTCTGCAGCAAGCTGGGGAGCGGCCTCATGGTGAGGAGCGACCAGCACTTGCGCGAGGTCGACCGCTGCCTCGCCTACCTCGCCAACACATGTGACACCGCCCTGGAGTTCGGCGGTGGACCGTGGACGCTGGAGCTAGTTGGCTACGTGGACGCCGACGACGCCGGCGACAAGCAGAAGAGGACGAGCACGAGAGGCTACGTATTTGTCTACAGAGGAGCTGCAGTTTCTTGGTCGAGCCACCGCATCAAGTGCGCGACGCTGTCGTCGACCGAATCGGAGTACATGGTGGCCAATGAAGCCAGCAAGGAGGGACGCCGCCTTCGCTTCCTCCTTGCATAGTTTCGGTAGCTGGATGCCGGGAAGCCAACCGTCCTTCGAGTGGACAACAAGTCGGCCATCATAGTCGCCAAGGGCATGGGGTTAACGGGCAACCTCAAGCACATGGAGCGACAACAGGCCTGGCTGCAGCACATGGTGAGGCGCGGGAAGTTTCCGCTGAAGTACATCCCGACCGCTAAGCAGCCGGCGAGTTCCTGACGAAGGCGCTGCACTATCCCGCCTTCAATCGGTGCTCCATCGCCATCTGCTAGGAGCGCTAGGCCGACGTGGGTGACGGTGACGACGACGTGCAGCAGTAGGTGCCATGCCCTTTTGCATGGCTAGTGCGGTGACCGACTTGCTGTGTGTGGGTGTATGCCGACGAGTTATTCTCCGAGGAGTACTACCATGTGTAGGCTGAGGGCCCAAGCGTGAACGCGGTGTGGGAGTGTCAACGGGAGTTGTCTTAGGCCCCGTCCTCGCTTGGGCGGAGCCGACCTCGTAGACGGGTGTACGAGGGAGTGCAGCCAATTTGCAGCAGTGGGCGAGCTGGTCGACGAGGTGGTCGACTTGCGTGGGGGCCACTGCACTAGCGCCAACTTGAGGGTGCCGACTTTGGGGTGGTCGACCAGGTGGTCGACCTGACCTAGTGGTCGACAAAGGTGGGGCCGATGTCGACCTCGACAGGGGAGACTCAGGACGTCGAGCAACTGGACGTCGAAGAGCATGGCGTCGACTGGGTGACGCCGACTTCGGGTAGCCGAATGGGAGTGATCAGCTAACTCGTGCACTGGTGGACGTGGAGCTGGTCGACCAGAAGTGTCGTCGACCTGGATCTGGTCCACCAGGGAGAGGTCGACCTGATAAGGTCGACTGGAGGTGGTCATCGACCTGGGTGGTCGACAGGCACGTGAAGGAAGTGCTGGTCGACCATGCATGGTTGCCCGTGGACCAGGATACCCGGGCGAGGTGTGCAAATGTCGTCGGGTTGACTTCTGCGAGATCGACCTCGTAATTAGTATCTCGAGGTCAACGTGGCTGGTGGGCGCAGTCGCTGGCGTGGAGTCTGCCAGGCGTTTGCGCTGTGCTCGTGACAAGGAGTGGCGTACCAACTAGTTGCGCGCACCTGCTTCGTAGTTGCACCGTTGTCCTGCGGGTGCAACGCTGTGCGGCCGACTTGCTGCAGCGTTGGCACACCATGGACATGCAACGTTGGCAAGGCGCGACCTTGCTCTGTTGGATTGTGGTCGACCAAGTCGTGCTGGCACGCGGTCGACCGTGCTGCGCTGGAAGTCGACCAGCAGCTTTGCTAGGTCTCATGTAGTCTTGCATGCCAATGATGTTGCTATTATCATCATTGTCAACCTTCCTTAGTGAAACTCTTCCCAAATTGCCTTGCGAACTAGCAAGTAGTGTGTGCACTAGGAAAACGACTAAGGAACGAACGCAGAGATCACACGAGCATCCATGTCTAGCCCGTACTCTAGCTCCAGTTGCAGTAGTTATCTCCGCACAAAATGCACATTTTGGGCCGTTGGAAACACGAAAAGGTGTCATGACGGTTCAGAATGTTTGCGACGTCGCAAGGCGAACACATATGCGAAATAATGTGATTTTGGCCAGGGCCAGTGTGTCTGAAATAGTAGGTTAAGTTAAGAACCATGGCGGTTAGGGTTTGGCTAGAATGTGGAGTGTCAAGAGATTTGAGCAAGCCAAAGAGGGGTTCAATATTGAGAGAGGGGTAGCAAACAGAGTATGAAATGAAGGTGCACCACCAACAATTTGTAATAAATACACTAAACTACAGCTATAAGCAGTTACATGTGTATTCCAACAGTGTGCTAGGATTTAGGGCATCCTGAGGCCTTAGGGCAACTCTTGAAAAGGTTAAAAAAGGACCTGGTTTTCCTGGGAAAAACTATATGGCCATCCTGAAGTTTTAGGGTACCTATAGGCCATATCCTGGTATCCAGGGGAAAAAAATAGCAAGACCCTGATTAGTAATCCAGCGTGCCAACGAGAGAACATCGCAACTCAGGGTGCGTGCAAAAAATGGTGCAACGTGGCAAAGGATTGTCAGTGCTAAGGTTGGATTAGATTCTGGGGGGAAACGAACGCAGGCCCTCCCTTCTCCTCCCCACCCCCCTCCCCCCTCCTTTATTCGCATCAGGGTATCCCCCACTTTCATCCTGACGCTTCAGGGTAAAACATCAGCGTAAAAATCATCATCATCTTGAAATTACTGGGCAAAAGAATAAAAACATCTGAAGTCAGGGTAATCGTGATGTTTTACCCTGATATCGTGGGCCCTGATTCTGGTAACGCTTTGCTAACCCGAACAGTCCACATTTTGGACCGTCAGGAAAAAAAATAGGCAAAATGGTTACACGCCCTAACACCTTAAGTACCATGTTGCCAAGCTGCTTCACGTTCTAACTTGGAAGGCCTAACTAGGAATGTCTCAACCAAACGGGGTTCGATGGTGGTCAACGGGCGTCGACCACCGTTGACCTGACCGACAGGCAAAAAAAAAAAAAAAAAAAAAAAAAAAAAACCCATCGGATGGCATGCCATCCGACGGAGGCATCAACCCTAAATCCATGCCTCCCTGTGTTTAGGGTTGATGCCTCCTTGACCGGATGCATAAGGACAAAAGTGTACTTATTCGCCTCAACGAGAAAAAAAAACACGTTGGCGAGAGTGTTGGCGAAAAGCTAAGGCCTAGCTGATGTGAGGGAGCTGAGAAGAAGTGAACGAGAATGGAATGACTATGAACCAAGTGAGTACAAATAGGAAACCCTAATTGGGTTGTACCCCCTATGGGATACCCCACTATAGCCTACACAAACAAGTAAGCTATAATGTTCTGACACACCCCCATAGGCAAAGTGGGGGAGAACAAGGGGTCACAAGACCAGTCAAGCAAAGCTCAGGGTGGATCACAAAGTCACCACACATTCCGAGCACAAGTTCAAGGGCCAGAAGGCCAGTTCACATGCAAGATCATATATAGAGATATACAAGAGTCAAGCAAGCAAGAGCAAAAGTATATATAGGTGAAGGTACAAGCAAGGTCAAGAAGTGAGCAAGTGAGGCAAGACAGGCACAAGACCCAGCTGCGTGCAGCAGCGCTGATGATCACAAGGCGCAAGTGCCTTGGTGAAGACATCAGCAGTGTTGGCCTCAGAGGCCACGTACGCAAGTCGCAACTGTCCACGCTGCTGTAGCTCACGAGCAAGAAAGTAGCGGAGAGCAACGTGCTTTGTCCTGTGCTCCACTCGCTGCTCTCGACACAAGGCCAGCATGGCCTTGTTGTCTACATACAGGACTGGAGGAGAACGAGGCGGCTCTCCAAGGTCGGTCAGCAGGTAGGTGAGCCAGTGAAGCTCCTGGGCAGCCATAGCCCCGACGTAGATCTCAGCCTCACAACTGGAGCCGAGAACAGAAGACGAGCGGGTAGCCCGCCACGAAACAGAGCCGGAACCAAGGCTGAAGGTGTAACCCTGTGACGACCGCTGCGTAGCCTGGTCGTCAGCCCAAGAAGCGTCCGCGTGCCCAGTGAGGACCACTGGACTGCGCCCTCCAAGCACTAGCCCCATGCCCGACGTACTGCACAAGTAGCGCAACACCCTCTTTGCTGCAGCCATTTGCTCTGGTCGGTGTCTCCCAGGAGCAACATAGCGTGCGAGAATGCTAAGAGGGTATGCAAGGTCAGGTCGTGTGCAGGTCATCAGGTACATGAGGCAGCCAACAAGCTCTGCATATGGGCCACTCGACTCTACGGACTCATCCGAAGGCAGAGCTGAGAGTGAGTGGCGAGTAGGCAGAGGAGTGGCCTGAGGCGAGGAGTACGTGAGGCCGAAGCGCTGAAGGACCTGCTGCACCATGTGTGACTGAGTCAAGGTAATGGTGCGGCGTGCTCTGTCCCGGGTGATCTGCAAGCCAAGGTAGCTGCGCAGTTCACCCAGGTCAGTGCACGTGTGTCTCTTCTGCAGCTCGGACTTCACGTAGGCGAGTCCAGCAGTGTCAGCTGTGGCAAAGACCAAGTCGTCGACGTACACGAGGATGTAGAACGGCGGCAGAGAGGTGTCGGTGCGTAGAAACAGCGACGGGTCGGCAGTAGAAGGAGCAAACCCAAGTGCCGCCAGCGTAGTCCTCAGTGTGTCGTGCCACTCACGTGGCGCCTGGCGGAGACCGTAGACTGGACGCCGGAGACTCCACTGGGTACCAGGAGGGAAAGACCCAGTGAAGCCAGGTGGGCGACGCAGCCAGATCTCCTCGTGCAGGCTGCCCTGCAAGAAGGCAGTGCTAAAGTCGAGAGAGTGCAGCTCGTAGTGACAGTGAGCAGCAACGTGCAGCAGTACCCGAAGAGTGGTCATCTTCGGGGTGGGGGAGAAGGTCTGAAAGTAGTCAACTCCCTGCCGCTGACTGAAGCCACGAGCCACGTAACGCGCCTTGAAGACAGGCGGAGAACTCAACGGCCGCTTCACCCTCAAGATCCACATGCCACTGACTATGTTCGCCCCAGGAGGGGGAACAGCGTCAACGTAGGTGCCTGTGGACTTCCAGGAAGCCATCTCTGCATCCATAGCTGCCTGCCACTAAGAGGAGTAGGGTCCCTCTATCGCCTCCGCGTAAGAGCGCGGAGTCGGGATGTCAAGCGCATCCGGGTCTCCCTCAGGGGCGAGCAGTACAGACGCGAGATGAGGTGAAGCGGCGGTCAGAGACTGGAACTCCTCCTGCCTGTCCTCAAGGACGTCCGTGCCAAGGGCACACTCACCCCCGACGGACAGAGGACAGGCAGACTCAGACTCAGCGACAAGACTAGCAGCGTAGTCTAGACGACAGCGCGCAGCAAAGTCGACGAGCTCAGTGACAAGGGCAGACGCAGCAGAAGACTCGAAAGAAGGGTCAGTGACAGCAGTAGCAAGGAGACGCGTGACAGTAGGACTGGCAGCACGAAGGGAGTCCGACTCCGGGTCGGCAAGGGCAGGAAGAGAGGAAGCAGGAGGAGATGGCAACAGGGCACGCAGAGGAGCAGTGGACGGACGCAGAGACATCCGGTGCGTGCCAGGGACAGGAGGAGGACGCTGACGCGAACCGCGGCCACTAGTGCGCGACGTACGAACAGGGGACGCAGGACGAGACGCAGGCTCACGACGCTCAGTAAGACCTCCAGTCGGACCAGCGTAGGGAGAAGGAGCAGGCAAAGGGGAGGCAGGCTGTAGCTGTGACTGCGACAGGACAGGCTGTGGACCCTCTAAGGGAGAAGGAGAAGGACCAGAAGAAGGTGGAAGACCAAGAACCTGCTGAAGGAGCGGAACGAAGTACGGTCGGGGCCGCGTGGCGACACCAGAAACAGCAGGGACAGCACCGGTACCCCGTGCAGGACTTCCAGCAGTCCCAGAACCCCCAGCAGCACCAGGAGCACCGCCAGTCACACCGCCAGTGACAGTCTTAGCGCCAACACCCTCAGCAGCACCAGCTCTAGTCGAACCCGCAGGCCCAGCAGCTCTAGTACTCCCAGTACGAGCACCTCCGGGACCCGCGGCAGCAGCACCCTCAGCAGGCGAAGAACCTCCAGCACCAGCAGCACGCCTCCAGCGCCGGGCAAACCACTCACGCAGCTCCTGTGGGGAGAGTGGCTCCCGGCGAGACGAAGCACCCGGAGAACCTCCAGGCGAAGAACCTCCAGGCTCAGCACCCCCAGGCAAAGCACCTCCAGGCGTAGTACCTCCAGGCTCAGCACCCCCAGGCTCAGC
Organism: Closterium sp. NIES-65; assembly: GCA_948144175.1. Classification (NCBI taxonomy): domain Eukaryota; kingdom Viridiplantae; phylum Streptophyta; class Zygnematophyceae; order Desmidiales; family Closteriaceae; genus Closterium; species Closterium sp. NIES-65. The sequence continues at coordinate 355,626 of CANXME010001469.1, read as the reverse complement.
ACCCCCAGGCTCAGCACCCCCAGGCTCAGCACCCCCAGGCTCAGCACCCTCAGGCTCAGCACCCCCAGGCTCAGCACCCCCAGGCTCAGCACCCCCAGGCTCAGCACCCCCAGGCCCAGCACCCCCAGTCTCAGCACCCCCAGGCAAAGCACCTCCAGGCGTAGCACCTCCAGTCTCAGCACCCCCAAGCCCAGCACCCGCAGCAGCACCAGAGTCACCAGTGACCTCGACAGGCTCGACCGCGTCTACCTGGGACACACCTGAAGGGGAAGGACCCTGAGGGGGGAGGGGGTCTACCGGGGGGGGACCTGGTACCAAGAAGAGCGGGGGCGGGGGGAGGGACGGAGTGCGGTAGGGGAAGAGGCGGTAGTAGGGTACCGACTCGTCGAACGTGACGTCCTGGGAGGACAGAACACGGCGAGAGGTGGGGTGGTAGAACTGCCACCCAGGGGCGTCGGGGGGGAACCCCAGGAAGACGTAGGGAGCAGCGCGAGGGGACAGCTTGTCCGCAGACAAGTCGCGGACAAACGCCCGAGATCCCCAGACCCGGAACGCCGACGCATCGCCAACCTTTCCCGTCCACAGCAGGGCTGGGGAGGTCTCCGGCCTGGAGACCCTGGGGTGGAGGTTGATCTGATGCGCCGCGTACCTGACCGCAAACGGCCACAGAAAATGGGGGGCAGCCGCATGCATCATAGACGTACGAGCGACATCCATGACCATGCCAATGCGGCGCTCTGCAATCCCATTTTGCTGCGGTGAGTCTGGAAGCGTGAAGGTCTAGCGGATGCCTCGCGCACGACAGTAGGCACGCAGAAGGCCAGAGGAGAACTCTCCGCCTCTGTCCGAGTGCAGACGCAACACAAGAAAGTCCGAGCCAAAGCTCTGCCTGAGCTGGAGACGAGCTGCGCGGATCCAGTCGATCAGCACCTCAGTGACATCACCCTTGCTGCGCAAGGGGAAGACTGTGGTGTAACGCGAGTAGTCCTCAACCACCAACAGGAAGTAGCGCTCGTGACCGAGTCCACGGACGCGGGCAGGGCCCCACAAGTCCATGTGAAGCGTCTGCAACGGAGCCTCTGTCGGAGGAAACTGGGAGGAGTGAGGGGCAGCACGCTGGCGCCCCTCGACACAGGGGACACAGGCAGGGCCAGGGCCCTGAGGAAGGGGAGGGAGGGACCGGGGGAGACCAGACACAAGAAGACGGGAGGCCATGCCTCTGAGCCGAAGCAGAGAGGGGTGGCCAAGGCGGTGGTGCCAGAGGAGAGTCTCGTGAGACAGACGGCGACACGAACAGGGGGCAGACTCAGGACCAGACCTGGACGCTGCAGCAAACACCTGACCAGACGAAGGGACTCTACCAGACTCAGCACCTGGAGGAGAAGCAGTGGTCAGTGTGTACAGGCTCGACCCTGGCTGACGTGTAAACGTAGCCAGGTGGCGACCTGTGCTAGCCTCTGTGCAGTGTGTCACCCGCTGACGAGCAGGAGTGAACTGGTGGACACCCGCATCCTGTAGGTCAGCACCACTCACCAGGTTCGTAGAGAACGAGGGGAGGTAGAGACTAGTCAGGGTGCCAGAGGGAGCTGCCGGACACGGGAGAACTGTGGAGAAACGAGACAGGACAGGACCCCCAGAGGGGTCAGCCAGGGACACCGCAACCGGCCGACTAAGCGGCGTGAGAGTGGTGCGGTCCCGAAAGAAGGAGCGAGACGCCCCAGAGTCAAGGGTGAAGGTGTGAGAGGCCGAAGCCGACACAGTACCTGAGAGTGCAGACTCACAAGTACCTGAGAGCACAGATGCACTGGCACCTAGAGCAGCAGCCTCACTGGCACCTAGCGCAGCAGTACCAATGCCCGGGTCGGGCGGGAAACACCGGTAACAGTCACCCCCATCACTAACAGTCACAGCATACATGGCAGCAAGGATAGCATCAAAGTCAAGATCAAAAACAGCTACACCAGCCCTAGACAGCTCTCCCCAGCGGGGGATCTCAGAGGCCTCCGGAAACTGCTGGCGCCAAGCGTCGGTCAGGCGGGCAAAGCAGGGGCGGGCGGTGTGGGTGCCCCCACACTGCTCACCCGCGCGGTCGCCGGTGCGAAGGACGTAGGTGCAGGGACCGAACGCCCCACCACGCTGACGCTGCGAGTACCACTCACGGAGCTGCTGAGGGGCGGGGACGTCGCGAGAGCGCTGCTGCTGCTGCTGATGCTGCTGCTGCTGCTGCTGGCGCTGACCACCCCCAGTGCTGCTCCGCTGGGACGAGCCACTCCGACCACCTCCACCATCGCCACCCCCGCCTCCGCCGCCACCGCCGCCACCGCCACCCTCGCCCCCGCCGCTCCCACCGCCACCTCCACCGCCACCTCCGCCGCCACCTCCGCCTCCACTGCCGCCACTAGTACCTCCACCCCCGCCACCACCTCCACCGCCACCCCCACTCCCCCCGCCGCCCCCACCTCCTCCGCCACCGCCCCCGCTAGCTCGACCCGCTCCCTTGCCCCCCTTGCCCTTGCCAGAGCGGCGCCTACCGCTGGGGGCAGACGCCGCACCGACCGAGTCTAGACCAACGAGGTCGGCCGCAGCAGCAGAGGCGACAGAGGGTAACAGGGGGGGAGGAGAACACCCCTCAAAGATGGGGGTGCGGGGGTCACCACGAGAGGCCCCTACAGCGAATATGCTCTTCTCTGCCGCTAGCAGGGACTTCTCGAGGAGGTCGACAGTGAGGATGGTGGGACAGACAGAGAGAAACTGGTCCCTAACTGCACGAAGGGACTCAGGGAGACGGGTGACTAGAAAGTAGAGGGTGATGTACATGGGAGGCGGGTTTTCGGCGCAGAAGGCAGCAGGAAGCGCAGCTCGGTAGCGAGTGTCACTAGCGCGAAGGTGGGTAAAGAGGTCAGTGACTGTGGGAAAGGCAGCAAGGTCAGGGAAGAGATACGGTAGCATGAGGCGACTCAGTGTAGCAGTGGAAGGGGAGGAGTAGCGCGCAACTACAGCGTCGTACAAGGCCTGAGCGGTCTTGCACTGACTAAAGTGAGCACGCTCGGAGGAAGGGAGGTGGCGACGCACAGCAAGACGTGCAGCAGCATCGCGTGTGGCCCACTTGGAGCGAACAGTGGGGTCAGCATCAGCAGGAGGGGCAAGGACAGCGCCAGAGGCAAAGTCAAAGAGAGAGATGTCATCTACTGAATCGCACTACAAGTACAGCTGCAGGTCCTCGACCCAAACCGCAAAGTCAATGGCGCGACCCTCAGCGTCAAAGGCCAGGACACTAGGGGTGGCCATGATAGCAGCCGACAGTCTCACCAGAGAGGAAGGGTCGAGCAGCTCAGCAGGACAGCAACACGGCAGCTCAGCAACTCCGCCGGCCCAGGAGCAGCAGCAGCCCCACAGGAGCAAGAGCTCGGCACCACAGGCGGCTCGGGCGGCTCGGGCGGCTCGGGCACTCAGCAGGTCGGGCGGCTCGGGCGGCTCGGGCGGCTCGGGCGTTTCGGCTCCTCAGCTGCGCAGGCGGCTCGGGTGACGCGGGTGGCACGGGCGGCTCGGGCGTCGTCACGGGCGGCTCACGGGCGGCTCGCGGGCGGCTCACGGGCGGCTCACGGGCGGCTTAGGGCTGCGCACGGGCGGCTCACGGGCGGCTAAGGGCGGCGCACGGGTGGCTCACGGGCGGCGCTTTGTGCGGCTAAGGACGACGCGCGGACGGCGCGTGGGCTGCCTGGGGCCTAGCGAGCAGCGCGCGGGCTGCTTAGGGCAGCGCGCGGGCCACTTAGGGTGGCGCGCGGGCTGCTAAGGGCGGCGCGCGGGCTGCTAAGGGCGGCGCGCGGGCTGCACGGGGCCTGGACGGGCGGCGCGCTAGCGACTAGGGCGGCGCGCTGGCGGCGTGGGGCCTGAACGGGCAGCGCGCGGGCGGCTAAGGGCCGGTCGACAGAGGTAAGAGAGAGCCCGGAGCGCGCTCCGGGCAGAAAAAAAAAAAAAAAAAAAGGTTCGAAGTAGTGGTGGGCCCTAAGCACAGTTCCCACAGGGGTACCTGCTCGATACCATGAGAAGAAGTGAACGAGAATGGAATGACTATGAACCAAGTGAGTACAAATAGGAAACCCTAATTGGGTTGTACCCCCTATGGGATACCCCACTATAGCCTACACAAACAAGTTAGCTATAATGTTCTGACAGGAGCCAGCGTTGGGAAGGTTGTCAGTCACAAAAGGGGATTTTCTCCCGTCACCAATATCAATTTGGTGCTGTTCGCCAGTAAATCGTAATTTGAAATGAAAAAGATGGCATTGGCGTCGCGAACGCATCTGGAAACGGAGGCGGAACCCACGTCCGAGGTTTGGCCGTAATGCCGTTCAAGAAAATTCTGCGCCTGCGGTTGCGAAATTTCGCAACCGCATCGGGAACCTCCGTCCCCACCTTCCCCCCAATCCCCTTTGAATGGCAATGTGACGGCTGTGCCATCGCTGTGCTTTGAAAAACGCAGCATGGCGATGACATGGCTTGGGGATGGAATGAGGAAATGCAAACGAGAATGAATGAACTATGAATGAAGTGAGTACATATAGGAAACCCTAATTGTGTTGTACCCCCTATGGGATACCCCACTACAGCCTACACAACAGCATATGCTATAATGTTCCGACACACCCCCATAGGCAAAGTGGGGGAGAACAGGGGGTCACAAGACAAGTCAAGTTAAGCAAAGCAAAGCTCAGGGTGGATCACAAAGTCACCACACATTCTGAGCACAAGTTCAAGGCCACAAGGCCAGTTCACATGCAGGAGTACACATATATATATATGGCTAGACAAGCAAGAGCAGGTATATATATATGTAACAGTACAAGACCCACCTGAGTGCAAAAGCGCTGATGATCACAAGGCGCAAGTGCCTTGGTGAAAACATCAGCAGTGTTGGCCTCAGAGGCCACGTACGCAAGCCGCAACTGTCCACGCTGCTGTAGCTCACGAGCAAGGAAGTAGCAGAGAGCAATGTGCTTCGTTCTGTGCTCAAGTCGCTGCTCTCGACACAAGGCTAGCATGGCCTTGTTGTCTACGTACAGAACTGGAGGAGAACGAGGCAGCTCTCCAAGGTCGGTCAGCAGGTAGGTGAGCCAGCGAAGCTCCTGTGCAGCCATGGCCCCAGCGTAGATCTCAGCCACACAACTGGAGCCGAGAACAGAAGACGAGCGAGTAGCCCGCCACGAGACAGAGCCGGAACCAAGGCTGAAGGTGTAACCCTGTGACGACCGCTGTGTAGCCTGGTCGTCAGCCCAGGAAGCGTCTGCGTGTCGAGTGAGGACCACTGGACTGCGCCCTCCAAGCACTAGCCCCATGCCCGACGTACTGCACAAGTAGCGCAACACCCGCTTCGCAGCAGCCATGTGCCCTGGTCGGTGTCTCCCAGGAGCAACATAGCGTGCGAGAATGCTAAGAGGGTATGCAAGGTCAGGTCGAGTGCAGGTCATCAGGTACATGAGACAGCCAAAAAGCTCTGGATACGGGCCACTCGACTCTACGGACTCATCCGAAGGCAGAGCTGAGAGTGAGTGGCGAGTAGGCAGAGGAGTGGCCTGAGGCGAGGAGTAGGTGAAGCCGAAGCGCGGAAGGACCTGCTGCACCATGTGTGACTGTGTGAGGATCTAGGATCGAGCTCAGAAAAGAGAGTTTGAATTGAATGATCACCTGGGTACAACATGAGGCTATATATAGGCTCGACACAAGGCAGGTAACCCAGGTGTTACGCGAATGTTCTGAGGGTCGCGAAGCGTCCCAAATAGAACCTTCCCGAACTCGGTAGAAAGCAATTCGGTGGCGACCGAATAGCTTGAGTTTGGTGCACGTAACCTGGTTTGGTGCCTATAACTGTAATAACTATAGTATAGCAACGAACCTAGGAAATCAAGCAATTCATGCATGCAGAAAATAATCCTAAGCTAAGGAAATAAAGCAATTCGCGCCGCCCTTAGACGCCCGCGCCCCGTCCCGTCCCGGCCCCTAGACGCCCGCGCGCCGCCCGACGCCGCCGTTGCGCCGCCCTTAGACGCCCGCGCACCGTCCGTCCCGGCCCCCAGACGCCTGTGCGCCGCCCGTCCCGGCCCCACGCCGCTTGTGCGCCGCCCGTCCCGGCCCCACGCCGCCTGTGCGCCGCCCATCTCGGTCGCGCGCCGCTGCCCCGGCACGTCGACGCCAGTGCGCCGCCTGTCCCGGCCCCACGCCGCCCGTGCGCCGCCCGTCCCGGCCGCGCACAGCCGTCTCGGCCCCTCGTCGCCCGTGCGCTGCTCGTCCTGGCCCCTCGCCGCCGTCCCACCCCCAAGCCGCCCGTGCGACGCCCGTCCCGGCCCCGCTCCCAGCCGCCCGTGCGCCACCCGTCCCGGCCGCGCGCCGCTGTCCCGGCCCCACGCCGCCCGTGCGCCACCCGTCCCAGCCGTGCGCCGCCGTCCCGGCCCCACACCGCCCGTGCGCCACCCGTCCCGGTCGCACGCCGCCGTCCCGGCCCCACGCCGCCCGTACGCCGCTGTGACACCCAGCCGCCCGAGCCGCCCGTGCCACCTGCGCCACCCGAGCCGCCCGAGCCGCCTGTGCCGCTGAGGAGCCGAGCCGCCCGAGCCGCCTGTGCCGCTGAGTGCCCGAGCCGCCCGAGACGCCCGAGCCGCCCGAGCCGCTTGCGCCGCCTGAGCCGCCCGAGTCACCTGAGGAGCCGAGCCGCTGGTCCCGCGGAGCTACTGTTGCTGCTGGGCCGGCCGAGCAGCAGTGTTGCCGTGTTGCCGTGCTGCTGAGCTGCCCGACCCATCCTGTCTGGTGAGATCGTCGACTGCTGTCATGGCTACCCCTAGTGTCCTAGCTTTTGACGCTGAGGGTCGCGCCATTGACTTTGAGGTCTGGGTCGACGACCTGCAGCTATTCTTACAGTGCGATAGGGCAGACGGTCTTTCTCTCTTTGACCTCACCTCTGGTGCCGTCCCTGCCCCTGCTGCTGATGCTGACCCCACTATTCGCTCCCAGTGGGCCACACGCGATGCTGCTGCACGTCTTGCTGTGCGTCGCCACCTGCCTACTGCTGAGCGCGCGCACTTTAGTCAGTACAAGAGTGCTCAGACCTTGTACGACGCTGTAGTTGCGCGCTACTCCTCCCCTGCCACTGCTGCACTGAGCCGCCTCATGCTACCCTTCCTCTTCCCTGACCTTGCTGCCTTTCCCACAGTCGCTGACCTCATTACGCACCTCCGCACTAGTGACACTCGCAACCGCGCTGCGCTTCCTGCTGACTTCTGCGCCAAGAACCCCCCCCCCCATGTACATCACTCTCTATTTCATATTCACTCGTCTCCCTGACTCCCTTCGTGTAGTAAGGGACCACTTCCTCTCAGTCTGTCCCACCACTCTCACTCTAGACCTCCTCGAGAAGTCCCTCCTAGCGGCAGAGAAGAGCATAGTCGCTCTAGGGGCCTCTCGTGGTGACCCTCGCACCCCCATCTTTGAGGGGTGTTCTCCTTCCCCCCTGTTGCCCTCTACCGCCTCTGCCGCTGCGGTCGACCTCGTTGGTCTTGAGTCGGTCGGTGCGCCGTCCGCCCCTAGCGGGAGACGCCGCCCTGGCAAGGGCAAGGGGGGCAAGGGCGCGGGTGGAGCTAGCGGGGGCGGTGGAGGTGGAGGTGGCGGTGGCGGAGGGGGTGGGGGTGGCGGTGGAGGTGGTGGAGGGGGTGGAGGTGCTAGTGGCGGCAGTGGAGGCGGAGGCGACGGTGGCGGTGGCGTTACTGGCGGGGGCGGCGGTGGTGGTGGAGGTGGAGGCGGCGGAGGTGGAGGCGGCGGAGGTGGAGGTGGTGGAGGTAGTCGGAGTGGCGCTTCGCAGCGGTGCAGCACTGGGGGTGGTCAGCGCCAGCAGCAGCAGCAGCGTTCTCGCGACGTCCCCACCCCTCAGCAGCTCCGTGAGTGGTACACGCAGCGTCAGCGTGGTGGGGTTTTTGGTCCCTGCACCTACGTCCTTCGCACCAGCGACCGCGCGGGTGAGCAGTGTGGGGGTGCCCACCCCGCCCAGCGCTGCTTTGGCCGCCTGACGGACGCTTGGCGCCAGCAGTTCCCGGAGGCCACTGAGATCCCCCGCTGGGCAGAGCTGTGAGGTCTTGCCTCCGCGGCGTCGATGAGAAAGAACGCGCTCCACTTCATATTCAGGTTCATCCTGGATGAGAACAGGAGGAGGTGGCGGAAGTTGCCGTCCCTGGAACTGTTGGTTGGGGTCCTTGTAGGGCTTCAGTAGCTGGACATGGAAAGCGTTGTGAAGCTTCCATGCATCTGGTAAGCGCAAGCGGAATGTAACTGGTGTCACCTGTGTCTCAACGAGAAAAGGACCACAGAAGCGAGGCCGGAGTTTGGATGGAAGGTGAGACAGGTTCAAGTTGCGCGTGTCAAGAAGCACCTGATCTCCGACTGCTACTGAGTGATCTCGTCGCTGGCGATCGGCATACTGCTTCTGGGAGTTTTGCATCATGGTGAGACGTCGCTGAGTCTTCTCCCATAGCTGTTGCATGGTGGTGACGAAGTCATGTGCGGCTTGGACGTGTGCCGGTGTGGTTGGCTGCTGTGGTGTAAGTGGTTCCCGTCCGTAACACAGGGAAAAAGAAGTTTTCCCTGTGGCCGCATGAGATGCGTTGTTGTAAGCGAACTCTAGGGTCGGTAACTGTGTGTCCTAGTGGCTGACGTCATCTTTGCAAGCTGTGCGCAGTAACTGTTCAACCACTTGATTGAGTCGCTCTGTCTGTCCGTCAGTCTGTGGGTGGTATGCTGAGGACATTGCAAGTTTAGTCCCCAATAATCCCATGATCTCCTTCCAAAACTTACTCGTGAATTTGGGGTCTCTGTCTGAGATGAGTGTGGCGGGGATGCCGTGGATGGTGATGATGCGGTCGAAGAAGAGGCGAGCAGTTGCTTCATCTGTAGCTGTGGCGTTGGTCGGTATGAAGTGACCCATCTTAAAGAACTTATCGATCACTATGAGGAAGGAATCATGTCCCCGTGAGGTTGAAGGAAGTCCTGTGATGAAGTCGAGGCTAACAACCTGCCATGGCTGCTCCGGTACAGGTAGAGGCTGAAGTAACCCTGCTTTCTTCTGCTTGCTACTCTTCATCCGCTGGCACGTGTCGCAAGAGGTGACAAACTGCTGCACGTCTGCTGCCATCCCGGGCCAGTAGTAATACTTCGCTATCCCTGCTAGCGTCTTGTTGCTCCCGAAATGTCCCGCGTAAGGTACGTCGTGAAACTCCTCCAATAGGATCTGCCGTAGCGGGGCGTAATTCGGTACCCAAATCTTTCCTGAACCCTTCCTTAGAGCTAAGTCTTTCTCCCACTGTAACAGCTTCTGTTTCTCTGCCGTTGCTATCTCGCCGTCCACGGAGTACCCATGTTGGAATAGACCCTTGAGCAGAGGGTTCATCCCGTCGAGTTGGATGCCTGCTACATGTCCTGGGCGGCTCAACGCGTCTGCTTTGTTGTGTAGCCCGGGTTTGTAGATGATGTCGTAGTGGAAGTGGGTCTCCAAGAAGTCCATCCATCGCACCTGTCGTCGTGAGAGTGTTGGCTGTGACTTCAGGTATTTGAGGCTGCAGTGGTCAGTATAGACTGTAGTCTTGGCTCCTTCTAGATAGCACCTCCACGCTTTGAAGGCTACAACTATGGCTAAGGCTTCCTTGTTGTGAATGGGGAGTTCAGTTCTGCTCCGTGCAGTTTCTTACTGAGGTAGGCGATAGGCTGTAACCCGTTCCCGTGATCCTGCATCGGTACTGCTCCGACTGCCGGGTCACTAGCGTCAGCTTCAACTACGTAGTCCTTCTCAGGGTCTGGTAGGATGAGTACCGGGGCTGTGGTCAGTGCGGTCTGTAGCTGCTCCATGGCTTGCTGATGAGGAGTATCCCATTTGAAGGGTGTATCCTTTTTCAGTAGGTCGGTCAGTGGCGCTGCAATCTTAGCGTACTGTGGCACGAACCTGTTGTAGTAGTTGGCGAAGCCTAGGAACTGCTGCAATTCTTTCACGTTTTCTGGAACTTTCCACTCTTTGACGGCTTCGATCTTCCGCGGGTCCACGTGTACGCCCTCGGCACTCACCATGTGCCCAAGAAACTGCACCTTCTTCAGGGCGAAGTCGCTCTTTGACAGCTTCACGTAGAACTTGTTCTTCCGCAGGATCTCGAACACCTTCCGTAGATGCTCCACGTGCTCCTTCATGTTCTTGGAGTAGATGAGAATATCGTCCAGGTACACCACCACGCACTCGTCCAGCAGGGGCCGTAACATGTGATTCATCTCCGCCTGAAACGTTGCTGGTGCGTTACAGAGTCCGAACGGCATCACCAACTATTCGTAGGAGCCGTATCGAGTACGGAACGCCGTCTTGTGGACCGAGTTGTCTGCCATCTTGATCTGCCAATAACTCGACCGTAGGTCCAGCTTCGAGAAGACTGTTGCACCACGCAGTTGGTCTAGTAAGTCGTCCATGCGCGGTATGGGGTATTTGTTTTTTACCGTCTGTTTGTTCAGTGCGCGGTAGTCGATGCACATCCGTAAACTGCCGACTGGTTTTGGTGTGGAGAGAAATGGTGCGCCGTAGGGAGAGGTGGAGGGTCGTATCAGTTGTCTGTCCAGTAGATACTCGATCTGTTTCTTCATATCTGTCAGTTCGGTCGGTCTCAGTCGGTATGGTTCACGTGAGACGGGTTTCGCACCTGGTTCCTCCACGATCTCGTGTTCGTGGGTGCGTGCAGGGGGTACGCCTGCAGGTAGGTCGTCGGGCATTATATCCTTGTACTGCTCCAAGACCTCCTTCACTGCTGCAGGTAGCTCCGAACTCGGCTTCTCCTCCTCTGCTGCTGCCATAACCAGTGCTAGGTAACCCTTGTTACTCTCGTTCACCGTCCGTTCGAACCGTGCCAGTGTCGTTTCAGGTACGTCCCCTGTATCCGTCCAGCTTCGCAGTGCTATCCGTTTCCCGTTGTTGTAGATGCACACCTTGCTGTTGACCCAATCGATCTCAGGGTTGAACCGCTTCAGGAAATCTCGCCCCAAGATGAAATCTAACCCTTTGATGTTGGTGACTGGCAGCTTCGGTTTCCACCTTAACGCACCGATATGCAGCTGCAGTGATGCTTCGCCGTGGATAAGAAGCTTCGTACCGTCCACCATGGTTGCTGAAAATTGGGTCTCCTCCGCCTTCTCTCCAATTTTCTCCAATGCTCCGCGGTCACACACCGAGTGAGATGCACCGCTGTCCACCAGTGCCTGGAGGAGTCGCCCATTGCATAACACCTCGAGGAGTAGTGGTTTCTGCTGCGCTGAGTAGCCAAAGAGGGTCTCATTAATAGGATCATAGGGTACAGTAAAATGGATACCTTCCCTGTTTCCTATACCCGACTCAGCACTTTCCAACTTCACCTGGGGGGTAGGAGGATTTTTCCGAGGCTTGTATATCTTCTCCTGAGCCTGGAATTTGAGAAGAATTGAACGAGAATGAAATGACTATGAACGAAGTGAGTACAAATAGGAAACCCTAGTTGGGTTGTACCCCCTATGGGATACCCCACTATAGCCTACACAAATAAGTAAGCTATAATGTTCTGACACACCCCCATAGGCAAAGTGGGGGAGAACAAGGGGTCACAAGACCAGTCAAGCAAAGCTCAGGGTGGATCACAAAGTCACCACACATTCCGAGCACAAGTTCAAAGGCCAGAAGGCCAGTTCACATGCAAGATCATATATAGAGATATACAAGAGTCAAGCAAGCAAGAGCAGGAATATATATAGGTGAAGGTACAAACAAGGTCAAGAAGTGAGCAAGTGAGGCAAGACAGGCACAAGACCCAGCTTCGTGCAGCAACGCTGATGATCACAAGGCGCAAGTGCCTTGGTGAAGACATCAGCTGTGTTGGCCTCAGAGGCCACGTACGCAAGTCGCAACTGTCCACGCTGCTGTAGCTCACGAGCAAGAAAGTAGCGGAGAGCAATGTGCTTTGTCGTGTGCTCCAGTCGCTGCTCTCGACACAAGGCCAGCATGGCCTTGTTGTCTACGTACAGGACTAGAGGAGAACGAGGAGGCTCTCCAAGGTCGGTCAGTAGGTAGGTGAGCCAGCGTAACTCCTGTGCAGCCATAGCCCCGGCGTAGATCTCAGCCTCACAACTGGAGCCGAGAACAGAAGACGAGCGGGTAGCCCGCCACGAAACAGAGCCGAAACCAAGGCTGAAGGTGTAACCCTGTGACGACCGCTGCGTAGCCTGGTCGTCAGCCCAAGAAGCGTCCGCGTGCCCAGTGAGGACCACTGGACTGCGCCCTCCAAGCACTAGCCCCATGCCCGACGTACTGCACAAGTAGCGCAACACCCTCTTCGCTGCAGCCATGTGCTCTGGTCGGTGTCTCCCAAGAGCAACATAGCGTGCGAGAATGCTAAGAGGGTATGCAAGGTCAGGTCGTGTGCAGGTCATCAGGTACATGAGGCAGCCAACAAGCTCTGCATACGGGCCACTCGACTCTACGGACTCATCCGAAGGCAGAGCTGAGAGCGAGTGGCGAGTAGGCAGAGGAGTGGCCTGAGGCGAGGAGTACGTGAAGCCGAAGCGCTGAAGGACCTGCTGCACCATGTGTGACTGAGTCAGGGTAATGGTGCGGCGTGCTCTGTCCCGGGTGATCTGCAAGCCAAGGTAGCTGCGCAGTTCACCCAGGTCAGTGCACGTGTGTCTCTTCTGCAGCTCGGACTTCACGTAGGCGAGTCCAGCAGTGTCAGTTGTGGCAAAGACCAAGTCGTCGACGTACACGAGGATGTAGAACGGCGGCAGAGAGGTGTCGGTGCGCAGAAACAGCGACGGGTCGGCAGTAGAAGGAGCAAACCCGAGTGCCGCCAGCGTAGTCCTCAGTGTGTCGTGCCACTCACGTGGCGCCTGGCGGAGACCGTAGACTGGACGCCGGAGACTCCACTGGGTACCAGGAGGGAAAGACCCAGTGAAGCCAGGTGGGCGACGCAGCCAGATCTCCTCGAGCAGGCTGCCCTGCAAGAAAGCAGTGCTGAAGTCGAGAGAGTGCAGCTCGTAGTCACGGTGAGCAGCAACGTGCAGCAGTACCCGAAGAGTGGTCATCTTCGGGGTGGGGGAGAAGGTCTGAAAGTAGTCAACTCCCTGCCGCTGACTGAAGCCACGAGCCACGTAACGCGCCTTGAAGACAGGCGGAGAACCCGGCGGCCGCTTCACCCTGAAGATCCACATGCCACTGACTATGTTCGCCCCAGGAGGGGGAACAGCGTCAACGTAGGTGCCTGTGGACTTCCAGGAAGCCATCTCTGCATCCATAGCTGCCTGCCACTGAGAGGAGTAGGGACCCTCTATCGCCTCCGCGTAAGAGCGCGGAGTCGGGATGTCAAGTGCATTCGGGTCTCCCTCAGAGGCTAGCAGTACAGACGCGAGATGAGGTGAAGCGGCGGCCAGACACTGGAACTCCTCCTGCCTGTCCTCAAGGACGTCCGTGCCAAGGGCACACTCACCCCCGACGGACGGAGGACAGGCAGACTCAGACTCAGCGACAAGACTAGCAGCGTAGTCTAGACGACAGTGCGCAGCAAAGTCGATGAGCTCAGTGACAAGGGCAGACGCAGCAGAAGACTCGAAAGAAGGGTCAGTGACAGCAGTAGCAAGGAGACGCGTGACAGTAGGACTTGCAGCACGAAGAGAGTCCGACTCTGGGTCGGCAAGGGCAGGAAGAGAGGAAGCAGGAGGAGAAGGCAAAGGGGCACGCAGAGGAGTAGTGGACGGACGCAGAGACATCCGGTGCGTGCCAGGGACAGGAGGAGGACGCTGACGCGAACCGCGACCACTAGTGCGTGCAGTACGAACAGGCGACGCAGGACGAGACGCAGGCTCACAACGCTCAGTAAGACCTCCAGTCGGACCAGCGTAGGGAGAAGGAGCAGGCAAAGGGGAGGCAGGCTGTAGCTGTGACTGTGACGGGACAGGCTGTGGACCCTCTAAGGGAGGAGGAGGAGGACCAGGAGAAGGTGTAAGACCAAGAACCTGCTGCAGGAGCGGAACGAAGTACGGTCGGGGCCGCGTGGCGACGCCAGAAACAGCAGGGACAGCACCAGTACCCCCAGCAGGAGTACCCGCTCCAGCAGCACCTCCAGTAGCACCAGAACCTCCAGCAGCACCAGGAGCACTGCCAGGCGGACCGCCAGCGGTAGTCTCAGCGCCAACACCCTCAGCAGCACCAGCTCCAGGAGAACCCTCAGGCCCAGCAGCTCAAGTACCCACAGCACTAGCACCTCCGGGACGCGCGGCAGCAGCACCCTCTGCAGCCGAAGAACCTCCAGCACCAGCAGCACGCCTCCAGCGCCGGGCAAACCACTCACGCAGCTCCTGTGGGGAGAGTGGCTCTCGGCGAGACGAAGCACCTCCAGGCGGAGAACCTCCAGGCTTAGCACCCTCAGGCAAAGCACCTCCAGGTGGAGCAACCCCAGGCTCAACACCCCCAGTCTCAGCACCCCCTGTCTCAGCACCCCCAGGCCCAGCACCCCCAGGCTCAGCACCCCCAGACTCAGTACCCCCAAGCTCAGCACCCCCAGGCTCAGCACCTCCAGACTACGCACCCCCAGGCTCAGCAACCCCAGGCGTAGCACCTCCAGTACTAGCACCCCCAGTCTCAGCTCCCGCAGCAGCACCAGAGTCACCAGTGACCTCGACAGGCTCGACCGCGTCTACCTGGGACACACCTGAAGGGGCAGGACCCTGAGGGGGGAGGGGGTCTACCGCAGGGGGACCTGGTACGAAGAAGAGCGGGGGCGGGGGGAGGGACGGAGTGCGGTAGGGGAAGAGGCGGTAGTAGGGTACCGACTCGTCGAACGTGACGTCCTGGGAGGACAGAACACGTCGAGAGGTGGGGTGGTAGAACTGCCACCCAGGCGCGTCGGGGGGGAACCCCAGGAAGACGCAGGGAGCAGCGCGAGGGGACAGCTTGTCCGCAGACAGGTCGCGGACAAACGCCCGAGATCCCCAGACCCGGAACGCCGACGCATCGCCAACCTTCCCCGTCCACAGCAGGGCTGGGGAGGTCTCCGGCCTGGAGACCCTGGGGTGGAGGTTGATCTGATGCGCCGCGTACCTGACCGCAAACGGCCACAGAAAATGGGGGGCAGCCGCATGCATCATAGACGTACGAGCGACGTCCATGACCATGCCAATGCGGCGCTCTGCAATCCCATTTTGCTGCGGTGAGTCCGGAAGCGTGAAGGTCTGGCGGATGCCTCGCGCACGACAGAAGGCACGCAGAAGGCCAGAGGAGAACTCTCCGCCTCTGTCCGAGTGCAGACGCAACACAGGAAAGTCCGAGCCAAAGCTCTGCCTGAGCTGGAGACGAGCTGCGCGGATCCAGTCGATCAGCACCTCAGTGACATCACCCTTGCTGCGCAAGGGGAAGAATGTGGTGTAACGCAAGTAGTCGTCAACCACCAACAGGAAGTAGCGCTCGTGACCGAGTCCACGGACGCGGGCAGGGCCCCACACGTCCATGTGAAGCGTCTGTAACGGAGCCTCTGTCGGAGGAAACTGGGAGGAGTGAGGGGCAGCACGCTGGCGCCCCTCGACACAGGGGACACAGGCAGGGCCAGGGCCCTGAGGAAGGGGAGGGAGGGACCGGGGGAGACCAGACACAAGAAGACGGGAGGCCATGCCTCTGGGCCGAAGCAGAGAGGGGTGGCCAAGGCGGTGGTGCCAGAGGAGAGTCTCGTGAGACAGACGGCGACACGAACAGGGGGCAGACTCAGGACCAGACCTGGACGCTGCAGCAAACACCTGACCAGACGAAGGGACTCTACCAGACTCAGCACCTGGAGGAGAAGCAGTGGTCAGTGTGTACAGGCTCGACCCTGGCTGACGTGTAAACGTAGCCAGGTGGCGACCTGTGCTAGCCTCTGTGCAGTGTGTCACCCGCTGACGAGCAGGAGTGAACTGGTGGACACCCACATCCTGTAGGTCAGCACCACTCACCAGGTTCGTAGAGAACGAGGGGAGGTAAAGACCAGTCAGGGTGCAAGAGGGAGCCGCCGGACACGGGAGGACTGTGGAGAAACGAGACAGGACAGGACCCCCAGAGGGGTCAGCCAGGGACACCGCAACAGGCCGACTAAGCGGCGTGAGAGTGGTGCGGTCCCGAAAGAAGGAGCGAGACGCTCCAGAGTCAAGGGTGAAGGTGTGAGAGGCCAAAGCTGACACAGTACCTGAGAGGGCAGACTCACAAGTACCTGAGAGCACAGACGCACTGGCACCTAGAGCAGCACCCTCACTGGCACCTGACACAGCAGTACCAATGCCCGGGTCGGGCGGGAAACACCGGTAACGGTCACCATCATCACTAACAGTCACAGCATACATGGCAGCAAGGATAGCATCAAAGTCAAGATCAAAAACAGCTACACCAGCCCTAGACAGCTCTCCCCAGCGGGGGATCTCAGAGGCCTCCGGAAACTGCTGGCGCCAAGCGTCGGTCAAGCGGGCAAAGCAGCGGCGAGCGGTGTGGGTGCCCCCACACTGGTCACCCGCGCGGTCGCCGGTGCGAAGGACGTAGGTGCAGGGACCGAACGCCCCACCACGCTGACGCTGCGAGTACCACTCACGGAGCTACTGCTGCTGCTGGCGCTGACCACCCCCAGTGCTGCTCCTATGGGACGAGCCACTCCGACCACCTCCACCACCGCCACCCCCGCCTCCGCCGCCACCGCCGCCACCGCCACCCTCGCCCCCGCCGCTCCCACTGCCACCTCCGCCACCACCTCCGCCGCCACCTCCGCCTCCACTGCCGCCACCAGTACCTCCACTCCCGCCTCCACCCCCACCGCCACCCCCACTCCCCCCGCCGCCCCCACCTCCTCCGCCACCGCCCCCGCTAGCTCCACCCGCTCCCTTGCCCCCCTTGCTCCTGCCAGAGCGGCTGTGAGAATATGCGAACAGGAATGAATGAACTAGCAGTGAAATGAGTACAAGTAGGAAACCCTAGAATTGTGTACCCCCTATAGGCTAACCCACTGTAGCCTACACAAGCAGAACATATATAATGTTTGACACATCCCCATAGGCAAAGTGGGGGAGAACAAGGGGTCACAAGACCAGTCAAGCAAAGCAAAGCAAGCTCAGGGTGGATCACAAAGTCACCACACAGTCCGAGCACAAGAGCAGGGCCAGAGGCCAGTTCACATGCAGGAGTACAGACATATATATAAAACTAGACAAGCAAGAGCAGGTATATATATATGTCACAGTACAAGTGAACTCAAGAGGAGAGCAAGTGAGGCAAGACAGGCACAAGACCCAGCTGGGTGCAAAAGCGCTGATGGTCACAAGGCGCGAGTGCCTTGGTGAACACATCAGCAGTGTTGGCCTCAGAGGCCACGTACGCAAGTCGCAACTGACCACGCTGCTGTAGCTCACGAGCAAGGAAGTAGCGGAGAGCAATGTGCTTCGTTCTGTGCTCCAAGCGCTGCTCTCGACACAAGGCCAGCAATGCCTTGTTGTCTACGTACAGCACTGGAGGAGAACGAGGTGGCTCTCCAAGGTCAGTCAGCAGGTAGGTGAGCCAGCGAAGCTCCTGTGCAGCCATGGCCCCGGCGTAGATCTCAGCCTCACAACTGGAGCCGAGAACCGAAGACGAGCGAGTAAACCGCCACGAGACAGAGCCGGAACCAAGGCTGAAGGTGTAACCCTGTGACGACCGCTGCGTAGCCTGGTCGTCAGCCCAAGAAGCGTCCGCGTGGCCGGTAAGGACCACTGGACTCCGCCCTCCAAGCACTAGCCCCATGCCCGACGTACTGCACAGGTAACGCAATACCCTCTTCGCTGCAGCCATGTGCTCTGGTCTGTGTCTCCCAGGAGCAACATAGCGTGCAAGAATGCTCAGAGGGTATGCAAGGTCAGGTCGTGTGCAGGTCATCAGGTACATGAGGCAGCCAACAAGCTCTGCATACGGACCACTCGACTCTACGGACTCATCCGAAGGCAGAGCTGAGAGTGAGTGGCGAGTAGGCAGAGGAGTGGCCTGAGGCGAGGAGTACGTGAAGCCAAAGCGCTGAAGGACCTGCTGCACCATGTGTGACTGAGTCAAGGTAATGGTGCGGCGTGCTCTGTCCCGAGTGATCTGCAAGCCAAGGTAGCTGCGCAGTTCACCCAGGTCTGTGCACGTGTGTCTCTTCAGCAGTTCGGACTTCACGTAGGCGAGTCCAGCAGTGTCCGCTGTGGCAAAGACCAAGTCGTCGACGTACACGAGGATGTAGAACGGCGGCAGTGAAGTGTCGGTGCGCAGAAACAGCGACGGGTCAGCAGTAGAAGGAGCAAACCCAAGTGCCGCAAGCGTAGTCCTCAGTGTGTCGTGCCACTCACGCGGTGCCTGGCGGAGACCGTAGACTGGCCGTCGGAGGCTCCACTGGGTGCCAGGAGGGAAAGTCCCAGTGAAGCCAGGTGGACGGCGCAGCCAGATCTCCTCGTGCAGGCTACCCTGCAAGAACGCAGTGCTGAAGTCAAGAGAGTGAAGCTCGTAGTCGCGCTGAGCGGCTATGTGCAGCAGCACCCGAAGAGTAGTCATCTTCGGGGTGGGAGAGAAGGTCTGAAAGTAGTCAACTCCCTGCCGCTGACTGAAGCCACGAGCAACGTACCGTGCCTTGAAGACAGGTGGAGAGCCCGGCGGCCGCTTCACCCTGAAGATCCACATGCCACTGACGATGTTCGCCCCAGGAGGGGGAACCGCGTCAACGTAGGTGCCTGTGGACTTCCAAGAAGCCATCTCTGCATCCATAGCTGCCTGCCACTGAGAGGAGTAGGGACCCTCTACGGCCTTCGCGTAAGAACGCGGAGTTGGGATGTCTAGTGCATCCGGGTCTCCCTCAGGGGCAAGCAGTACAGACGCGAGATGAGGTGAAGCAGCCGCTAGACACTGTAACTCCTCCTGCCTGTCCTCTAGGACGTCCGTGCCAAGAGCACACTCACCCCCGACGGACGGAGGACAGACAGACGCAGACTCAGCAACAAGACTAGCAGCGTAGTCGAGACGACAGCGAGCAGCAAAGTCAACGAGCTCAGCGACTAGAGCAGACGCAGCAGTGGACTCAAACGAGGGGTCAGTGACGACAGTAGCAAGCAGACGCGTGACAGTAGGACTGGCAGCGCGAAGAGAGTCCGACTCAGGGTCGGCAAGCGCAGGAAGAGAGGACTCAGGAGGAGAAGGCAAAGGGGCACGCAGAGGAGCAGTGGACGGACGCAGAGACATCCGGTGCGTGCCAGGGACAGGAGGAGGACGCTGACGCGAACCGCGACCACTAGCGCGAGCAGCACGAACCGGCGACGCGGGACGAGACGCAGGCTCACGACGCTCAGCAAGACCTCCAGTAGGACCAGTGTAAGGAGAGGGAGCAGGCAGAGGAGAGGAAGGCTCCAACAGTGACTGCGACTGGACAGGCTGTGGACACTCTACCGAAGGAGAAAGACCAAGAACCTGCTGTAGGAGCGGAACGAAGTACGGCCGAGGCCGCGCGGCAGCTCCAGAATCAGCAGGGACAGCACCAGTACCCTCAGCGACAGCACCAGCGCCACCAACACCTCCAGCGGCAGGACCTCCAGCAGCACCAGCAGCAGAACCACCGCCAGGACAGACAGCAGTAGTCTCAGCACCAACACCCTCAGCAGCTCCAGCTCCAGTAGGACCCGCAGGCCCAGCAGCTCCGGGACCGGCAGCACCAGCACCCTCGACGGTCGACGAAGCTCCAGCTCCAGCAGCACTCCTCCAGCGGCGAGCAAACCACTCGCGCAGCTCCTGTGGAGAGAGGGGCTCCTGGCGAGACGCAGCAGCAGGAGAAACCCCAGGCTCAGCAGCTCCAGACTCAGCACCCCCAGGCACAGCAGCTCCAGACGTAGCACCCCCAGGCTCAGCAGCTCCAGACTCAGCACCTCCAGGCTCAGCAGCTCCAGAATCAGCACCCCCAGACTCAGTAGCTCCAGCTCCAGTAGGACTCGCAGGCCCAGCAGCTCCGGGACCGGCAGCACCCTCAGCAGGCGAAGAAGCTCCAACTCCAGCAGCACGCCTCCAGCGGCGAGCAAACCACTCGCGCAGCTCCTGTGGAGAGAGCGGCTCCCGCCCAGCAGCCCCAGGCTCCGCACCTCCAGGCTCAGCACCCCCAGGCTCAGCACCCCCAGGCTCACGAGCAAGGAAGTAGCGGAGAGCAATGTGCTTCGTTCTGTGCTCCAAGCGCTGCTCTCGACACAAGGCCAACATGGCCTTGTTGTCTACGTACAGCACTGGAGGAGAACGAGGCAGCTCTCCAAGGTCAGTCAGCAGGTAGGTGAGCCAGCGAAGCTCCTGTGCAGCCATGGCCCCGGCGTAGATCTCAGCCTCACAACTAGAGCCGAGAACCGAAGACGAGCGAGTAGACCGCCACGAGACAGAGCCGGAACCAAGGCTGAAGGTGTAACCCTGTGACGACCGCTGCGTAGCCTGGTCGTCAGCCCAAGAAGCGTCTGCGTGCCCAGTAAGGACCACTGGACTCCGCCCTCCAAGCACTAGCCCCATGCCCGACGTACTGCACAGGTAGCGCAATACCCTCTTCGCTGCAGCCATGTGCTCTGGTCGGTGTCTCCCAGGAGCAACATAGCGTGCAAGGATGCTCAGAGGGTATGCAAGGTCAGGTCGTGTGCAGGTCATCAGGTACATGAGGCAGCCAACAAGCTCTGCATACGGACCACTCGACTCTACGGACTCATCCGAAGGCAGAGCTGAGAGTGAGTGGCGAGTAGGCAGAGGAGTGGCCTGAGGCGAGGAGTACGTGAAGCCGAAGCGCTGAAGGACCTGCTGCACCATGTGTGACTGAGTCAGGGTAATGGTGCGGCGTGCTCTGTCCCGAGTGATCTGCAAGCCAAGGTAGCTGCGCAGTTCACCCAGGTCTGTGCACGTGTGTCTCTTCAGCAGCTCGGACTTCACGTAGGCGAGTCCAGCAGTGTCCGCTGTGGCAAAGACCAAGTCGTCGACGTACACGAGGATGTAGAACGGCGGCAGGGAAGTGTCGGTGCGAAGAAACAGCGACGGGTCAGCAGTAGAAGGAGCAAACCCAAGAGCCGCAAGCGTAGTCCTCAGTGTGTCGTGCCACTCACGCGGTGCCTGGCGGAGACCGTAGACTGGCCGTCGGAGGCTCCACTGGGTGCCAGGAGGGAAAGTCCCAGTGAAGCCAGGCGGACGGCGCAGCCAGATCTCCTCGTGCAGGCTACCCTGCAGGAACGCAGTGCTGAAGTCGAGAGAGTGAAGCTCGTAGTCGCGCTGAGCGGCAATGTGCAGCAGCACCCGAAGAGTGGTCATCTTCGGGGTGGGAGAGAAGGTCTGAAAGTAGTCAACTCCCTGCCGCTGACTGAAGCCACGAGCCACGTAACGCGCCTTGAAGACAGGCGGCGAGCCCGGCGGCCGCTTCACCCTGAAGATCCACATGCCACTGACGATGTTCGCCCCAGGAGGGGGAACCGCGTCAACGTAGGTGCCTGTGGACTTCCAGGAAGCCATCTCTGCATCCATAGCTGCCTGCCACTGAGAGGAGTAGGGACCCTCTACGGCCTCCGCGTAAGAACGCGGAGTCGGGATGTCTAGTGCATCCGGGTCTCCCTCAGGGGCTAGCAGTACAGACGCGAGACGAGGTGAAGCAGCGGCTAGACACTGGAACTCCTCCTGCTTGTCCTCTAGGACGTCCGTGCCAAGGGCACACTCACCCCCGACGGACGGAGGACAGGCGGACTCAGACTCAGCGACAAGACGAGCAGCGTAGTCTAGACGACAGCGCGCAGCAAAGTCGACAAGCTCA
Source organism: Closterium sp. NIES-65 (assembly GCA_948144175.1). Taxonomy (NCBI): domain Eukaryota; kingdom Viridiplantae; phylum Streptophyta; class Zygnematophyceae; order Desmidiales; family Closteriaceae; genus Closterium; species Closterium sp. NIES-65. Next base: position 333,784 of record CANXME010001469.1, on the reverse strand, counting down.
GTGACAAGGGCAGACGCAGCAGACGACTCGAAGGAAGGGTCAGTGACAGCAGTAGCAAGGAGACGCGTGACAGTAGGACTGGCAGCACGAAGAGAGTCCGACTCCGGGTCGGCAAGAGCAGGAAGAGAGGAAGCAGGAGGAGAAGGCAAAGGGGCACGCAGAGGAGCAGTGGACGGACGCAGTGACATCCGGTGCGTGCCAGGGACAGGAGGAGGACGCTGACGCGACCCGCGACCACTAGCGCGCTCAGTACGAACAGGCGACGCAGGACGAGACGCAGGCTCACGACGCTCAGTAAGACCTCCAGTCGGACCAGCGTAGGGAGAAGGAGCAGGCAAAGGGGAGGCAGGCTGTAGCTGTGGCTGTGACCGGACAGGCTGCGGACCCTCTAAGGGAGGAGGAGGAGGTGTAAGACCAAGAACCTGCTGCAGGAGCGGAACGAAGTACGGTCGGGGCCGCGCGGCGACGCCAGAAACAGCAGGAACAGCACCAGCACCCCCGGCAGGAGCACCCACTCCAGCAGCACCTCCAGCAGAACCACCAGAAGCTCCAGAACCTCCAGCAGCAGCACCAGGAGCACCGTCAGTCGGACCACCAACCGCAGGCTCAGCGCCAACGTCCTCAGCAGGACCAGCTCCAGGAGAACCCTCAGACCCAGCAGCTCCAGCACCCACAGGACGAGCACCGCCAGGTCGCGTGGCAGCAGCGCCCTCCGCAGCCGAAGAACCACCAGCACCAGCGGCACGCCTCCAGCGCCGGGCAAACCACTCACGTAGCTCCTGTGGAGAGAGCGGCTCCCGGCGAGACGAAGCACCCCCAGGCACAGCACCTCCAGGCTCGGCACCTCCAGGCTCAGCACCCCCAGGCTCAGTACCCCCAGACACAGCACCCCCAGGCACAGCACCCCCAGGCTCAGCACCCCCAGGCTCAGCACCCCCAGGCCCAGCACCCCCAGACTCCGCACCCCCAGGCTCAGCACCCCCAGGCTCAGCACCCCTAGACTCCGCACCCCCAGGCTCAGCTCCCGCAGCAGCACCGGAGTCACCAGTGACCTCGACAGGCTCGACCGCGTCTACCTGAGACACACCTGAAGGGGCAGGACCCTGAGGGGGGAGGGGGACTACTGGGGGGGGACCTGGTACCAAGAAGAGCGGGGGTGGGGGGAGGGACGGAGTGCGGTAGGGGAAGAGGCGGTAGTAGGGTACCGACTCGTCGAACGTGACGTCCTGGGAGGACAGAACACGTCGAGAGGTGGGGTGGTAAAACTGCCACCCAGGGGCGTCGGGGGGGAACCCGAGGAAGACGCAGGGAGAAGCACGAGGGGACAGCTTGTCCGCAGACAGGTCGCGAACAAACGCCCGAGATCCCCAGACCCGGAACGCCGACGCATCGCCAACCTTCCCCGTCCACAACAGAGCTGGGGAGGTCTCCGGTCGAGAGACCCTGGGGTGGAGGTTGATCTGGTGCGCAGCGTACCTGACCGCAAACGGCCACAGAAAATGGGGAGCAGCCGCATGCATCATGGACGTACGAGCGACGTCCATGACCATGCCAATGCGGCGCTCAGCGATCCCATTCTGCTGTGGTGAGTCCGGAAGCGTGAAGGTCTGACGGATGCCTCGCACACGACAGTAGGCACTCAGGAGGGCCGAGGAGAACTCTCCGCCTCTGTCCGAGTGCAGACGCAAGACAGGGAAGTCAGAGCCAAAGCTTCTCCGAAGCTGAAGACGAGCTGCGCGGATCCAGTCGATCAACACCTGAGTGACCTCACCCTTGCTGCGCAAGGGGAAGACTGTGGTGTAACGCGAGTAGTCGTCAATCACTAGCAGGAAGTAGCGCTCCTGACCCTGGCCACGGACGCGGGCTGGGCCCCACACGTCCATGTGAAGCGTCTGCAACGGGGCCTCTGTCGGAGGAAACTGGGAGGAGTGAGGGGCAGCACGCTGGCGCCCCTCGACACAGGGGACACAGGCAGGGCCAGGGCCCGGAGGAAGGGGAGGGAGGGACCGGGGAAGACCAGACACAAGGACCCGCGAGGCCATGCCTCTGAGCCGAAGCAGAGAGGGGTGGCCAAGGCGGTGGTGCCAGAGGAGGGTCTCGTGAGACAGACGACGACACGAACAAGGGGCAGACTCAGGACCAGACCTGGACGCTGCAGCAAACACCTGACCAGACGAAGGGGCCCTACCAGACGCAGTACCTGGAGGAGAAGCAGTGGTCAGTGTGTACAGGCTCGACCCCGGCCGACGTGTAAACGTAGCCAGGTGGCGACCTGTATCCGCCTCCGTACAGTGGGTCACCCGCTGACGAGCAGGGGTGAACTGGTGGACACCTGCATCCTGGAGGTCAGCACCACTCACCAAGTTCGTCGAGAACGAGGGGAGGTAGAGACCAGTCAGGGTGCCAGAGGGGGCCGCCGGACACGGGAGGACAGTGGAGAAGCGAGACAGGACAGGCCCCCCAGAGGGGTCCGCTAGGGACACCGCAACAGGCCGACTCAGCGGCGTGAGAGTGGTGCGGTCCCTAAAGAAGGAGCGAGACGCTCCAGAGTCAAGGGTGAAGGTGTGAGAGGCCGAAGCCGACACAGTACCTGAGAGGGCGGACTCACCAGTACCTGAAAGCACAGACGCACTGGCACCTAGAGCAGCAGCCTCACTAGTACCTGACGCGGCAGTACCAATGCCCGGGTCGGGCGGGAAACACCGGTAACAGTCATCCTCATCACTACCAGTCACAGCATACATAGCAGAGAGAATAGCATCAAAATCAAGATCATAAATAGCTACACCAGCCCTAGACAGCTCTCCCCAGCGGGGGATCTCAGCGGCCTCCGGAAACTGCTGACGCCAGGCGTCGGTCAGGCGGACAAAGCAGCGACGGGCTGTGTGGGCGCCTCCACACCTCTCCCCTGCACGGTCACCAGTGCGAAGAACGTAGGGGCAGGGACCAAGCGCACCACCGCGCTGACGCTGCAAGTACCACTCACGGAGCTGCTGAGGGCCGGGGACGGTGCGAGAGCGCTGCTGCTGCTGCGGCTGCTGCTGTGGCTGCTGCTGCTGCTGCTGCTGCTGGCGCTGACCACCCCCAGAGCTGCTCCGCTGGGACGAGCCACTCCGACCCCCTCCTCCACCGCCACCCCCGCCTCCACCGCCACCCCCGTCGCCACCGCCACCTCCCCCACCAGGACCGTCGCTCCCACCGCTCCCACCGCCTCCTCCGCTACCACCTCCGCCGCCACCTCCGCCTCCACCGCCGCCACTACTACCTCCACTCCCGCCACCACCCCCCCCGCCACCCCCACTCCCCCCTCCACCCCCACCGCCTCCTCCACCGCCCCCTCTGGCTCCACCCGCTCCCTTGCCCCCCTTGCCCTTGCCAGTGCGGCGTCTGCCACTGGGGGCAGACGCCGCGCCGACCGACTCAAAACCAACGAGGTCGGCCGCAGCGGCAGAGGCGACAGAGGGCAGCAGGGGGGAGGGACCACACCCCTCAAAGATGGGGGTGCGAGGGTCACCCCGAGAGGCCCCTACAGCGACAATACTCTTCTCAGCCGCTAGCAGGGACTCCTCAAGGAGGTCGACAGTGAGAGTGGTGGGACAGACAGAGAGAAACTGGTCCCTAACGACACGAAGGGACTCAGGAAGACGGGTGACGAGAAAGTAGAGAGTGATGTACATGGGAGGAGGGTTCGCAGCGCGGAACTCAGCAGGAAGGGCAGCGCGGTAGCGGGTGTCACTAGCGCGGAGGTGGGTAACGAGGTCAGCGACAGTGGGAAAGGAAGCGAGGTCAGGGAAGAGAAACGGTAGCATGAGGCGGCTAAGGGTAGCGGAGGAAGGGGAGGAGTAGCGCGCAACTACAGCGTCGTACAAGGCCTGAGCGGTCTTGCACTGACTAAAGTGGGCACGCTCAGAGGAAGGGAGGTGGCGACGCACAGCAAGACGTGCAGCAGCATCGCGGGTCGCCCACTTGGAGCGAACGGCAGAGTCAGCATCAGCAGGCGGGGCAGGGACAGCGCCAGAGACAAAGTCAAAGAGAGAGACCTCATCTACCGCATCACACAGTAAGTACAGCTGCAGGTCCTCGATCCAGACGGCAAAGTCAATGGCCCTCCCCTCAGCGTCAAAAGTGAGAACATTGGGGGTGGCCATGGCAGCAGCTGAAAGTCTCACCAGGATGGGAGAGTCGGGTAGGTCAGCAGCAGGCGGCTCGGGCTGCTCGGGCGGCTCGGGCGGCTCGGGCGGCTCGGGCGTCTCGGGTACCGGGCGGCTCGGCTGCTGCCGGGCGGCTCGGCTGCCGCTGGGCGGCTCGGCTGCGGCTGGGCGGCTCGGCTGCTGCTGGGCGGCTCGGCGGGGCCGTCAGGGTGTATCTGCGGGGCCGGGACAGGGGACGGCGGGGCCGTCAGGTGGCGGGCCAGCAGGCGAGGTGGCGAGCCGTCAGGTGAGGCGGCGGGGCCGTCAGGTCAGGTGGCGGGCCAGCAGGTGAGGCGGCGGGGCCGTCAGGTCAGGTGGCGGGCCAGCGGGTGAGGCGGCGGGCCGTCAGGTGAGGTGGCGGGCCAGCAGGTTAGGCGGCGGGCCGTCAGGTGAGGCGGCGGGGCCGTCAGGTCAGGTGGCGGGCCAGTAGGTGAGGCGGCGGGCCGTCAGGTGAGGCGGCGGGGCCGTCAGGTAAGGTGGCGGCGGGCCGTCAGGTGAGGCGGCGGGGCCGTCAGGTAAGGTGGCGGGCCAGCAGGTGAGACGGTGGGCCGTCTGGTGAGGCGGGGGGGCCGTCTGGTGAGGTGGCGGGCCAGAAGTCGAGGCGGCGGGCCGTCAGGTGAGGCGGCGGCCGTCAGGTAAGGCGGCTGCGGGGCCGACAGAGGTGCAGCGGGGGGGGGGGGGGGGGGGGGGGGGGGGGGCCTGCTGCAGCGACGAAGAGGCCGCGCGGCCGTCTTGAGGGCGGCGCGGCGCGGCAGAGCCGAGAGGGCGGCGCGGCGCGGCTGTAAGGGCCGCGCGAAGTGGGGCCTGAACCGCGCGCGCGAAAAAAAAATTGAGTCGCGCGCGCGACTCTCGGGGCGCCACAAGGGCAGCTCGACGCGCACTAGGGGGAGCGCGCCTCGGGGAGAATAGGGCGCGCTCCGGGCAGGAAAAAAAAAATCGTGGGTGGGCCCAAAGAACGGTCCTTAGGAGGGACCCGCTCTATACCATGTGAAACTAACTGAACAGGAATGAATTGACTAAGTCAGAGTTGGGTACAAATACAACCCTAGCAAACTGTACCCCATATGTGCTACCCCACTGTAGCCTACAAACATGCATCAGCTATAATAATCTGACACCACGGACGGGGGCCGGGCCCCACACGTCCATGTGAAGCGTCTGCAGAGGAGCCTCTGTCGGGGGAAACTGGGAGGAGTGAGGAGCAGCCCTGAGGCGCCCCTCGACACAGGGGACACAGGAAGGTCCTGGTCCCGAAGGAAGGGGAGGGAGAGACTGGGGAAGACCAGAGACAAGGACACGGGAAGCCATGCCCCGAAGACGGGGCAAGGAGGGGTGGCCTAGACGGTGGTGCCACAGAAGAGTCTCGTGAGACAGGAGGCGACACGAACAGGGGGCAGACTCAGGACCAGACCTGGACGCAGCAGCAAACACCTGACCCGACGCTGCTACCTGACCGGACGCGGGGACAGGAGGAGACTCAGTGGTCAGGGTGTAGAGGCTCGACCCCGGCCGACGCGAGAACGTGGCCAGGTGCCGGCCTGTGCGTGCGTCCGTGCAGTGGGTCACCCGCTGACTCGCAGGAGTGAACTGGTGAACCCCCGCATCCTGTAGGTCTGCACCACTCACCAAGTTCGTCGAGAACGAGGGGAGGTACAGGCCAGACAGGGTGCCCGAGGGGGCAGCCGGACACGGGAGGACAGTGGAGAAGTGAGCGAGGACAGGACCCCCAGAGGGGTCAGCCAGGGAGACTGCAACCGGCCGACCAAGCGGCGTGAGTGTGGTGCGGTCCCGAAAGAAGGAGCGAGAAGCCCCAGAGTCAAGTGTAAAGGTGAGGGAGGCCGAAGCCAACGCGGTACCTGAGAGCGCAGCCTCACCCGCACCTGAGGAAGCAGACTCACTAGCACCTAGAGCAGCAGCCGCACCTGTACCTGGAGCAGGAGACTCACTAGCACCCAGAGCAGCAGCCTCACCAATAGCTAGAGCAGCAGGTCCTATACCTGGGTCACGCGGGACGCACAGGTGACCGGCACGGTCAGCACTAGTAGGCAATGCATACATGGCAGTGAGAATAGCATCATAGTCAAGAGCATATATATCTACCCTCTGCCTAAGCAACTCCACCCAGTCGGGAAGCTCAGCCTCGTCGCCAAACACGGTACGCCAGGCGTCGCTCAGACGGGCGAAGCAGCGGGACTGTGTATGACTACGTGTCCCACAAGGCTGACCAGTCCGAGTACCAGTGCGAATCACGTAAGAGCAGCGAACAGCACTGAGAGACCCTCCACTCTGAGCGTACCACTCACGAAGCTGGCGAGGCGTGAGAGACACGCGAGAGGGTCGCGGGAGCTGCATCTGGCCGCCACCACGAGTAGAAGCAGCAGGAGTGGAAGTAGGAGTAGTGTCGCCACCCCTACAGCCCCAACCAGCGTACCACTCACGCAGCTGCTGGGGCGTGAGGGACTCACGCAGGCGTCGCTGGGGCTGCATCTGGCTCCGCAAGTAGAAGCAGGAGCAGGACTAGCAGCAGGAAGGCAGGCAGCCAGGCAAGCCAAAAGGCAGACAGGCAGGCAAGCAGGCAACGCGCAGCGTGCTAGCAGGGCAAGAGCTCACCAGTGGTGGGAAGAGTAGGCTCGGCGACTCAGCGGCTCGGCAGCTCGGCGGCTCGGCGGCTCGGGCGACTCGGGCGGCTCGGCGGCAAGGCGGCTCGGCAGCAACTGCAGCTCAGCAGCTCGGTGACTCGGCGGCTCGGCGGCAGGGCGGCTCGGCAGCAACTGCAGCTCAGCAGCTCAGCGACCCGGCGGCTCGGCGGCAGGGCGGCTCGGCTGCTGGGCGGCTCGGGTGCAGGGTGGCTCGGCGGTGGGGCGGCTCGGCTGCTGCAGGTGAGTGATGAAGGAGGAGGAGAAGCAGGGGAGGCCACACACCTGCCACCCCTCTGCTGGCCTCTCCCGCAAGCGGCCCCCTCAGGTCGCCTCGACAGGCAACGGGAAAAGGGGGGGTGGGTGGTGGGGGCCGGTAGGTGCAGCGGCGGGGCCAGGAGGTGCAGTTGCGGGGCCGGTAGAAGGGGACGGCAGGAGCCGTCAGGAGGGGACGGCGGGGCCGTCAGGAAGGGACGGCGGGGCCGTCACGAAGGGACGGCGGGGCCGTCAGGAGGCGACCGGGCCGCGACGGGGGCAGGCGGCAGGGCCGCGTAAGGGCCTGGGCGGGGCCGCGACAGAGCCGTCGGCGGGGCCGCGTGAAAGCCGGGGCGGGGCCGCGTAGAAGCCGGGGCGGGGCCGCGCGAGAGCAGGCGGCGGGGCCGCGAAGGAGCCGGGGCGGGGCCGCGTGAGAGCAGGCGGCGGGGCCGCGTAAGGGCCTGGGCGGGGCCGCCACAAAGCCGTCGGCGGGGCCGCGTGAAAGCCGGGGCGGGGCCGCGTAGAAGCCGGGGCGGGGCCGCGCGAGAGCAGGCGGCGGGGCCGCGAAGGAGCCGGGGCGGGGCCGCGTGAGAGCAGGCGGCGGGCCCGCGTAAAGGCCGGGGCGGGGCCGCGACAGAGCCTGCTGCGGGGCCGCGTGAGAGCCGGCGACGGGGCCGCGTAAGGGCCGGCGGCGGGGCCCCGTCAGAGAGGGCGGCGGGGCCGCGTCAGTGAAAGCGGCGGGGCCGCAGGGAAAATGACGACCCGAGGGGTCGCTAAAAAAAAAAAATCGCGCCTCGGGGGGCGCTTCGGTGGGCCCAAAAAAAAACGGTCCGTAGAAGGACCCGCTCTATACCATGTGAGAATAAGCGAACAGGAATGAATGAACTAGCAGTGAAATGAGTACAAGTAGGAAACCCTAGAATTGTGTACCCCCTATAGGCTAACCCACTGTAGCCTACACAAGCAGAACATATATAATGTTTGACAACGGCGCCTACCGCTGAGGGCAGACGCCGCACCGACCGACTCTAAACCAACGAGGTCGGCCGCAGCAGCAGAGGCGACAGAGGGTAACAGGGGGGAAGGAGAACACCCCTCAAAGATGGGGGTGCGCGGGTCACCACGAGAGGCCCCTACAGCGACTATGCTCTTCTCGGCCGCTAGTAGGGACTTCTCGAGGAGGTCGACAGTGAGGGTGGTGGGACAGACAGAGAGAAACTGGTCCCTAACAGCACGAAGGGACTCAGGGAGACGGGTGACTAGAAAGTAGAGGGTGATGTACATGGGAGGGGGGTTTTCGGCGAGGAAGGCAGCAGGAAGCGCAGCTCGGTAGCGAGTGTCACTAGCGCGAAGGTGGGTAAAGAGGTCAGTGACTGTGGGAAAGGCAGCAAGGTCAGGGAAGAGGTACGGTAGCATGAGGCGGCTCAGTGTAGCAGTGGAAGGGGAGGAGTAGCGCGCAACTACAGTGTCGTACAAGGCCTGAGCGGTCTTGCACTGACTAAAGTGGGCACGCTCGGAGGAAGGGAGGTGGCGACGCACAGCAAGACGTGCAGCAGCATCGCGTGTGGCCCACTTGGAGCGAACAGCGGGGTCAGCATCAGCAGGAGGGGCAGGGACAGCGCCAGAGGCAAAGTCAAAGAGAGAGATGTCATCTACTGAATCGCACCGCAAGTACAGCTGCAGGTCCTCGACCCAGACCGCAAAGTCAATGGCGCGACCCTCAGCGTCAAAGGCCAGGACACTGGGGGTGGCCATGATAGCAGCCGACAGTCTCACCAGAGAAGAAGGGTCGAGCAGCTCAGTAGAACAGCAACACAGAAGCTCAGCAACTCCGCCGGCCCAGGAGTAGCAGCAGCCCCACAGGATCCGGCTCCCGGGACCGTAGACGGATCGGGCGGCTCGCGCGGCTCGGGCGGCTCGGGCGGATCGGGCGGCTCGGGCGGCTCGGGCGGCTCGGGCGGCTCGCGCGGCTCGGGTGACGCGGGGGCACACGGGCGGCGCGGGCGGCTGCACGGGCGGCTCACGGGCGGCTGGGGCGGCTCACGGGCGGCACGGTGGGCGGCTGCACGGGCGGCTGTACGGGCGGCTGCACGGGCGGCTGCACGGGCGGTTGCACGGGCGGGTGCACGGGCGGCGCACGGGCGGCGCACGGGCGGCTGCACGGGTGGCGCGGCGGGCTGCAGCGGGGCCTAAGCGGGGCCGTAGCGGGGCCGTAGCGGGGCCGACGACGGGCTGTAGCGGGGCCGTAGCAGGGTCGGCGGGGCCTAGGCGGGGCCGACGGGGCCGACGGGGCCGTAGCGAGGCCGTAGCGGGGTCGTAGCCCGGCCTAAGCGGGGCCGACGGGGCCTAAGCGGGGCCGACGAGGCCTAAGCGGGGCCGACGCGGGGCCGTAGCGGGGCCTAAGCGGGGCCGACGGGGCCTGAGCGGGGCCGACGGGGCCCAAGCGGGGCCGACGAGGGGCCGTAGCGGGGCCTAAGCGGGGCCGACGGGGCCTAAGCGGGGTCGACGCGGGGCCGTAGCGGGGCCTAAGCGGGGCCGTAGGGGTAAAGCGGGGCCGCGACTAAAGGGCGGCGGGATCGCGAAGGTAAGGGCGACACGCAGGGTCGCTAAAAAAAAGGAACGCGCGCCTCGGGGCGCGCTTCGGTGGGCCCTAGGAGCAGTCCCTAGGAGGGGACCTGCTCTGATTCCATGAGAAGAATTGAACGAGAATGAAATGACTATAAACGAAGTGAGTACAAATAGGAAACCCTAGTTGGGTTGTACCCCCTATGGGATACCCCACTATAGCCTACACAAATAAGTAAGCTATAATGTTCTGACAGAATTTTCCTCTAAGCCTTTGCAGTTGTGTAGGCTTCACCTGTGGGCAACGGGGAGCCTTAACACTCTGCTGCGGGGAGAGAATATTAACTCCACGGAACGCACGGCCCTTCTCTACGCTCCGTAATACTTTGCCCATATTTGCAGGTACCTGAATGACTTCTAAAGGCTTTTTCTTGGCCTCTAGTTCTCCCCTGAGTTTTTCAAAGGCTTGAAAACCACGAGAAGCGATATTTTTCGTTAGAGTATCTTTATAGGATACTTTTAACGATTTCTTACTTTCGTGGGGGTCCGGGTGGAGTTTCCCGGTCGGTGCAGAGTCTTTTTTCGCGGAGCCACCAGTCGCCTCGGCGATTTCCCCTGATGCCGGCCGGTCGTGACGTTTTATATTCGCGCCATCATTTTCTCCTTTTTTCGCCCGCTCCGAAGTCGCCACGTCGTCGCCCTTTTTCGCTTTTCGGATCTTTACGCGATCGCCAGTTCGATCCGCGGCTACTGGCGATTCCCGTTGTTTTACTTCGGGGGTGCTCCACTGTTACCGTCCTGCATGATCGCACGTACTTTCTTCAACTTGTAGCACGACAGAATCTGATGCCCTGCTGCGCCGCAAAATTCGCATTTGGTCGGCTGCCGCTTCGCGTCGAATTTGTCGATATCCATCGGTTCGGCGAACGTGGGGGGTGCCGATCGCTCCGTGCCGACTGTACGGTTCGGCGTGAAGCATCGTGTTTCGGGTTGACTTCGGGTCAGCGCGTCGTAACGCTCGGCTGCACGCACGATGTCCTTGTAGCTTTCGTGATTTGACGCGATCACCTGCCGCTGAACCCCCAATTTTAACCCTTCTGTATATGCCGTGATTTTTTCGCCTTCGGTCAGGTCGGGGATGCGGGTGAACAAGAGCTCCATCTGCTGCGTGTACTGCGCTACACTACCGTACTGCTTGTGCCGATGAATTTGTTGCCGCGCCATATAGGTAGTATTAACCGGTTCGAAACGCCCGATAAATTCTGCCCGAAACTGCTGCCACGTTTTCTCCCCGCGGGCCTCGTCAGTGTTGTAGATCCACGAGTGCTGGTCCGCGTAACAGTGTGGCTGCGAGCCGGATTCGTGTTGCGTCGTATGTCAGGGTCGAACAGCCAATGGCCTCGAAGTAGATCTCGAGGATTGCCACGAAACGCCGGACATCGGATCCCTTTGCGCTTGGATCGAACGCTTCCGGGAGCCTCGGTCGTGCTGCTTCGAGGTTCGGCGTTGGTGGTGCCATTGGGCCGTGAAATATCGGTGTCGCCACTGCTGCTGGAATTGTCGGTACTGTAGTGGTTGCAGTCGCTGCTGCTGTCGTGGCGAGCGCCGGGTGGCTTGTTAAAAAAGCCTCGAGTCGACGAAGCGTCGCCTGCGTCTGCTCCATGTCAGTGCGGAGGCTCGCGACGTCGCTCGTGGTCGCTTAGTTGTCGCCTTGGCCCTCCATTTGGTGATTTACAGGAAGATGCGCGACGAAAATAATCGAATTCTAGGTGCTGGTCGACTTACTGCGAGTCAATTGACTGTAGAATCGACGAGCGTGAATTCTGTAGGTTGCGTAAATCTCCCTTAGGCGAAATTCGCGTCCGATCTCGGCCGTTGAGTAGAAAATCGATCCGACGCTCCAAATTCCAACTTTTTTGGGCGAAATTCTCTGGGCCGTTGAGATGAAACTCGATCAAACGGTCGAAACTCCAACCTTTCCACCAGTAAATCTGAGGGGTGTTCGAAAACCGAATCGAGGGGGACTTAGAAAAATTGCGCGGAACTGGTTTTACATACCCGTATCGGCGCTTTCGTCGTCGCCCCCGCGGTTTTTAAAGGCCGGAACTAAGCGGTTGAAGACCTCGCGTGTAAACCCGCTCTGATTACCAAGTGTGAGGATCTAGGATCGAGCTCAGAAAAGATAGTTTGAATTGAAAGATCACCTGGGTACAACATGAGGCTATATAGGCTCGACACAAGGCAGGTAACCCAGATGTTACGCGAATGTTCTGAGGGTCGCGAAGCGTCCCGAACAGAACCTTCCCGAACTCGGTAGAAAGCAATTCGGTGGCGACCGAATAGCTTGAGTTCGGTGCACGTAACCTGGTTCGGTGCCTATAACTATCATAACTATAGTATAGCAACGAACCTAGGAAATCAAGCAATTCATGCATGCAGAAAATAATCCTAAGCTAGGAATAGCGTAAGGAAATAATAGCAAGCATGAATAACAAGCATAAGCCGACGTACTCTCACAGACTGAGTCAGGGTAATGGTGCGCTGTGCTCTGTCCCGAGTGATCTGCAAGCCAAGGTAGCTGCGCAGTTCACCCAGGTCTGTGCACGTGTGTCTCTTCTGCAGCTCGGACTTCACGTAGGCGAGTCCAACAGTGTCAGCAGTGGCAAAGACCAAGTCGTCGACGTACACGAGGATGTAGAAAGGCGGCAGAGAAGTGTCGGTGCGCAGAAACAGCGACGGGTCGGCAGTAGAAGGAGCAAACCCAAGAGCCGCAAGTGTAGTCCTCAGTGTGTCGTGCCACTCACGGGGCGCCTGGCGGAGACCGTAAACTGGACGCCGGAGACTCCACTGGGTACCAGGAGGGAACGACCCAGTGAAGCCAGGTGGGCGACGCAGCCAGATCTCCTCGTGCAGGCTGCCCTGCAAGAAAGCAGTGCTGAAGTCGAGGGAGTGCAGCTCGTAGTCACGGTGAGCAGCAACGTGCAGTAGCACCCGAAGAGTGGTCATCTTCGGGGTGGGAGAGAAGGTCTGAAAGTAGTCAACTCCCTGCAGCTGACTGAAGCCAGGAGCCACGTACTGTGCCTTGAAGACAGGTCGAGAACCCGACGGCCGCTTCACCCTGAAAATCCACATGCCACTGAGTATGTTCGCCCCAGGAGGGGGAACAGCGTCAACGTAGGTGCCTGTGGACTTCCAGGAAGCCATCTCTGCATCCATAGCTGCCTGCCACTGAGAAGAGTAGGGACCCTCTATCGCCTCCGCGTAAGAGCGCGGAGTCGGGATGTCAAGTGCATCCGGGTCTCCCTCAGGGGTAAGAAGTACGGACACGAGATGAGGTGAAGCAGCTGCCAGACACTGGAACTCCTCCTGCTTGTCCTCAAGGACGTCCGTGCCAAGGGCACACTCACCCCCGACGGACGGAGGACAGACAGACTCAGACTCAGCAACAAGACTAGCAGCGTAGTCTAGGCGACAGTGAGCAGCAAAGTGGACGAGCTCAGCAACTAGGGCAGACACAGCAGTGGACTCAAAGGAAGGGTCAGCGACGACAGTAGCAAGGAGACGCGTGACAGTAGGACTGGCAGCACGAAGAGAGTCCGACTCCGGGTCGTCAAGAGTAGGAAGAGAGGACGCAGGAGGAGAAGGCAAAGGGGCACGCAGGGGAGCAGTGGACGGACGCAGAGACATCTGGTGCGTGCCAGGGACAGGAGGAGGACGCCGACGCGAACTGCGACCACTAGTGCGAGCAGCACGAACAGACGACGTAGGACGAGACGCAGGCTCACGACGCTCAGCAAGACCTCCAGTAGGACCAGTGTAGGGAGAGGGAGCAGGTAGTGGGGAGGCAGGCTGTAATTGTAGCTGTGACTGGACAGGCTGTGGACACTCTAAAGAAGGAGGAGGACCTGTAGAAGGTGGAAGACCAAGAACCTGCTGCAGGAGTGGAACGAAGTACGGTCGAGGCCGCGCGACGACGCCAGACACAGCAGGGACAGCACCAGTACCCCCAGCAGGAGCACCCTCTCCAGCAGCACCTCCAGCAGCTCCAGAACCTCCAGCAGTACCGCGAGCAGTAGGCGCAGCACCAACGCCCGCAGCAGCACCAGCTCCAGTCGAACCCGCAGGCCCAGCAGCTCTAGTACTCCCACTACGAGCACCTCCGGGACCCGCGGCACCAGTACCCTCAGCAGCCAAAGAACCTCCAGCTCCAACAGCACGGCTCCAGCGCCGAGCAAACCACTCGCGCAGCTCCGGCGGAGAGAGTGGCTCCCGGGGAGAAGAAGCCCCCGCAGGACCTCCAGGCGTAGCACCTCCTTGCTCAGCACCCTCAGTCGCAGCACCCCCATGCTCAGCACCCCCAGGCTTAGCATCTCCAGGCTCAGCACCCCCACGCTCAGCACCCCCAGTCGTAGCACCCCCAGACTCAGCACCCACAGGCTCAGCACCCCAAGTCGCAGTACCCCCAGGCTCAGCACCCCCAATCGCAGCACCCCCAGGCTCAGCACCCTCAGCAGCACCAGAGTCACCAGTGACCTCGACAGGCTCGACTACGTCTACCTAGGACACACCTGAAGGGGCAGGACCCTGAAGGGGGGGGGGATCTACCGGGGGGGGACTTGGGACAAGGAAGAGCGGGGGCGGGGGTAGGGACGGAGTGCGGTAGGGGAAGAGGCGGTAGTAGGGGACCGACTCGTCAAACGTGACGTCCTGGGAGGACAGAACACGGCGAGAGGTGGGGTGGTAGAACTGCCACCCAGGCGCGTCAGGGGGGAACCCCAGGAAGATGCAAGGAGCAGCGCGAGGGGACAGCTTGTCCGCAGACAAGTCGCGGACAAACGCCCGAGATCCCCAGACCCGGAACGCCGACGCATCGCCAACCTTCCCCGTCCACAGCAAGGCTGGGGAGGTCTCCGGCCTGGAGACCCTGGGGTGGAGGTTGATCTGATGCGCCGCGTACCTCACCGCAAACGGCCACAGAAAATGGGGGGCAGCCGCATGCATCATGGACGTACGAGCGACGTCCATGACCATGCCAATGCGGCGCTCAGCGATCCCATTTTGCTGCGGAGAGTCCGGAAGCGTGAAGGTCTGACGAATGCCTCGTGCGCGACAGTAGGCTCTCAGAAGGCCAGAGGAAAACTCTCTGCCTCTATCCGAGTGCAGACGCAGAACAGGAAAGTCCGAGCCAAAGCTCTGCCTGAGCTGGAGACGAGCTGCGCGGATCCAGTCGATCAGCACCTCAGTGACATCACCCTTGCTGCGCAAGGGGAAGACTGCGGTGTAACGTGAGTAGTCATCAACAACAAGCTGGAAGTAGCGCTTGTGACCCTGTCCACGGACGCGGGCTGGGCCCCACACGTCCATGTCAAGCGTCTGCAGCGGGGCCTCTGTCGGAGGAAACTGGGAGGAGTGAGGGGCAGCCCTCTGGCGCCCCTCGACACACGGGACACAGGAAGGGCCAGGCCCCTGAGGAAGGGGAGGGAGGGACCTGGGGAGACCAGAAACAAGAAGACGAGAGGCCATGCCTCTGAGCCGAAGCAGAGAGGGGTGACCAAGGCGGTGGTGCCAGAGGAGAGTCTCGTGAGAGAGGAGACGACACGAACAGGGGGCAGACTCAGGACCAGACCTGGACGCTGCAGCAAACACCTGACCTGACGCAGACACCCTACCAGACGCAACAACTGGAGGAGACGCAGTGGTCAGTGTGTACAGGCTCGACCCCGGCTGACGTGTAAACGTAGCCAGGTGTCGGCCTGTGCGAGCCTCTGTACAGTGCGTCACTCGTTGACTCGCAGGAGTGAACTGGTGGACTCCCCCATCCTGTAGGTCAGCACCACTCACCAAGTTCGTAGAGAACGAGGGAAGGTAGAGACCAGACAGGGTGCCAGAGGGAGCCGCCGGACACGGGAGGACTGTGGAGAAGTGAGCTAGGACAGGACCCCCAGAGGGGTCAGCCAGAGGCACAGCATCCGGCAGACTTAGCGGCGTGAGTGTGGTGCGGTCGCGAAAGAAAGAGCGAGAAGCTCCAAAGTCAAGGGTGAAGGTGAGGGAGGCCGAAGCCGACGCAGTACCTGAGAGCGCAGACTCTCCAGTACCTGAGGAAGCAGACGCACTAGCACCTAGAGCAGCAGCGTCGCAAGCACCTAGGGCAGCAGCCGCACCTGTACCTAGAGCAGCAGTCTCAATGCCCGGATCGGGCGGGAAACACCGGTAACAGTCACCCTCATCACTAATAGTAACAGAATACATGGCAAACAAGATAGCATCAAAATCAAGATCATAGATGGCTACTCCCACCCTAGACAGCTCGCCCCAGCGAGGGATCTCTGTGGCCTCAGGGAACTGGTGACGCCACGCGTCCGTCAGGCGGCCAAAGCAGCGCTGGGTAGGGTGCGCACCCCCACACTGCTCACCCGCACGGTCGCCGGTGCGCAGGACGTAGGTGCACGGACCAAAACCCCCACCCCGCTGGCGTGCAGTGTACCACTCACGGAGCTGCTGAGGGGATAGGGTCTCACGATCACGCTGCTGCTGCTGGCGCGGACCACCACCGGAGCCACTCCTCTGCGTAGACCCGCGACCAGCTCCACCTCCACCTCCGCCCCCTCCGTCGCCTCCGCCACCATGGCCGCCTCCACCACCACCGCCGCCTCCGCTACCGCCGCATCCTCCGCTCCCTCCACCACCGCCGCCGCCTCCGCGCCCACTGCCGCCACCGGTACCCCCACCCCCTCCACCACTCCCTCCACCACCCCCACTCCCTCCGCCGCCTCCACCGCCACCTCCACCGCCCCCGCCAGCTCCTCCAGTGCCCTTGCCCCCCTTGCCCCTGCCTGTGCGGCGCTTCCCCGAAGGGGCAGACGCAGCGCCTACCGACTCGAGACCAACGAGGTCGGCAGCAGCAGCAGAAGCGACAGAGGGCAAGAGGGGGGAGGGAGAACACCCCTCAAAGACAGGGGTGCGGGGGTCACCACGAGAAGCTCCTACAGCGACTATGCTCTTTTCCGCCGCTAGGAGGGACTTCTCGAGGAGGTCAATGGTGAGGGTGGTGGGGCACACAGCTAGGAAGTGGTCCCTGACTACTCTAAGGGAGTCAGGGAGTCGGGTGACTATGAAGTAGAGGGTGATGTACATGGGGGGGGGGTTCTTGGCGCAGAAGTCAGCAGGAAGCGCAGCGAGTGTCACTAGTGCGGAGTTGCGTAATGAGATCAGCGACTGTGGGAAAGGCAGCTAGGTCAGGGAAGAGGTACGGCAGCATGAGACGGCTTAGTGCAGCAGTGGCAGGGGAGGAGTAGCGTGCAACTACAGCGTCTTACAAGGTCTAAGCATTCTTGTACTGACTAAAGTGTGCACGCTCGGAGGTAGGGAGGTGGCGACGCACAGCAAGACGTGCAGCAGCGTCGCGCGTGGCCCACTGGGAACGAACAGTGGCGTCAGCATCGGGAGCAGGGGCAAAGGACGCGCCAGAGGTGAGGTCAAAGAGAGAGAGACCGTCTGCCCTATCGCACTGTAAGAACAGCTGTAGATCATCTACCCAGACCTCGAAGTCAATGGCCCTACCCTCAGCGTCAAAAGCTAGGACACTAGGGGTAGCCAGGACGACAGTAGACTAGCAGTGCAGGCAGTAGGGTGAGGGCAGTGCAGTGAAAGAGGGACTGTGCTCACCAGACTGGGCAGCTCAGGCAGGTCGGAAGTAGGGCGGCTCGGCGGCTCGGCTGCTGGGCGGCTCGGCTGCAGGGCGGCTCGGCTGCTGGGCGGCTCGGCAGCTGGGCGGCCCGGCTGCTGGGCGGCTCGGCTGTGCTGCTGCAGGGCGGTGCGGCGCTACAGCAGGTGAGAGGCGGCGAGGCCGCTGTAGGGTAGGGCGGCGACGGGCCGCGCTAGGGCGGCGACGGGTCGCAGCAGAAAGGGCGGCGACGGGCCGCTGTAGGGCGGCAGCTGGCCGCTTTAGGGCTGCGGCGGGCCGCTGCGGAAAGGGGGGGCGGCGAGGCCGCTTGAGGGCGGCAATATGCCGCTGCTGAAAGGGCGGGGGCGGGCCGGTTTGGGGCGGTTACGGGCCGCTGCAGAACGGGCGGCGGGGGGCCGCAGCAGGGCGGCGGCGGGCCGCTTTAGGGCGGCGGCGGGCCGCTGCAGAACGGGCGGCGGTGGGCCGCGTAGGGCGGCGGCAGGCCGCTGCGGAAAGGGCGGCGGCGGGCCGGTGTAGGGCGGCGACGGGCCGCTGCAGAGCAGGCGGCGGCGGGCCGCTGCGGGAAGGGCGGCGGCAGGCCGGTTTAGGGCGGCGACGGGCCGCTGCTGAGCAGGCGGCGGCGGGCCGCTTTAGGGCAGCGGCGGGCCGCTGCGGGAAGGGCGGCGGCGGGCCGGTTTAGGGCGGCGATGGGCCGCTGCAGAGCGGGCGGCGGCGGGCCGCTTTAGGGCGGCGGCGGGCCGCTAAGGAAAGGGCGGCGGCGGGCCGCAAAGGGCGGCGGCGGGTCGCTGCAGAAAGGGCGGCGGGCCGCTAGGGCAGGCGCGCTTCGGGCAGGGGGTAGGACGCGCCCCGGGCAGGAAATTTTTTTTGTTGGTGGGCCCTATGAATAGTTCCCACGAGGGAACCTGCTCGATACCATGAGGAAATGCAAACGAGAATGAATGAACTATGAATGAAGTGAGTACATATAGGAAACTCTAATTGTGTTGTAACCCCTATGGGATACCCCACTACAGCCTACACAACAGCATAAGCTATATGTCAGAACATTATAGCTTACTTATTTGTGTAGGCTATAGTGGGGTATCCCATAGGGGGTACAACCCAATTAGGGTTTCCTATTTGTACTCACTTCGTTCATAGTCATTTCATTCACGTTCCTTTATTCACATGGAATCAGAGCAGGTCCCATCCTAGGGACTGTTCTTTAGGGCCCACCGAAGCGCGCCCGAGGCGCGCGCCTTTTTAGCGACCCTCCGAGTCGCCCTTTTCCTTCGCGGCCCCGCCGCCCTACTTCGCGGCCCGACCGCCGCCCTACTCGCGGCCCAGCCGCCGCCCTACCTTAGCGGCCCACCCGCCGCCCTTGCTAGCGGCCCCGCCGTCCCGTCGCGGCCCCGCCACTCCGTCGCGGCCCCGCCACTCCGTCGCGGCCCCGCCACCCAGTCGCGGCCCCGCCACCCAGTCGCGGCCCCGCCACCCAGTCGCGGCCCCGCCACCTCTTCGCGCGGCCCCGCCACTTCGTCGCGGCCCCGCCACCCCGTCGCGACCCCGCCACTCTGTCGCGGCCCACCCGCCGCCCTACCTGCGGCCGTCCCGCCGCCCTACCTGCGGCCTCCCCGCCGCCCTACCTGCGGCCGTCCGCTGCCCTACCTGCGGCCGTCCCGCCGCCCTACCTGCGGCCTACCCGCCGCCCTACCTGCGGCCGTCCGCCGCCCTACCTGCGGCCGTCCGCCGCCCTACCTGCGGCCGTCCGCCGCCCTACCTGCGGCCGTCCCGCCGCCCTACCTGCGGCCTACCCGCCGCCCTACCTGCGGCCCACCTGCCGCCCTACCTGCGGCCTGCCCGGCCGCCCTACCTACGCGGCCCAGCGGCAGCCGAGCCGCCGCGCTGCCCAGGAGCAGCCGAGCCGCCCAGAAGCCGCCGAGCCGCCCAGCAGCAGCCGAGCCGCCCAGAGCCACCGAGCCGCCCAGCAGCAGCCGAGCCGCCCGGAGCCGCCGAGCCGCCCAGCAGCAGCTGAGCCGCCCAGCAGCAGCAGAGCCGCCCGGGAGCTGAGCCGCCCAGCAGCCTAGCGGCCGAGTCGCCAGGCGACCTTCCTCCCGAGCCGCCCGACCTGCCCTGCCCGGTGAGCACTGCACTGCTGTCACTACGTACCCTTCCCCTATTGCTTGCACTGCTCCACTGTCGTAGTCATGGCTACACCCAGTGTCCTCGCTTTTGACGCTGAGGGTCGAGCCATTGACTTTGAGGTCTGGCTCGACGACCTGCAGCTGTTTTTACAGTGCGACAGGGCCGACGGTCTGTCTCTCTTTGACCTCACCTCTGGCGCCGTCCCTACCCCTGCTGCTGATGCTGACGCCACTGTTCGCTCTCAGTGGGCCACGCGCGATGCTGTTGCACGTCTTGCTGTGCGTCGCCACCTACCTACCGCTGAGCGCGCGCACTTTAGCCAGTACAAGAGTGCTCAGACCTTGTACGACGCTGTAGTTGCGCGCTACTCCTCAACTGCCACTGCTGCACTGAGCCGCCTCATGCTCCCCTTCCTCTTCCCTGACCTTGCCGCCTTTCCCACTGTCGCTGATCTCATCACGCACCTCCGCAATAGTGACACTCGCTACCGCGCTCCGCTTCCTGCTGACTTCTGCGCCAAGAACCCCCCCCCCATGTACATCACTCTCTACTTCTTAGTCACTCGCCTCCCTGACTCCCTTTGTGTAGTACGGGACCACTTCCTCGCGGTCTGTCCCACCACCCTCACAGTCGACAGCCTTGAGAAGGCCCTCCTTGCAGCAGAGAAGAGCATAGTTGCTGTAGGAGCCTCTCGAGGTGACCCCCGCGCCCCCATCTTTGAGGGGTGTTCCCCTTCCCCTCTCCTGCCCTCTGTCGCCTCTGCCGCTGCGGCCGACCTCGTTGGTCTTGAGTCGGTCGGTGCGGCGTCTGCCCCTAGCGGGAGACGCCGCTCTGGCAAGGGCAAGGGGGGCAAGGGAGCGGGTGGGACCAGTGGGGGCGGTGGCGGAGGAGGTGGACGCGGCGGAGGGAGTGGGGGTGGCGGTGGAGGTGGTAGCGGGGGTGGGGGTGCTAGTGGCGGCAGTGGAGGCGGGAGTGGCGGCGGCGGTGGCGGTGGTAGCGGAGGTGGCGGAGGTGGCGGCGGTGGAGGCGGAGGCGGGGGCGGTGGAGGCGGAGGCGGGGGTGGCGGAGGTGGAGGTGGTCGGAGTGGAGCTTCGCAGCGGAGCGGCACTGGTGGCGGTCAGCGCCAGCAGCAGTAGCAGCAGCAGCAGCAGCAGCAGCGTTCTCGCGACGTCCCCACCCCTCAGCAGCTCCGTGAGTGGTACACGCAGCGTCAGCGCGGTGGGGGTTTTGGTCCCTGCACCTACGTTCTCCGCACTGGAGACCGCACTGGAGAGCAGTGTGAGGGTGCCCACCCCGCCCAGCGCTGCTTTGGCCGCCTGACGGACGCTTGGCGTCAGCAGTTCCCGGAGGCCGCGGAGATCCCCCGCTGGGGAGAGCTGTCTAGGGCTGGTGTAGCTATCTTTGATCTTGATTTTGATGCTATCCTTGCTGCCATGTATGCTGTGACTATTAGTGATGAGGGTGACTGTTACCGGTGTTTCCCGCCCGACCCGGGCATTGGTACTGCTGCTCCAGGTGCCGGTGAGGCTTCTGCTCTAGGTGCCAGTGCGTCTGTGCTCTTAGGTGCTGGTGAGACTGCTCTCTCAGGTACTAGTGCGTCTGCGCTCTCAGGTACCGCGTCGGCTTCGGCCTCCCACACCTTCACCCCTGACTCTGGAGCGTCTCGCTCTTTCTTTCGGGACCGCACCACACCTACGCCGCTTAGTCGGCCGGTTGCGGTTTCCCTGGCTGACCCCTCTGGGGGTCCTGTCCTGTCTCGCTTCTCCACAGTCCTCCCGTGTCCGGCGGCTCCCTCTGGCACCCTGTCTGGTCTCTACCTCCCCTCGTTCTCTACGAACTTGGTGAGTGGTGCTGACCTACAGGATGCGGGAGTCCACCAGTTCACCCCTGCTCGTCAGCGAGTGACGCACTGCACAGAGGCTAGCACGGGTCGTCACCTGGCTACGTTTACACGTCGGCCAGGGTCGAGCCTGTACACACTGACCACTGCTTCTCCTCCAGGTGCTGAGTCTGGTAGAGTCCCTTTGTCTGGTCAGGTGTTTGCCGCAGCGTCCAGGTCTGGTCCTGAGTCTGCCCCCTGTTCGTGTCGCCGTCTGTCTCACGAGACCCTCCTCTGGCACCACCGCCTTGGCCACCCCTCTCTGCTTCGGCTCAGAGGCATGGCCTCCCGTCTTCTTGTGTCTGGTCTCCCCCGGTCTCTACCTCCCCTTCCTCAGGGCCCTGGCCCTGCCTGTGTCCCCTGTGTCGAGGGGCGCTAGCGTGCTGCCCCTCACTCCTCCCAGTTTCATCCGACAGAGGCTCCGTTGCAGACGCTCACATGGACGTGTGGGGCCCTGCCCGCGTCCGTGGACTCGGTCACGAGCGCTACTTCCTGTTGGTGGTTGACGACTACTCGCGTTACACCACAGTCTTCCCCTTGCGCAGCAAGGGTGATGTCACTGAGGTGCTGATCGACTGGATCCGCGCAGCTCGTCTCCAGCTCAGGCAGAGCTTTGGCTCGGACTTTCCTGTGTTGCGTCTGCACTCGGACAGAGGCGGAGAGTTCTCCTCTGGCCTTCTGCGTGCCTACTGTCGTGCGCGAGGCATCCGCCAGACCTTCACGCTTCCAGACTCCCCGCAGCAAAATGGGATTGCAGAGCGCCGCATTGGCATGGTCATGGACGTCGCTCGTACGTCCATGATGCATGCGGCTGCCCCCCATTTTCTGTGGCCGTTTGCGGTCAGGTACGCAGCGCATCAGATCAACCTCCACCCCAGGGTCTCCAGGCCGGAGACCTCCCCAGCCCTGCTGTGGACGGGGAAGGTTGGCGATGCGTCGGCGTTCCGGGTCTGGGGATCTCGGGCGTTTGTCCGCGACTTGTCTGCGGACAAGCTGTCCCCTCGCGCTGCTCCCTGCCTCTTCCTGGGGTTCCCCCCCGACGCCCCTGGGTGGCAGTTCTACCACCCCACCTCTCGACGTGTTCTATCCTCCTAGGACGTCACGTTCGACGAGTCGGTACCCTTCTACCGCCTCTTCCCCTACCGCACTCCGTCCCTCCCCCCGCCCCCGCTCTTCTTGGTACCAGGTCCCCCCCCCGGTAGACCCCCTCCCCCCTCCAGGTCCTGCCCCTTCAGGTGTGTCCCAGGTAGACGCGGTCGAGCCTGTCGAGGTCACTGGTGACTCTGGTGCTGCTGCGGGAGCTGAGCCTGGGGGTGCTGGGACTGGAGGTGCTACGCCTGAGGGTGCTGAGCCTGGGGGTGCGGAGTCTGGAGGTGCTGAGCCTGGGGGTGCTGAGCCTGGGGGTGCTGAGCCTAGGGGTGCGGAGTCTGGAGGTGCTGAGCCTGGGGGTGCTGAGCCTGGGGGTGCTGAGCCTGGGGGTGCTGAGCCTGGGGGTGCTGAGACTGGGGGTGCTCCGCCTGGAGGTGCTTCGTCTCGCCGAGAGCCACTCTCCCCACAGGAGCTGCGTGAGTGGTTTGCCAGGCGCTGGAGGCGTGCTGCTGGTACTGGAGGTTCTTCGGCTGTAGAGGGTACTGCTGCCGAGCGTCCCGGAGGTGCTCGTACTGTGGGTGCTGGAGCTGCTGGGTCTGAGGGTTCTCCTGGAGCTGGTGCTGCTGAGGGTGTTGGCGCTGAGACTGCCGCTGGCGGTCCGACTGGCAGTGCTCCTGGTGGTGCTGCTGGAGGTTCTGGAGCTACTGGAGGTGCTGCTGGAGGTGCTGCTGGAGCGGGTACTCCTGCTTGGGGTACTGGTGCTGTCCCTGCTGTTTCTGGCGTCGCCGCGAGGCCCCGACCGTACTTCGTTCCGCTCCTGCAGCAGGTTCTTGGTCCTACACCTTCTCCTGGTCCTCCTCCTCCTCCCTTAGAGGGTCCACAGCCTGTCTCGTCACAGTCACAGCTACAGCCTGCCTCCCCTTTGCCTGCTCCTTCTCCCTACGCTGGTCCGACTGGAGGTCTTACTGAGCGTCGTGAGCCTGCGTCTCGTCCTGCGTCGCCTGTTCGTACTGCGCGCGCTAGTGGTCGCGGTTCGCGTCAGCGTCCTCCTCCTGTCCCTGGCACGCACCGGATGTCTCTGCGTCCGTCTACTGCTCCTCTGCGTGCCCCTTTGCCTTCTCCTCCTTCTTCCTCTCTTCCTGCTCTTGCCGACCCGGAGTCGGACTCTCTTCGTGCTGCCAGTCCTACTGTCACGCGTCTCCTTGCTACTGCTGTCACTGACCCTTCCTTCGAGTCTTCTGCTGCGTCTGCCCTTGTCACTCAGCTCGTCGACTTTGCTGCGCGCTGTCGTCTAGACTACGCTGCTAGTCTTGTCGCTGAGTCTGAGTCTGCCTGTCCTCTGTCCGTCGGGGGTGAGTGTGCCCTTGGCACGGACGTCCTTGAGGACAGGTAGGAGGAGTTCCAGTGTCTGGCCGCCGCTTCACCTCATCTCACGTCGGTACTGCTAGCCCCTGAGGGAGACCCGGATGCACTAGACATCCCGACTCCGCGCTCTTACGCGGAGGCGATAGAGGGTCCCTACTCCTCTCAGTGGCAGGCAGCTATGGATGCAGAGATGGCTTCCTGGAAGTCCACAGGCACCTACGTCGACGCTGTTCCCCCTCCTGGGGCGAACATCGTCAGTGGCATGTGGATTTTCAGGGTGAAGCGGCCGCCGGGTTCTCCGCCTGTCTTCAAGGCGCGTTACGTGGCTCGTGGCTTCAGTCAGCGGCAGGGGGTTGACTACTTTCATACCTTCTCCCCCACCCCGAAGATGACCACTCTTCGGGTTCTGCTGCACGTTGCTGCTCACCGTGACTACGAGCTCCACTCTCTCGACTTCAGCACAGCTTTCTTGCAGGGCAGCCTGCACGAGGAGATCTGGCTGCGTCGCCCACCTGGCTTCACTGGGTCTTTCCCTCCTGGTACCCAGTGGAGTCTCCGGCGTCCATTCTACGGTCTCCGCCAGGCGCCACGTGAGTGGCACGACACACTGAGGACTACGCTGGTGGCACTTGGGTTTGCTCCTTCTACTACCGACCCGTCGCTGTTTCTGCGCACCAACACCTCTCTGCCGCCGTTCTACATCATCGTGTACGTCGACGACTTGGTCTTTGCCATAGCTGACACTGCTGGACTAGCCTACGTGAAGTCCGAGCTGCAGAAGAGACACACGTGCACCGACCTGGGTGAACTGCGCAGCTACCTTGGCTTGCAGATCACCCGGGACAGAGCACGCCGCACCATTACCCTGACTCAGTCACACATGGTGCAGCAGGTCCTTCAGCGCTTCGGCTTCACGTACTCCTCGCCTCAGGCCACTCCTCTGCCTACTCGCCACTCGCTCTCAGCTCTGCCTTCGGATGAGTCCGTAGAGTCGAGTGGCCCGTATGCAGAGCTTGTTGGCTGCCTCATGTACCTGATGACCTGCACACGACCTGACCTTGCATACCCTCTTAGCATTCTCGCACGCTATGTTGCTCCTGGGAGACACCGACCAGAGCACATGGCTGCAGCGAAGAGGGTGTTGCGCTACTTGTGCAGTACGTCCGGCATGGGGCTAGTGCTTGGAGGGCGCAGTCCAGTGGTCATCACTGGGCACGCGGACGCTTCTTGGGCTGACGACCAGGCTACGCAGCGGTCGTCACAGGGTTACACCTTCAGCCTTGGTTCCGGCTCTGTTTCGTGGCGGGCTACCCGCTCGTCTTCTGTTCTCGGCTCCAGTTGTGAGGCTGAGATCTACGCCGGGGCTATGGCTGCACAGGAGTTACGCTGGCTCACCTACCTGTTGACCGACCTTGGAGAGCCGCCTCGTTCTCCTCCAGTCCTGTACGTAGACAACAAGGCCATGATGGCCTTGTGTCGAGAGCAGCGACTGGAGCACAGGACAAAGCACATTGCTCTCCGCTACTTTCTTGCTCGTGAGCTACAGCAGCGTGGACAGTTGCGACTTGCGTACGTGGCCTCTGAGGCCAACACTGCTGATGTTTTCACCAAGGCACTTGCGCCTTGTGATCATCAGCGTTGCTGCACGCAGCTGGGCCTTGTGCCTGACTTGCCTCACTTGCTCACTTCTTGACCTTGCTTGTACCTTGACCTATATATACTCTTGCTCTTGCTTGCTTGACTCTTGTATATCTCTATATATGATCTTGCATGTGAACTGGCCTTGTGGCCCTTGAACTTGTGCTCGGAATGTGTGGTGACTTTGTGATCCACCCTTAGCTTTGCTTTGCTTTGCTTGACTGGTCTTGTGACCCCTTGTTCTCCCCCACTTTGCCTATGGGGGTGTGTCAGAACATTATAGCTTACTTATTTGTGTAGGCTATAGTGGGGTATCCCATAGGGGGTACAACCCAATTAGGGTTTCCTATTTGTACTCACTTCGTTCATAGTCGTTTCATTCACGTTCCTTTATTCACACTATAATGTTCCGACATAGAACTTTGCCAGGGAACGAAGTTGCGTCCCCGCTTCCATATGCCGTCGAGCAGTTCGTTTTGGTTGACAAATGGGGGCGTTCGCCAGACACCCACTTTGGGCCCAGTTCGGCAAGCATTATAAAAATGGCCTCGGCGGATGGGCTACAGTGAAACGACCACCTTGGAACCTTCCATGATAAGCACGTGAATTATTATCAAGGCTCGATATAAGCGGATCTACGCCGAACCTGACAATAATGGAATGCCTTCCGAATAGCCCTTTATGTGCAGGCGTTTTCACCCGACAGAAGCCTCCACGAACCCAGTTTCTCGGGCAAAGTGCCCATTTTTTAATCCGCCGCACCATGCGGCCTCGAGGCCCCGCACCATGCGGGGTATCAGTGATTCGGGGCATTAAACAGTGTCTGGTCAAATATCTTAGCCAATCACATGATGGTGCGATTCATCTGAGAAACTGCCTACCATCTTCTGCGAAACCAAAATTTAGATTGATGCAATCAATCTACACCCAATTAATTCCAACCGAACAGTCAGCCCGTTTTTTTTAAGGTGCACCCCAGCTACTGTCCGATTTAGAAGCTGTTTCCAAAAAATGCCCATGGGGCACTTTTTGGGGGCCCGTTAAAAATGCCCATAATGGCCATAATGGCCATAATGCCTGCCGAACTTGGCCTTGATTGTTGGTTTGGACGGTTGGGGAGGCTCGGCACCTTTTTTACAGGCTGACCAGGCTGACGGAGGTAAACGAACCCTAACTGACGGGATCAGGAAGGCGAGACCCACCTTCCTGATCCCGTCGTTATCCCATGGTTTTTTGCTTCATTCGTGCTGGCGAACAGCCCCACGCCACACTCCCACACTTGGCAGAATAAGAGACTCATAGCTAATAGAATAGGTAGAACAAACCAAGTAGTGGCGACATGGCGAGTGCTAGTGATGCCTCGCTTTTGCTCAACCGCAATCTTGGCTTCGCGCGTATACGAAGACGCGCTCGCACCGTCTCGTGCGCCCAGACGCATTCGCGCCGTCGCCGTCGCGCCGCCACATAGAAGCCGCATTCCTCCTGTCGCAAGCCCCCTTCGACGTTCCCTTGCCGCATCTCCCCTTCCGCAATCCGTCACAAACTACGAAGCTACGCTCACACACTTGGCGAGGCGAATCAGCGACTATACTAGGAATTTCCCGTGGTATAGCTAACCAAGTTGGCTGGCTATACCGACAACGCGAATTTTCACCTAGTCGCGCGTGAGTTACAAAACATGTAGTCTAAGCCTTGAAAACTACCATCGATCGAGTGTGCTAGCGCCCTTTCCCCGCCGCTTTGCATTCAGACTACCGCCGCGTGGCATTCGCCGAGCCTGCCGTGCATGCCGCGCACCCATCGTAACCTATTTGAATTCAAAATCGACACATCAACCCTGCTGAGCCTCCTTTTCGGCCCTGCTTCCCCTCCTTTCCCTCTTACCCCCCTCTGTATCGTCTCCTTTCCCCCCCTGCATGTCCTCCTTCCCGCCCCTGCTTCCCCTCCTTTCCCCCCTTGCTTTCCCTCCATCCCGCCCCTGCTTCCCTTTTTCCCCCCCTACTTTTCCTCCTTTCCGCCCCTGCTTCCCCTCCTTTCCCCCTCTTCCTTCCCCTCTTTTCCCTCCTACCTCCACCCTGTATCCCCTCCTTTCACCCCTGCTTTTCCTCCTTTCCGCCCTTGCTTCCCCTCCTTTCCCCCACTTTCTTTCCCTCCTTCCCCCACCTTGCTTCCCCTCCTTTCCCCCACTTTCTTCCCCACCTTTCCCCCAATTTCTTCCCCTCCTGTCCCCCACTTTCTTCCCCTCCTTTCCCCCAATTTCTTCCCCTCATTTCCCCCACTTTCTTCCCCTCCTTTCCCCCACTTTCTTCCCCTCCTTTCCCCCACTTGCTTCCCCTCCTTCCCCCACCTTGCTTCCCCTCCTTTCCCCCACTGCATCCCTCCTGTCCCCAACTGCATCCCTCTACCCTCCCAACACCCTTATATTCCTCACCATCTGCCCTCTTCACCTTCATTTTTCCCGGCCCTTCCATCCCATCCCTCTCGTCCCTTTCATCTCCCTGCCAACACACCTGTCAAGACACTGGCAGGGTGTGTGGCACCGTGCCATTCTGCCTACTCCAGCAGGTGAAGCACGTGCTTGACACCATGGCGCCAGCTGTCGGCCTCTCAGTGGCTCTCATCAACGGCCAGTCATCGCTCGCTGACGAGGCAATCCACCTGAGGGGCCCTTCACGTCTCCACTCCTTGCCTTCACATCTCCACTCCCTGCCTTCACATCTCCACTCCCTACCTTCACCTCTCCACTCCCTGCCTTCACATCTACACTCCCTGATTTCGGATCTCTTTTCACCTCTTTTCTTCCTTGACCCCCTTCCCATCCCTACGCTTCCCTTCCCCTGCCCACCCTTCCCTTCCCGATCCCTTCTCCCTTCCCTTCCCTTGCATGCCCTCCCCTTCCCCCTCACTGACGTTTCCCTTCTGCCCCCTAGGTTCTTATATGGTATCATTACTTGCTTGTATTCAGATTCTGTTTCTCCTCTTCCCCCTCACAGCACGGCCCCATTGGGTCTTCACACAAACGTTTCTGCATACTCTGATAATTGGTAATGCTGAAACAGGCCAGCAGATGCAAGCATAGGCGCAGCTAGTAGTGGATGGTGCTTACAACTTTTGTAGTCTCGTGTGCATAGTATGAGTAGTGTGTTACTGCTAGAGATATTCATCACAAATGCTGCTATGTGCTACCACGATTTCAGCAGTGCAGATTATTCAATAACGATGCATCGACAGTATAAAGGTGTCACATAACATCACATACAGCTAGGAAGAAATATGTTCTCGCTATGACGAATTCTGTACTATTGACCCTTTCTCTAGCTGATTTGACATGAGATGATGGCGTGAGCAGGCCCCAAAATGTCAGGGTAAAATACCCTGATTGCCCTGACTGGCGGCCGCTTTTTTTGGGGTTACCCTGACCCAGTCAGGCTCCCGGATTTCTTACCCTGACTCATAAAGAGTTTAGAAGTTTTGTACCCTTATGAAATCCGAGTTATAGATTGTTTCCCCTGACTTTCATCAGTGTTTTATGTTGGGCTGAGATAGCCCCTTAGGATCTTTGCAAGGGATAACTCTAGGTGAAGTAGTTGTAATAGCGGAAGCGTTTAGTGAAGAATTTGAACCGACCTTGCACTGGTGTGTGAGAGCAAAGTTGATTGAATTAAACAAGCAAATACAAGGATTTATATAAGAGTACAGGGAATACGAATAGATATGTAGATAACTGTATTGCTGTTGCGGTTCAATACAGTGCGACTCGGGCAACTGCTCTGTAACGAGTCAGTTGTGTGTCCTTAACTGTCGCGCTGTAATTGTCGAGTCAAAGGTCAGCGACCTTTGACTTTCTCGTAACCTCCAGGCGGTTACCCTAACCTCCGAGGTTGACTCGATGCTTCGATTGGGACTGCTTCGCTTGGTGCCTTGGGTTTTGATACGACAGAAGCGCACTTAGGACTTATTGTTTCCAACACTCCCCTTCGCTTCTGGAGTGTCGCTGCTGGTGACGTGGCCTTGTCCAGTCAGCATCATGCAGTATTCGAACTTCTGCTTTCCGAGTTTCTTGGTCAAGTAATCGGCTGCCATCTCGGATGTTGGGCAGTATGACAGATCGAGTTTCCCTTTTTCTATCTCGTCCTTCACGAAGAAATAGCGCAGGGCGATGTGTTTCGTCCTGTTTGCGAAGCCGTTTTTGTTGGCGATGCGAATTGCTGACTGGTTGTCGCAGAACACGGTGAAGCTGGGTAACTCGGCTAGCTTCGCTTCTTCCAGTAGTTCGCGAAGGTAAAGTCCCTCCTTGGTGGCTGAGCAGAGTGCAATATATTCTGCTTCTGCTGAAGATAGTGCGATTAACTCCTGCTTGCTCGACTGCCAGGAGATAGGACCGATAGGCTCAAGGCGGTAGACATAGCCGGTGCGTGAGCGCCTGTTGTCGGTGTCGCCGGCGTGATCGGCGTCGACGTAGCCGATTAGCTTAGTTGGTGTAGCTGCGCTCTTGTGGTAGGTTAGCCCGATCGTCGCGGTGCTGACGAAGTAGTGGAGAGCGCGATCAAGTTCCGCCAGGTGTTCAGCTTCAGGCTTCTTGAGATAGGTGGCGAGCTGACTTGCGGAGTAGGATAAGTCAGGACGGCAGGTGACGGCGGCGAATAGCAGGCATCCGAGCTTCTTCTGATAGTCGCGTATACCGGCGGGCTTGAGTAGAGTAGTTCGTTCCTTCTCGGTTCCTGATGTGTAGCGGTAAGGCGTGGAGATGGCGCTTGGTGTGAGGCTGAAGCGTTTCGCGATGGTGTCGGCGTATTTCTCGGCGCTTAGATAGATGGCGTTTTCTTCTTCGCGGATGTTGAGCCCGAGGTACTGTGTAACGGTGGAGGAGACCGTGAGCGTGAGGTCTTTCTGGAGCTCTCCTTCGAACCACGTGGCGATGCCGTCGGTTGACCCAATGTAGAGGAGATCGTCCACGTAGACGATCAGGAGAACGTAGTCGCTTCCCTTAGTGAGGCGGTACATGCCTTGGTCGTGAGGTAGTTGACTGAAGCCGATGCGGATGAGACGGGCGTGCAGGTACTGCTGCCACAGTCGCGGTGCCTGCTTGATCCCGTAGAGCGACTTAAGTAGTTGACAGATTCGGTTGGGTTCGCCGTGGGAACCGTGCGGGAGCTCGACGTAGATTTCTGCATCCACAGGTGCGTAGAGGAAGGCATTCGCGACGTCGATCTGCCGTAACTTCTTCTTCTTCTTCATGGCGGCAATGGCGAGGAGAATTCGGAGTGACGTGTGGCGGCTGACTGGAGCAAAGGTCTCGGTGAAGTCTCGTCCTTGCTCTTGGTCGAATCCACGTACGACCCAGCGTGCTTTGAATTTTTCGATCGTGCCGTCTGCTTTCGTCTTGATGCGGAAGACCCATTTCCCGGTAAGGATGGTTTTGTTCCGTGCCACGCTTACGGGAACAACCTTCCAAGTGTTGCGTTCCTCTAATGCCTTCAGTTCTCTATCCATGGCTTCGCGCCATTTCTCCCTGTGTTCCCCCCCCAGAGCCTGCTGAACCGTTGCAGGCTCCTTAGGAAGCGAGCTGCGTGTGTTCCCGTGGACTGCGGTGACGAGGCCGAGGATTTGCAGCCCAGTCTGTGAGTATCGAGGGAGTTCTGGATCCTCGGGATAAGCTGCTTCGTCTCCCGCTTCTGGATCAGGGATGAAATTCGGTCCTATCCTTTCTGCTTCATTTGTGTTGACGGTTGCAGGTGTTACGTAACCGGTATCGGCGAAGTGGTAGAAGACTTCGGCGTTGTTACTGTCGCGAGGATTTTCTTCGTCCATGGGCACGTTGATGGAGCAGTACGGGAGAGGTCCGGCTTCTGCCGATGCGTTGTCAACATTCTGCTCGTCCCAGTCTGCTTCATCCGCTGCTGACGCGAAGGCTCGGTCACCACGAAAACCACTGGTGAGGTCCCGATTCTCGTGCAAGTTGGCGAGGTACGTCTGAAGGGTGAGTCTTTCGTAGAAGATCACGTCACGTGCTGCTACTGTTTCCTTTGTGTGGACGTCGAAGATTCTCCATGCGTTGTAATTTTTCTCGATGCCGAGGTGTAGTCCCCACTGTGCCCGTTGCGAAAATCTTCCCGCTCGTGCTTCTGGGGGTCTGTACTGTACCATGCACCCGAAAACTCGTAACATTTTCGTGCTGCCCTGCTTCCCTGTCCACAGCAGATGCGGTGATGCGTTGTTCGGGAGTGACGACGACGACAACAAGTTGTGCAGCATGACAGCGTGGTCCATTGCTGCTGGCCACTGGTGGTTGGGTAGCCGCATGCCACGTAACAGTTTGCGCATGCTGTTCTGCAGGGTCCTGTTCAGTCGT
Organism: Closterium sp. NIES-65; assembly: GCA_948144175.1. NCBI lineage: Eukaryota > Viridiplantae > Streptophyta > Zygnematophyceae > Desmidiales > Closteriaceae > Closterium > Closterium sp. NIES-65. The sequence continues at coordinate 302,007 of CANXME010001469.1, read as the reverse complement.
TCTGCAACACCTTGCTGCTGATGTGCGTAGGGAAGGGAGAGGAGTTGCTTGATCCCCCTTTCCGCCAAGAACTGCTTGAAGCGGTGAGAGGTGTACTCGCCACCTCCGTCTGACTGGAAATTTTTCAGTTGTGTTCCAGACTCTCTCTCTGCTATCGGTAGCCAGGCGGCGAATGCTGCGAGCGCCATGTCGCGGCTGGGTAGGTTGCGATGCCAGACGTATCGAGTGGCGGCGTCGATGAAGGTGATGGTGTAGTTGTAGTTGACTTGTCCTGGTTCGCGATTGTAGAGGATGTCGCTGTAGACTTTTTCGAGTGGTGCGTACGCTGGAGCGCTCGGGTTGTGATGTGAAGCAAACGGTCGATGAGGTAAGTCAGCTTCGGGACATATAAGGCAAGTCCCTCGTGCCTTCTGGAGTTCTCTGCCATCGGGTAGAAGTAGAGAATCTTTGTCAAGGACTCCTGCTCTTATCGTGTTATTCAAAACCGTGTTGCTTGGATGTCCTGTTCGTGCGTGCCAGATCTCTTCAGAGGCGCGGTGTCCAGGTGAACGCTGATATGCGTCGGAGTTGGAGTAAAAGCTGGCGACGAGGTTGGCGCTTCGGTGGACTTCACGTTGAGTCGGATTCAGCTGTTGCGCGGGTGTTGGTGGTGCTTCGTCGACTGTGACTGGTGTCGTTGTTTCTGCTGCTGCTGATGTTGTTGCTGCTGCCGATGTTGTTACTGCTACCGATGTTGTTGCTGCTGATGCCGATGTTGTTACTGCTGCCGATGTTGTTGCTGCTGCTGCCGATTGTCGAATTGTTGCTAATGCTCGTGTTCGTTCTGCTTCAGGAATGGTGTGCGAGTACCAGAAGCCTCCCGGGCTGAAGTCGGGGTCGAGATCCGGAGGGTGTGTCCAGTCAGTGAAATTCACGATGGCGTCGCTGTCTGCAGTGCCGAGGTCAGGAACGAAGTCGAGGACGAAGACGTTGTTCTTCAGCACTGCTTTTCCGATGTAGAGACCGCCTCTCCCGTGGTAAAGCTTGAACTCCTGGGTCGTGCTGTCGGCTTCCAGATGAATTCCTTTCGCCATCAACTGGCTAACGCTCAGTAAGTTGTAGCCGAGTCCTTCAGCAATGAGTACCTTAGACATGTGCAGTATGACATTTGTTTCTCTTGACTGAAGCTGTACCACTCCTTGTCTTCGTGTGCGCAGGTTTTGGTTGTTGGCAACCGTGATGATTACTTCCCGTTGGAGTCGATGTTCGCGTTGTACGAAACGCCCGGACGAGCACATGTGTTGCCCGCAGCAACTGTCCAAGAACCAGGTGTCTTGGCCGGACGGTTCACTTTGAGCGATGGCGGCGTACGTTGGATTCGGCTGGAGTAGCTCACGGCGAGGCGTTCTGTTGTCAAGCTCTTCTTCCGGTGAGTAGTGTGGTGGTGATTCGGTTGTACACGAATCGGTTATCTTCGTCATGCAGTTGATTATATTTCTTGCTCCTCGTGCAGGTTGTCCGGGTGAAGTCGTTGAAGCTTGAATAGTGGTCGTCGCACTTGCTTGTGTTGAAGCCATTTGGGAGCTTGAAGGTCGAAGTTGTCGCTGTGGTGCCGTTGATTGCTGACGATTCGGGCAGTGTGTGCGCGGGTGCCCTGAAGTCTTGCAGATGTGGCAGAAAGGAGGTACTGTCTTCGGTTGCTGCTGTCGGTTGTTATAATTGCTGTGTCGTCGTTGAGTGTGGAATGCGAACTCTGATACTGTCGTTTTCTTCCTGTGTCGTTCTTCCTGCAGGTCCATATCTTGCTGCTCGGCATGTATTTCGGCGCAGAGTGCAGCTTCAGAGATTCTTCCGTGGGCTCGAAGAATGGCTTTGGTGGCGCGCCACTGAGGACCAAGCCCACCAATGATGATTGTCACGAAGGCGTCTTCAGAGATTGACCCTCCGCATCGAAGCAGCTTGTCGCGCAGTTCGCGACATCGGCTGATATACGCTAGTCCTTTTTCTCCTGGTTTCATTTCGACTGTCGTCAACTGCGTCATTAACCTGCTCTGGTTTACACTGTCTGTTGCTTGATACAGGTTCTTCAGATGGCTGTACGCGAGCTCCGCCGAGTTGCCGAAGGTCCGGTAAGAGCGAATGTTCTGCTGCTGAGTTGGTGTCACGTTCCTCAATAGGATTGTATACGCCATCATTGATTGATACGTATACTGCTGCTTTTCATACTGTGTCCCGTTGGCTGGATACTGCAGGGACCCGTCGAAGAAGCCGAGTATCTGCGCGCCCTCCATCATCAGCTCGAATTCAAAGGACCAGGTAAAGAAGTCTTTGCCGTCGAAGGGTCTTGACGTTTGCAGTTTTAAGACGTGTGCAAACTGCGACTGAACTTGAAGTGCGTCCAGTGGTCTTTCTTGTCCAGGTGAAGGTTGCGGGTGGGGCACGAAGCTGATTGACCCGCGCTCGTACGGAGCAAAGGTAGGTTGCTGCTGCTGGTTTCCTCGCGCATATGACGACCCATCAAGACTCATGGGTGTCGCTCCGTTGTTGCTGTTGTGTGTTTGTGCAGGTCCCGACTGCTGGTGTTGTTCGTAGAAGGACATGAAGGAGAAAAATTTCTCCATCATGTTCTGGTCAAAGTCCGAAGGGTGGTTCATGGGGGTCTCGGTTGACGTTCCTCTTGGTCTTGTTGCCGTGCCTTCTTCTGTCTGCAGGCCAGAGGCTGGCGGTGGAGTAGGAGTAGTGCCCGAGGAGCCATTAGGGGAGCTCCTTTCCTTGTTTGTTGCCATGTCTTGTAATGATCTTGAAAAAAAAAGGAGTAGAGTTTCCCTTGTCTGCTCTCATACCATGTTGGGCTGAGATAGCCCCTTAGGATCTTTGCAAGGGATAACTCTAGGTGAAGTAGTTGTAATAGCGGAAGCGTTTAGTGAAGAATTTGAACCGACCTTGCACTGGTGTGTGAGAGCAAAGTTGATTGAATTAAACAAGCAAATACAAGGATTTATATAAGAGTACAGGGAATACGAATAGATATGTAGATAACTGTATTGCTGTTGCGGTTCAATACAGTGCGACTCGGGCAACTGCTCTGTAACGAGTCAGTTGTGTGTCCTTAACTGTCGCGCTGTAATTGTCGAGTCAAAGGTCAGCGACCTTTGACTTTCTCGTAACCTCCAGGCGGTTACCCTAACCTCCGAGGTTGACTCGATGCTTCGATTGGGACTGCTTCGCTTGGTGCCTTGGGTTTTGATACGACAGAAGCGCACTTAGGACTTATTGTTTCCAACATTTTAAACCTGTTACACTGATACCGAGTCTTTCGTAGCGAGGATACGGTGGATGTTGCGCAAAATGACGCCGGCGAGTAATGCTCTACGCTTACTTCCCAACAAGATCGCCGAACTGGTGACCTTTCTACTCACAGCATCAACACTAACCAAGTGAGACATTTGAACTTGCGGAATGTCTGTTCTTTTAAAATACATCATTATTCATGGAATCAGAGGAAGTTTTTTTTACCCTGTTTTCATCAGGGTGCGAGATTTTTTACCCTAGGAGTCAGGGTTGGCCCACCCTGGAACTCTGATTTGACAGGGTGGGCCAAAACCAATTTTGGGCCCTGGGCGTGAGGCGAGTTGAAGCATGAAGATCTTCAAAGCAGTTGGTCACTGAAATGCCGGTAGTCGGGGAGAGGGGGAGTATTCGAACCATAGGCTGTGATGACAAAAGTGAGGAGGGGAAATGAGGGGAATCAAGGGGGGAAATAGAGGGAGCAGGGTAGGAAACGAAGGGAGGCAGGAGGGGGCAGGGGAGAAGTAAGGAGAAGCAGGCTTTGGAAGGGTTTAGGGAGGATGCAGGGAGGAGAGAGAGGTATGCAGGGCGGGGAGATGGAGATGCAGGGAGAGGAGATGGAGATGCAGGGAGAGGAGATGGAGATGCAGGGAGAGGAGATGAGGATGCACGGAGAGGAGATGGGGATGCAGGGAGAGGAAAGCAAGAGGGGTTGAGGAGATGGGGAGGCGGGGTGGAGGGGTGAGGATGAAGAGGTAGGACGGAAGGGCAGAAAGAGAGGAGCTGAGAGGAATGGGAGATGGGGAGGCGGGGATGGGAAGAGGGAGATGCGGGGATGGGGAGAGGGAGATGCGAGGATGGGAAGAGGGGGATGTAGGGAGTGGGGAGAGGGGGATGCAGGGGAGGCGTGAAGGGGAGACCTGGAGGCTGGAAGGGAATTTGCGGGGCGGGAAAGGGAGAAGAGGCGGGAAGCCACCACCATGTGGTGGGAATGGGAGAGCGGGAAGCGGGAAGGGGCTAGACGGTAGGGGGGAAGGGGAGAACGGGAGGCGGGATAGGGAGATTGAGCCGCGGGAAGTAGAGATTGGGCGGCGGAAAAGGGAGATTGGGCGGCGGAAAAGGGAGATTGGGCGGCAGAAAGGGAGATCGGGCGGCAGAAAGGGAGATCGGGCGTCGGAAAGGGGGGATCGGGCGGCGGGAAGGGGAGATCGGGTGGCGGGATGGGGAGTTCGGGCGGCGTAAGGAAGGATTGGCAGGCGGGCACGTTAGTTTGGCCGGCGGGATGGCGAGATCATGCGGCGGGAATGGGAGATGGGCGGCGGGCAATGGAGATTGGGTGAAGGGAAGGGGGTTGCGAGAATAGGAGTTGTCGTGGAGCTGGGAAGGGAAGACGGCGCGGCGGCTTGGTGAGATCGGGAGACGGGAAGGAGAGATGGGAACGAGGCCTAAACCCACGCCATCTCACATGCACTTGCAATAGCTTTTGCCTAGACGGCGTGGACGTGCGCGAGTGTGCTAGCTATCGTGTTCGCGACAAAAACACACACGGCGGACTGTTACTGCGGATCGGGATTCATCAGCTCGACACGGTGCGGCGAGGCCTTTGCCGCTAGCTTGTGCGAGGCCGTGAACAGGCGCCTGATGCAGCGACAAATCGCAGCGAGGCGTCGTCGCGAAGCTATGTATGAGCGTCCGAAAATGTTCTCTTCGTAAGGCGTGGTAAGGCGCACTAGGCGACGCTGAAATGAACCAGTGTGTTGGGGGCGTATGACCTAAGGATGAGGCATGTGCTATGATCGCAGCTCCTACCACATTGGACCCTCTGAGTTATCTTAGTAGTCCTCTGTGTGAACGGCACGCTGTGAGACTGGGCTAGTGCGGGGAGGCAACTTCAGTATACTTATGGCCAAGCTTTCGACAGGCCCACGGGAGAGAATTACTGTAGAATCTGGATCGGTGATTCATTCTTACTCGCGTGGCTTCGAATTACTCGAGTGGCCACCAGATTTGGTGATAATTACTCGAGTGGCCACGCCAGGGGATTCCCGCTGGTTTTTTTTTACTCGGCGCATTACCCTACAAGGGTTTGTATCCCCGAAACCTCAGTACTGATTAATGCGCGTTCTTCAATATCCGAAATTTATTATCGTGACCCCATATGACCGCGCCTGATTGGACGCGCATTGCAAAACAAAGCACCGCGCATATAATTGACCAATCATGCGCGGTCATTTAATGTCCCGGGAATTGCAGTTTATGATCGCGAAAATATATGATCGGGCATTAATATATGATGTGCCCGACCATTAATTGTCAGAACATTATAGCTTACTTATTTGTGTAGGCTATAGTGAGGTATCCCATAGGGGGTACAACCCAATTAGGGTTTCGTATTTGTACTCACTTTGTTCATAGTCAATCCATTCTCGTTCAATTCTTCTCATGGTATCGAGCAGGTTCCCCTGTGGGAACTGCGCCTAGGGCGCACCACTGCGAACATTTTTTTTTACTGCCCGAAGCGCGCTCATCCCGAGTCACGCCTCGGGCTATTCACTCGAACAGCCGCTCCAGCGGCCGTCCCTCCCCTAGCGGCCCTGCCGCCCTACTGTCGCGGCCCCGCCGCCCCTTTTTTCGCGGCCCCACCGCCCTGATTTCGCGGCCCCGCCGCCCCACGCTTCGCGGCCCCGCCGCCCTACGATTCGCGGCCCCGCCGCCCTCCACTTCGCGGCCCCGCCGCCCCGCTTCGCGGCCGCGCCGCTCTACGCTTCGCGGCCCCCCCGCCCTCCACTTCGCGGCCCCGCCGCCCTGCCTCAGCGGCCCCGCCGCCCTACACGTCGCGGCCCCGCCGCCCTGCTTCAGCGGCCCCGCCGCCCCTCCTTCGCGGCCCCGCCGCCCTGCCTCAGCGGCCCCGCCGCCCTACACTTCGCGGCCCCGCCACCCTGCCTCAGCGGCCCCGCCGCCCCTCCTTCGCGGCCCCGCCGCCCTGCCTCACCGGCCCCGCCGCCCTACACTTCGCGGCCCCGCCGCCCTGCTTCAGCGGCCCCGCCGCCCTGCGCTTCGCGACCCCGCCGCTCTACACTTCGCGGCCCTGCCGCCCGACTCTGCCGGCCCCGCCGCCCTTCTGCTGCGGCCCCGCCGCCCTACACTTGGGGCCCCGCCGCCCGTCTGCTGCGGCCCTGCCGCTCTCCTCTCCTGCCGCGCCACCCGAGCAGCCGACCGCCGCGCCGACGAGGACAGGAGCAGCCGAGCCGCCCAGCCGCCCGTGCAGCCGAGCCGCCCAGCAGCCGAGCCGCCCAGCCGCCAAGCCGCCGAGCAGCCGAGCCGCCGAGCAACCGAGCCGCCGCGCCGCCGAGCAGCCGAGCCGCCGAGCCGCCGTGCCGCCTAGCAGCCGAGCCGCCCGTCTGCCGAGCCGCCCGACCTCCCCTGCCCGGTGAGCACAGCCCCACTGTCACTGCGTGCCCTTCCCCTACTGCTTGCACTGCTAGTCTCTCGTCGTCATGGCTACCCCTAGTGTCCTCACTTTTGACGCTGAGGGTCGAGCCATTGACTTTGAGGTCTGGGTCGACGACCTGCAGCTGTTTCTACAGTGCGATAGGGCGGACGGTCTTTCTCTCTTTGACCTCACCTCTGGCGCCTCTCCTGCCCCTGCTGCTGATGCTGATCCCACTGTTCGCTCACAGTGGGCCACCCTCGATGCAGCTGCACGTCTCGCTGTGCGTCGCCACCTGCCTACCGCTGAGCGCGCGCACTTTAGTCAGTACAAGAGTGCTCAGACCTTGTACGGCGCTGTAGTTGCGCGCTACTCTTCCCCTGCCACTGCTGCACTGAGCCGCCTCATGCTACCCTTCCTCTTCCCTGACCTTACCGCCTTTCCCACAGTCGCTGATCTCATTGCGCACCTCCGCACTAGTGACACCCGCTACCGCGCTGCGCTTCCTGCTGACTTCTGCGCCAAGAACCCCCCCCCCATGTACATCACTCTCTACTTTCTAGTCACCCACCTCCCCGACTCCCTTCGTGTAGTCCGGGACCACTTCCTTGCGGTCTGTCCCACCACTCTCACAGTCGACAGCCTAGAGAAGGCCCTCCTCGCGGCGGAAAAGAGCATCGTCGCTGTAGGCGCCTCTCGAGGTGACCCCCGCGCCCCCATCTTTGAGGGGTGCTCTCCTTCCCCTCTCTTGCCCTCTGTCGCCTCTGCCGCTGCGGCCGACCTCGTTGGTCTTGAGTCGGTCGGTGCGGCGTCTGCCCCTAGCGGGAGACGCCGCCCTGGCAAGGGCAAGGGGGGCAAGGGCGCGGGTGGAGCTAGCGGGGGCGGTGGCGGTGGAGGTGGGGGCAGCGGAGGGAGTGGGGGTGGCGGTGGAGGTGGTGGCGGGGGTGGGGGTGCTAGTGGCGGCAGTGGAGGCGGGGGTGGCGGCGGCGGTGGCGGTGGGAGTGGAGGTGGTGGAGGTGGCGGCGGTGGAGGCGGAGGCGGGGGTGGCGGTGGTGGAGGTGGTCGGAGTGGCGCTTCGCAGCGGAGCAGCACTGGGGGTGGTCAGCGCCAGCAGCAGCAGCAGCAGCGTTCTCGCAACGTCCCCACCCCTCAGCAGCTCCGTGAGTGGTACACGCAGCGTCAGCGTGGTGGGGGTTTTGGTCCCTGCACCTACGTCCTCCGCACTGGCGACCGCGCTGGAGAGCAGTGTGGGGGTACCCACACCGCCCAGCGCTGCTTTGGCCGCCTGACGGACGCTTGGCGCCAGCAGTTCCCGGAGGCCGCGGAGATCCCCCGCTGGGGAGAGCTGTCTAGGGCTGGTGTAGCTATCTTTGATCTTGACTTTGATGCTATCCTTGCTGCCATGTATGCTGTGACTATTAGTGATGAGGGTGACTGTTACCGGTGTTTCCCGCCCGACCCGGGCATTAGTACTACTGCTCTAGGTGCTTGTGAGGCTACTACTCTAGGTGCCAGTGCGTCTGTGCTCTCAGGTACTGGTGAGTCTGCACTCTCAGGTACTAGTGAGTCTGCGCTCTCAGGTACTACGTCGGCTTCGGCCTCCCACACCTTCACCCTTGACTCTGGGGCGTCTCGCTCCTTCTTTCGGGACCGCACCACACTCACGCCGCTTAGTCGGCCGGTTGCGGTGTCCCTGGCTGACCCCTCTGGGGGTCCTGTCCTGTCTCGCTTCTCCACAGTCCTCCCGTGTCCGGCGGCTCCCTCTGGCACCCTGTCTGGTCTCTACCTCCCCTCGTTCTCTACGAACCTGGTGAGTGGTGCTGACCTACAGGATGCGGGTGTCCACCAGTTCACTCCTGCTCGTCAGCGGGTGACACACTGCACAGAGGCTAGCACAGGTCGCCACCTGGCTATGTTTACACGTCAGCAAGGGTCGAGCCTGTACACACTGACCACTGCTTCTCCTCCAGTTCCTGAGTCTGGTAGGTTCCCTTCGTCTGGTCAGGTGTTTGCTGCAGCGTCTAGGTCTGGTCCTGAGTCTGCCCCCTGTTCGTGTCGTCGCCTGTCTCACGAGACTCTCCTCTGGCACCACTACCTTGGTCACCCCTCTCTCCTTCGGCTCAGAGGCATGGCCTCCCGTCTTCTTGTGTCTGGTCTCCCCCGGTCCCTCCCTCTCCTTCCTCAGGGCCCTGGCCCTGCCTGTGTCCCCTGTGTCGAGGGGCGCCAGCGTGCTGCCCCTCACTCCTCCCAGTTTCCTCCGACAGAGGCTCCGTTGCAGACGCTTCACATGGACTTGTGGGGCCCTGCCCGCGTCCGTGGACTAGGTCACGAGCGCTACTTCCTGTTGGTGGTTGACGACTACTCGCGTTACACCACAGTCTTCCCCTTGCGCAGCAAGGGTGATGTCACTGAGGTGCTGATCGACTGGATCCGCGCAGCTCGTCTCCAGCTCAGGCAGAGCTTTGGCTCGGACTTTCCTGTTTTGCGTCTGCACTCGGACAGAGGCGGAGAGTTCTCCTCTGGCCTTCTGCGTGCCTACTGTCGGGCGCGAGGCATCCGTCAGACCTTCACGCTTCCGGACTCACCGCAGCAAAATGGGATTGCAGAGCGCCGCATTGGCATGGTCATGGACGTCGCTCGTACGTCTATGATGCATGCGGCTGCCCCCCATTTTCTGTGGCCGTTTGCGGTCAGGTACGCGGCGCATCAGATCAACCTCCACCCTAGGGTCTCCAGGCCGGAGACCTCCCCAGCCTTGCTGTGGACGGGGAAGGTTGGCGATGCGTCGGCGTTCCGGGTCTGGGGATCTCGGGCGTTTGTCCGCGACTTGTCTGCGGACAAGCTGTCCCCTCGCGCTGCTCCCTGCCTCTTCCTGGGGTTCCCCCCCGACGCCCCTGGGTGGCAGTTCTACCACCCCACCTCTCGCCGTGTTCTGTCCTCCCAGGACGTCACGTTCGACGAGTCGGTACCCTACTACCGCCTCTTCCCCTACCACACTCCGTCCCTCCCACCACCCCCGCTCTTCTTGGTACCAGGTCCCCCCCCGGTAGACCCCTTCCCCCTCAGGGTCCTGCCCCTTCAGGTGTGTCCCAGGTAGACGCGGTTGAGCCTGTCGAGGTCACTGGTGACTCTGGTGCTGCTGTGGGTGCTGAGCCTAGGGGTGCTGTGCCTGGGGATGCTGAGCCTGGGGGTGCTGAGCCTGGGGGTGCGGAGCCTGGGGGTGCTGAGCCTGGGGGTGCTGAGCCTGGGGGTGGTGAGCCTGGGGGTGCTGAGACTGGAGGTGCTACGCCTGGAGGTGCTTTGCCTGGGGGTGCTGAGCCTGGAGGTTCTCCGGGTGCTTCGTCTCGCCGAGAGCCACTCTCCCCACAGGAGCTGCGTGAGTGGTTTGCCCGACGCTGGAGGCGTGTTGCTGGTGCTGGAGGTTCTTCGGCTGTTGAAGGTGCTGCTGCCGCGGGTCCCAGAGGTGCTCGTACTGGGAGTACTGGAGCTGCTGGGCCTGCGGGTTCGACTAAAGCTGGTGCTGCTGAGGGTGTTGGCGCTGAGACTACCACTGGCGGTCCGGCTGGCGGTGCTCCTGGTACTGCTGGAGGTTCTGGGGCTGCTGGAGGTGCTGCTGGGGGTTCTGGAGCTACTGGAGGTGCTGCTGGAGGTGCTGCTGGAGCGGGTACTCCTGCTTGGGGTACTGGTGCTGTCCCTGCTGTTTCTGGCGTCGCCGCGAGGCCCCGACCGTACTTCGTTCCGCTCCTGCAGCAGGTTCTTGGTCTTACACCTTCTCCTGGTCCTCCTCCTCCTCCCTTAGAGGGTCCACAGCCTGTCTCGTCACAGTCACAGCTACAGCCTGCCTCCCCTTTGCCTGCTCCTTCTCCCTACGCTGGTCCGACTGGAGGTCTTACTGAGCGTCGTGAGCCTGCGTCTCGTCCTGCGTCGCCTGTTCGTGCTGCGCGCACTAGTGGTCGCGGTTCGCGTCAGCGTCCTCCTCCTGTCCCTGGCACGCACCGGATGTCTCTGCGTCCGTCCACTGCTCCTCTGCGTGCCCCTTTGCCTTCTCCTCCTGCGTCCTCTCTTCCTGCTTTTGCCGACCCGGAGTCGGACTCTCTTCGTGCTGCCAGTCCTACTGTCACGCGTCTCCTGGCTACTGGCGTCACTGACCCTTCTTTCGAGTCCACTGCTGCGTCTGCCCTAGTTGCTGAGCTCGTCGACTTTTCTGCTCGCTGTCGTCTAGACTACGCTGCTAGTCTTGTCGCTGAGTCTGAGTCTGCCTGTCCTCCGTCCGTCGGGGGTGAGTGTGCCCTTGGCACGGACGTCCTTGAGGACAGGCAGGAGGAGTTCCAGTGTCTGGCCGCCGCTTCACCTCATCTCGTGTCCGTATTGCTCACCCTTGAGGGCGACCCGGATGCACTTGACATCCCGACTCCGCGCTATTACGCGGAGGCGATAGAGGGTCCCTACTCCTCTCAGTGGCAGGCAGCTATGGATGCAAAGATGGCTTCCTGGAAGTCCATAGGCACCTACGTTGACGCTGTCCCCCCTCCTGGGGCGAACATCGTCAGTGGCATGTGGATCTTCAGGGTGAAGCGGCCGCCGGGTTCTCCGCCTGTCTTCAAGGCGCGTTACGTGGCTCGTGGCTTAAGTCAGCGGCAGGGAGTTGACTACTTTCAGACCTTCTCCCCCACCCCGAAGATGACCACTCTTCGGGTACTGCTGCACGTTGCTGCTCACCGTGACTACGAGCTGCTCTCTCTCGACTTCAGCACTGCTTTCTTGCAGGACAGCCTGCACGAGGAGATCTGGCTGCGCCGCCCACCTGGCTTCACTGGGTCTTTCCCTCCTGGTACCCAGTGGAGTCTCCGGCGTCCAGTCTACGGTCTCCGCCAGGCGCCGCGTGAGTGGCACGACACACTGAGGACTACGCTGGCGGCACTTGGGTTTGCTCCTTCCACTGCAGACCCGTCGCTGTTTCTGCGCACCGACACCTCTCTGCCGCCGTTCTACATCTTCGTGTACGTCGACGACTTGGTCTTTGCCACAGCTGACACTGCTGGACTCGCCTACGTGAAGTCCGAGCTGCAGAAGAGACACACGTGCACTGACCTGGGTGAACTGCGCAGCTACCTTGGCTTGCAGATCACCCGGGACAGAGCACGCCGCACCATTACCCTGACTCAGTCACACATGGTGCAGCAGGTCCTTCAGCGCTTCGGCTTCACGTACTCCTCGCCTTTCGTATAAATTATGTCGGTTGGCGTAGCGGCTGGCGGCAGTGTTAGCCTTTCGTATAAATTATGTGAGAATCACGACGAATGAGAGGACTAAGGAAGAAGTGGGTACAAGTAGGACACTTAGAAGTGCTGTACCCTATAGTGTCTACCCCACTACAGCCTAGATAAACAATATCATATGAGTTTGACACACCCCCATAGGCAAAGTGGGGGAGAACAGGGGTCACAAGACTAGTCAAGCAGAGCAAAGCAAAGTAAGCTCAGGGTGGATCACAACGTCGCCACACAGTCCGAGCACAGGTTCAAAGGCCACAAGGTCAGTTCACATGCAGCATTATATATAAAGGTAAACATACAGGTGCATGTATATATAGATCATTGTACAAGAAAAGTCAAGAGGTAAGCAAGTGAGGCCAAGTAGGCACAAGACCTAGCATAGTACAGAAGCGCTGATGATCACAAGGCTGAAGTGCCTTGGTGAAGAAATCAGCAGTGTTGGCCTTAGAGGCCACGTAAGCAAGGCGCAACTGACCACGCTGCTGCAGCTCACGAGCAAGGAAGTAGCAAAGAGCAATGTGCTTCGTTTTGTGCTCCAGTCTGTGCTCCCGACACAAGGCCAACATGGCCTTGTTGTCTACGTACAGAATTAGAGGAGAACGAGGCGGCTCTCCCAGGTCAGTCAGCAGGTAGGTGAGCCAGCGTAAATCCTGTGCAGCCATGGCCCCTGCGTAGATCTCAGCCTCACAACTGGAGCCGAGAACAGAAGACGAGCGGGTAGACCGCCACGAAACAGAGCCGGAACCAAGGCTGAAGGTGTAACCCTATGACGACCGCTGCGTAGCCAGGTCGTCAACCCAAGACGCGTCTGCGTGACCAGTGAGGACCACTGAACTCCGCCCTCCAAGCACGAGCCCCATGCTCGACGTACTGCACAAGTAGCGCAACACCCTCTTCGCTGCAGCCATTTGCTCTGGTCGGTGTCTCCTAGGAGCAACATAGCGTGCCAAGATGCTAAGAGGGTATGCCAGGTAAGGTCCAGTGCAGGTCATCAGGTACATGAGGCAACCAACAAGCTCTGGGTACGGGCCACTCGGCTCTACGGACTCATCCGAAGGCAGATCTGAGAGCGAGTGGCGAGTAGACAGAGGAGTGGCCTGAGGCGAGGAGTACGTGAAGTCGACTGCGCTGAAGGACCTGCTGCACCATGTGTGACTGAGTCAGGGTAATGGTGCGCCGTGCTCTGTCCCGGGTGATCTGCAAGCCAAGATAGCTGCGCAGTTCACCCAGGTCTGTGCATGTGTGTCTCTTCTGCAGCTCATACTTCACGTGAGCGAGTCCAGCAGTGTCAGTAGTAGCAAAGACCAAGTCGTCGACGTACACGAGGATGTAGAGCAGCGGCAAAGAGGTGTCGGTGCGTAGAAACAGCGACGGGTCGGCAGTAGAAGGAGCAAACCCAAGTGCCGCAAGTGTAGTCCCCAGTGTGTTGTGCCACTCACGGGGCGCCTGGCGAAGATCGTAGACTGGCCGCTGGAGGCTCCACTGGGTACCAGGAGGAAACGACCCAATGAAGCCAGGTGGGCGACGTAGCCAGATCTCCTTGTGCAGGCTTCCTTGTAGGAAAGCAGTGCTGAAGTCAAGAGAGTGAAGCTCGTAGTCATGCTGAGCGGCTATGTGCAGCTGTACCCAAAGAGTGGTCATCTTTGGGGTGAGAGAGAAGGTCTGAAAGTAGTCAACTCCCTGCCGCTGACTGAAGCCTCGAGCCACGTAACGCGCCTCGAAGACAGGCGGAGAACCCGGCGGCCGCTTCACCCTGAAAATCCACATGCCACTGACAATGTTCGCCCCAGGTGGGGGAACCTCGTCAACGTAGGTGCCTGTGGACTTCCAGGAAGCCATCTCTGCGTCCATGGCTGACTGCCACAAAGAGGAGTAGGGACCCACTAACGCCTCTGCGTAAGAGCGCGGAGTCGGGATGTCTGGTGCATCCGGGTCTCCCTCAGGGGCAACTAGCATGGACACGAGATAAGGTAATGCAGCAGCAAAGCACTGGAACTCCTCCTGCCTGTCCTCAAGGACGTCTGTGCTAAGAGCACTCTCACCCCCGACGGTCGGAGGACAGGCAGACTCAAACTCAGCAACAAAACTAGCGGCGTAGTCTAGACGACAGTGAGCAGCGAAGTCGACAAGCTCAGTAACTAAGGCAGACGCAGAAGTGGACTCAAAGGAAGGGTCAGTGACAACTGTAGCCAGGAGACGCGTGACAGTAGGACTGGCAGCACGAAGGGAGTCAAGCGCCGGGTCAGCAAGAGCAGGAAGAGAGGACTCAGGAGGAGACGGCAGAGGGACACGCTGTGGAGCAGTGGAAGGACGCAGTGCCATCTGGTGCGTGCTGGGGACAGGAGGAGGACGCGGACGCGGAACACGACGACCAGTGCGAGCAACACGAACAGGCGACGCAGGACGCGACTCAGGCTCACGACGCTCAGCAAGACCTCCGATAGGATCCGTTTAGGGAGAAGGAGCAGGCAGTGGGGAGGCCAGCGGTAACTGTGACTTGGACTGGACAGGAGGTGGACACTCTAAGGAAGGAGCAGGACCAGAAGAAGGCGGAAGACCAAGAACCTGCTCAAGGAGCGGAACGAAGTAGGGCTGCGGCCGTGCAGCGCCTCCAGAACCAGCAGGGACAGCACCAGCACCCCCAGTGTCAGCTCCAACTCCAGCAGCACCACCAGCTCCAGTAGCGCCAACTCCAGCACCCACCGGAGCACCGGCTCCAGCAGCACCCCCAGCTCCAGTACCTCCAGCAACTCCAGCTGCAGCAGGACCACCGGAAGACACAGCAGCTTCGGCTCCAGTACCTCCAGCAGCACCGACTCCAGCAGCATCGCCAGCTCCAGCTCCGCCAGCAGCTCCAGCACCAGTAGTACCACCAGGCCCAGCAGCTCCTGTACCTCCAGTACGAGCACCTCCGGGACCCGTGGCTCCAGCACCCCCAGTAGCAGTAGAACCTCCAGCACTGGCAACACCACCAGCTCCAGCAGCACGGCTCCAGCGCCGAGCAAACCACTCGCGCAGCTGCTATGGGGAGGGTATCTCCCGCCGGGATGATGCACCCGAAGGAACTCCAGGCCCAGCTCCGTCAGGCTCCGCACCCCTAGAATCAGCAACCCTAGGCTCAGCACCCCCAGACCCAGCACCCCAAGGCTCCGCACCCTCAGGCTCAGCACCTCCAGACCCAGCACCCCCAGGCTCCGCACGCTCAGTCTCAGCATCCCCAGACAAGGCACCCGTAGGCTCAGCACCCCTAGCAGCACCAGAGTCAACAGCTACCTCGACACGCTCGACCGCGTCTACCTGGGACACACCTGAGGGGGCAGGACCCTGGGGGGGGGAGGGGGTCTACCGGGGGGGGACCTCGCGCAAGGAAGAGCGGTGGGGGGGGGAAGGGGAGCAGTGCGGTAGGGGAAGAGACGGTAGTAAGGAACCGACTCGTCAAACGTGACGTCCTGAGAGGACAGAACACGGTGCGAGGTGGGGTGGTAAAACTGCCAACCAGGCGCGTTAGGGGGGAAGCCAAGGAAGACGCAGGGAACAGCACGGGAGGACAGCTTGTCCGCAGACAAGTCACGCACGAAAGCTTGAGATCCCCAGACAAGGAACGCAGACGCATCGCCAACCTTCCCCGTCCACCGCAGAGTAGGGGAGGTCTCCGGCACTGAGACCCGGGGCTGAAGGTTGATCTGATGCGCCGCGTACTGAACCGCGAACGGCCACAGAAAATGGGGAGCAGCCGTATGGATCATGGACGTACGAGCGACGTCCATGACCTGCCAATGCGGCGCTCAGCAATCCCATTTTGCTGTGGAGAGGTGTGAGAGTACGACGGCTTATGCCACCTATGCTTGCTTGCCTTTACTTTATCATGCTATTTCTAGCATAGGATAATTATATGCATGCATGAATTGCTTGCTTTCCTAGGCTAGGTGCTTTCCTATATTTTATTATAGTTATAGCACCAAGCTAGGTTGCGTAAACCGAATTCTGGCTTTTCGGCGGCCACCGAATTGCCTTCCACCGAATTGCTTCGCGACCCGCGGAACCTTCGCGTAACACCTGGTTACGGGGCCTTGTGTCGAGCCTATATATAGCCTCGTGTTGTACCCAGGTGATTCATTCAATTCAAATTCTCTTTTCTGAGCTCGATCCTAGATCCTCACACTTGGTAATCAGGGCCCGTTTACACGCGAAGTTCTTTCGACCGCTAAAACCAGTCTTCAAAAAACCGCGGGGGCGACGCAGTCAAACATCGATTTCGGGTACGTAAAACCGGTTCCGTGTTTTTCGTTCCCCCTTCGATTCGGTTTTTTGGACGCGTTGATGTCAGGCATGAAGGGCCAAGGCGACAACTACGCGACTACGAGCACATTGCGAGCCTCCGCACCGACATGGAGCAGACGCAGGCGACGCTTCGTGGACTCGAGGCTTTTCTGACAAGCCAACCAGGGTTCGCCACCGCAGCAGCATTGACCGCAGCGACTGCAGCATCAACAACTCCACCAGCAGTGGCGACACCGACATTTCACGGACCAATGGCACCACTGTCGCCGAACCTCGAAGCAGCACAACCGAGGCTCCCGGAGGCGTTCGATCCAAGCGCGAAGGGATCCGACGTCCGGCGATTCGTGGCCACCATCGAAATTTACTTCGAGGCCATTGGCTGTTCGACCCCGCAACACGACGCAGCAAGGATTCGGCTCACAGCGACACTGTTACGTGGACCGGCTCTCGAATGGATTTACTACACCGACGTAGCCCGCGGGGAGAAAACGTGGCAGCAGTTTCGGGCAGATTTAATCGAGCATTTCGAACCAATTAATACGACCTACATGGCACGGCAGCAAATAGACCGACACAAGCAATACAGTAGTGTAGCATAGTACACGCAGCAGATGGAGTTACTGTTCAACCGCATCACCGACCTGACCGAAGGTGTAAAAATCCAGGCGTACACGGAAGGGTTAAAAATGTAGATTCGGCGGTAGGTGATTGCGGCGAATTACAATAGCTACAGAGACATCGTGCGTGCTGCCGAGCGATACGACGCGCTGACTCGAGGTCAGCCCGAAACACGACGCTTCACGCCGAACCGTACATTCGGCACGGAGCGATCGGCACCCCCCACGTTCGCCGAACCGATGGATATCGACAAATACGACGCGAAGCAGCAGCCGACAAAATGCGAATTTTGAGGCGCAGCAGGGCATCGGTTTTTGTCGTGCTACAAAATGAAGAAAGCACGTGCGGCACTCCGGGACGGACACAGTGGAGCACCCCCGAAGTAAAAAAACGGGAATCGCCAGGAGCCGCGGATCGACCTGGCGATCGCCTAAAGATCCGAAAAGCAGAAAAAGGCGACGACGTGGTGACTTCGGAGTGTCAGAACATTATAGCTTATGTTTTTGTGTAGGCTATAGTGGGGTATCCCATAGGGGGTACAACCCAATTAGGGTTAGTACTTGTACCCACTTCATTCATAGTTCATTCATTCTCGTTTCTTGACATGGTTTCAGAGCAGGTTCCCTAGTGGGAACGCTACCTAGGGCCCACCACAAATTTTTCTTTCCTGCCCGGAGCGCGCCTCAGACTAGACCGAGTCGCGCGCGCCCCGTGTGCCCGTCGACCCCACGCGCTGCCCTAGCGGCCCCTCCTTGCGCCACCCGTCGACCCCGCGCGCCGCCTTAGCGGCTCCTTGCGCCGAGCCATCGACCCCGCGCACCGCCCTAGCGCCCACCCCCTGCGCCGCCCGTCGACCCCGCGCGCCGCCCCAGCGGCCCCCGGCGCCGCCCGTCGACCCCGCGCGCCGCCCTAGCGCCCCCCCCCCCCCCCCTGCGCCGCCCGTCGAGCCCGCACGCCGCCCTAGTGGCGCCTTACGCCACCCGTCGACCCCGCGCGCTGCCCTTGCGGCCTCGCCGCCCTTACCTGCGGCCCCACCGCCCTCACCTGCGGTCCCTGCCGCCCTTACCTGCGGCCCCACCGCCCTTCACCTGCGGTCCCCGCCCTTACCTGCGGCCTCGCCGCCCTCACCTGCGGTCCCCGCCGCCCTTACCTGCGGCCCACCCGCCTTCCCTGCGGCCCCGTCACCTGCTGCAGCACCGCCCGCCACCTGAGCCGCCCGGGCCGCCTCACCTCGCCGAGCAGCCGACCGCCGAGCCGTCCTGCAGCAGCACGGCCGAGCCGCCCAGCAGCTGAGCAGCCGAGCAGCCGAGCCGCCGAGCAGCCGAGTGTAAGAACATTATAGCTTACTTATTTGTGTAGGCTATAGTGGGGTATCCCATAGGGGGTACAACCCAATTAGGGTTTCCTATTTGTACTCACCTCGTTCATAGTTCATTCATTCTCGTTCACTTCTTCACATGGTATCGAGCAGGTTCCCCTGTGGGAACTGTGCTTAGGGCCCACCACCACTACCTTGAATTTTTTTTTTCTGCCCTAGCCGCTAGCGCGCCGCCCGCCCTAGCAGCCCGAGCGCCGCCTTAGCGCCCGCGCCCTGCTGCCCGCCCTAGCGCCCTAGCGCCCGCGCGCTGCCCGCCCTAGCGCCCTAGCGCCCTAGCGCCCGCGCGCTGCCCTACGCAGCACGTGAGCAGCTCGCGTGAGCCGCCCGTGCGCCGCCCAGAGCCGCCCGTCAGCTGCCCGCCCGCCCGTGCGCTAGTCGCCCGACGCGCCAGCCGCCCGACGCCCGCTAGCCGCCCGACGCCCGCTAGCCGCCCGGCACCCGCTAGCCGCCCGACGCCCGCGCGCCGCCCGGCGCCCGCTAGCCGCCCGACGCCCGCGCGCCGCCCGATGCCCGCTAGCCGCCCGTGAACCGCTCGTGCAGCCGCTCGTGCAGCCGCCCGTGCTACCGCCCGACGTGCCGCCCGTGCAGCCGCCCTCAGCCGCCTGACGTGCCACCCGTGCAGCCGCCAGTGAGCCGCCCGTGCAGCCGCCCGTGCAGCCGCCCGTGCAACCGCCCGTGCAGCCACCAGTGCAGCCGCCCGTGCAGCCGCCCACCGTGCCGCCCGTGAGCCGCCCCAGCTGCCCGTGCAGCCGCCCGTGAGCCGCCCGCGAGCCGCCTGTGAGCCGCCCGCCATGACGCCCGCGCCGCCCGTGAGCCCCCCGCGTCACCCGAGCCGCACGAGCCGCCCGAGCAGCAGAGCCGCTGACCGCCCGAGCCGCCCGAGCCGCCCGAGCCGCCCGAGCCGTCCGAGCTGCCCGAGCCGCCCGAGCCGCCCGAGCCGCCCGATCCGCCTGAGCCGCCCGAGCCGCCTGAGGTGCCGAGCTCCTGCTCCTGTAGGGCTGCTGCTGCTCCTGGACCGGCGGAGTTGCTGTGCTGCCGTGTTGCTGTGCTGCTGAGCGGCTCGACCCTTCCTGTCTGGTGAGACTGTCGGCTGCTATCATGGCCACCCCTAGTGTCCTGGCTTTTGACGCTGAGGGACGCGCCATTGACTTTGCGGTCTGGGTCGACGACCTGCAGCTGTACTTGCTATGCGATACGGTAGATGAAGTTTCTCTCTTTGACTTTGTCTCTGGCGCTGTCCCCGCCCCTCCTGCTGATGCTGACCCCACTGTTCGCTCCAAGTGGGCCTCACGCGATGCTGCTGCACGTCTTGCTGTGCGTCGCCACCTCCCTTCCTCCGAGCGTGCACACTTTAGTCAGTGCAAGACCGCTCAGGCCTTGTACGACGCTGTAGTTGCGCGCTACTCCTCCCCTTCCTCTGCTACACTGAGCCGCCTCATGCTACCGTACCTCTTCCCTGACCTTGCTGCCTTTCCCACAGTCGCTGACCTCTTTACCCACCTCCGCGCTAGTGACACTCGCTACCGAGCTGCGCTTCCTGCTGACTTCTGCGCCGCAAACCCCCCTCCCATGTACAGCACCCTCTACTTTCTCGTCACCCGTCTCCCTGAGTCCCTTCGTGTAGTTAGGGACTAGTTTCTCTCTGTCTGTCCCACCACCCTCACTGTCGACCTCCTCGAGAAGTCTCTGCTAGCGGCCGAGAAGAGCATAGTCGCTGTAGGGGCCTCTCGTGGTGACCCTCGCACCCCCATCTTTGAGGGGTGTTCTCCTTCCCACCTGTTACCCTCTGTCGCCTCTGCTGCTGCGGCCGACCTCGTTGGTTTAGAGTCGGTCGGTGCGGCGTCTGCCCCCAGCGGTAGGCGCCGCTCTGGAAGGGGCAAGGGGGGCAAGGGAGCGGGTCGAGCTAGCGGGGGCGGTGGCGGAGGAGGTGGGGGCGGCGGGGGGAGTGGGGGTGGCGGTGGGGGTGGTGGCGGGAGTGGAGGTGCTAGTGGCGGCAGTGGAGGCGGAGGTGGCGGCGGAGGTGGTGGCGGAGGTGGCGGTGGGAGCGGCGAGGGCGAGGGTGGCGGTGGGGGCGGTGGCGGCGGAGGCGGGGGTGGCGGTGGTGGAGGTGGTCGGAGTGGCTCGTCCCAGCGGAGCAGCACTGGGGGTGGTCAGCGCCAGCAGCAGCAGCAGCAGCAGCAGCGCTCTCGCGACGTCCCCGCCCCTCAGCAGCTCCGTGAGTGGTACTCGCAGCGTCAGCGTGGTGGGGCGTTTGGTCCCTGCACCTACGTCCTCCGCACCGGCAACCGCGCGGGTGAGCAGTGTGGGGGCGCCCACACCGCCCGCCGCTGCTTTAGCCGCCTGACAGACGCTTGGCGCCAGCAGTTTCCGGAGGCCTCTGAGATCCCCCGCTGGGGAGAGCTGTCTAGGGCTGGTGTAGCTATTTTTGATCTTGACTTTGATGCTATCCTTGCTGCCATGTATGCTGTGACTGTTAGTGATGAGGGTGACTATTACCGGTGTTTCCCGCCCGACCCGGGCATTGGTACTGCTGCTCTAGGTGCCAGTGAGGCTGCTGCTCTAGGTGCCCGTGCGTCTGTACTCTCAGGTACTGGTGAGTCTGCACTCTCAGGTACTGTGTCGGCTTCGGCCTCTCACACCTTCACCCTGGACTCTGGGGCGTCTCGCTCCTTCTTTCGGGACCGCACCACTCTCACGCCGCTTAGTCGGCCGGTTGCGGTGTCCCTGGCTGACCCCTCTGGGGGTCCTGTCCTGTCTCGTTTCTCCACAGTCCTCCCGTGTCCGGCGGCTCCCTCTGGCACCCTGTCTGGTCTCTACCTCCCCTCGTTCTCTACGAACCTTGTGAGTGGTGCTGACCTACAGGATGCGGGTGTCCACCAGTTTACTCCTGCTCGTCAGCGGGTGACACACTGCACAGAGGCTAGCACACGTCGCCACCTGGCTATGTTTACACGTCAGCCAGGGTCGAGCCTGTACACACTGACCACTGCTTCTCCTCCAGGTGCTGAGTCTGGTAGGGTCCCTTCGTCAGGTCAGGTGTTTGCTGCAGCGTCCAGGTCTGGTCCTGAGTCTGCCCCTTGTTCGTGTCGCCGTCTGTCTCACGAAACCCTCCTCTGGCACCACCGCCTTGGCCACCCCTCTCTGCTTCGGCTCAGAGGCATGGCCTCCCGTCTTCTTGTGTCTGGTCTCCCCCGGTCCCTCCCTCCCCTTCCTCAGGGCCCTGGCCCTGCCTGTGTCCCCTGTGTCGAGGGGCGCCAGCGTGCTGCCCCTCACTCCTCCCAGTTTCCTCCGACAGAGGCTCCGTTGCAGATGCTTCACATAGACGTGTGGGGCCCTGCCCGCGTCCGTGGACTCGGTCACGAGCGCTACTTCCTGTTGGTGGTTGACGACTACTCGCGTTACACCACCGTCTTCCCCTTGCGCAGCAAGGGTGATGTCACTGAGGTGCTGATCGAGTGGATCTGCGCAGCTCGTCTCCAGCTCAGGCAGAGCTTTGGCTCGGACTTTCCTGTGTTGCGTCTGCACTCGGACAGAGGCGGAGAGTTCTCCTCTGGCCTTCTGCGTGCCTACTGTCGTGCGCGAGGCATCCGCCAGACCTTCACGCTTCCGGACTCACCGCAGCAAAATGGGATTGCAGAGCGCCGCATTGGCATGGTCATGGACGTCGCTCGTACGTCTATGATGCATGCGGCTGCCCCCCATTTTCTGTGGCCGTTTGCGGTCAGGTACGCGGCGCATCAGATCAACCTCCACCCCAGGGTCTCCAGGCCGGAGACCTCCCCAGCCCTGCTGTGGACGGGGAAGGTTGGCGATGCGTCGGCGTTCCGGGTCTGGGGATCTCGGGCGTTTGTCCGCGACTTGTCTGCGGACAAGCTGTCCCCTCGCGCTGCTCCCTGCGTCTTCCTGGGGTTCCCCCCCGACGCCCCTGGGTGGCAGTTCTACCACCCCACCTCTCGCCGTGTTCTGTCCTCCCAGGACGTCACGTTCGACGAGTCGGTACCCTACTACCGCCTCTTCCCCTACCGCACTCCGTCCCTCCCCCCACCCCCGCTCTTCTTGGTACCAGGCCCCCCCTCGGTAGAACCCCTCCCCCCTCAGGGTCCTGCCCCTTCAGGTGTGTCCCAGGTAGACGCGGTCGAGCCTGTCGAGGTCACTAGTGACTCTAGTGCTGCTGTGGGTGCTGAGCCTGGGGGTGCTGTGCCTGGGGGTGCTGAGCCTGGGGGTGCGGAGTCTGGGGGTGCTGAGTCTGGGGGTGCTGAGCCTGGGGGTGCTGAGCCTGGGGGTGCTGAGCCTGGGGGTGCTGAGACTGGCGGTGCTCCGCCTGGAGGTGCTTTGCCTGAGGGTCCTGAGCCTGGAGGTTTTTCGCCTGGAGGTTCTCCGCCTGGAGGTGCTTCGTCTCGCCGAGAGCCACTCTCCCCACAGGAGCTGCGTGAGTGGTTTGCCCGGCGCTGGAGGCGTGCTGCTGGTGCTGGAGGTTCTTCCGCTACTGAGGGTGCTGCTGCCGCGCGTCCCGGAGTTGTTCGTACTGAGGGTACTGGAGCTGCTGGGCCTGAGGGTTCTCCTGGAGCTGGTGCTGCTGCGGGTGTTGGCGCTGAGACTACCGCTGGAGGTCTGGCTGGCAGTGCTCCTGGTGCTGCTGAGGGTTCTGGGGCTACTGGAGGTGCTACTGGGGGTTCTGGAGCTCCTGGAGGTGCTGCTGGAGGTGCTGATGGAGGTGCTGCTGGAGCGGGTACTCCTGCTGGGGGTACTGGTGCTGTCCCTGCTGTTTCTGGCGTCGCCACGCGGCCCCGACCGTACTTCATTCCACTTCTGCACCAGGTTCTTGGTCTTACACCTTCTCTTGGTCCTCCTCCTCCTCCCTTAGAGGGTCCACAGCCTGTCCTGTCACAGCTACAGCCTGCCTCCCCTTTGCCTGCTCCTTCTCCCTACAGCGTCGTGAGCCTGCATCTCGTCCTGCGTCGCCTGTTCGTACTGCGCGCACTAGTGGTCGCGGTTCGCGTCAGCGTCCGCCTCCTGTCCCTGGCACGCACCGGATGTCTCTGCGTCCGTCCACTGCTCCTCTGCGTGCCCCTTTGCCTTCTCCTCCTTCTTCCTCTCTTCCTGCTCTTGCCGACCCGGAGTCGGACTCTCTTCGTGCTGCCAGTCCTACTGTCACGCGTCTCCTTGCTACTGCTGTCACTGACCCTTCTTTCGAGTCTTCCGCTGCGTCTGCCCTTGTCACTGAGCTCGTCGACTTTGCTGCGCGCTGTCGTCTAGACTACGCTGCTGGTCTTGTCGGGGGTGAGTGTGCCCTTGGCACGGACGTCCTTGAGGACAGGCAGGAGGAGTTCCAGTGTCTGGCCGCCGCTTCACCTCATCTCGCGTCGGTACTGCTAGCCCCTGAGGGAGACCCGGATGCACTAGACATCACGACTCCGCGCTCTTACGCGGAGGCGATAGAGGGTCCCTACTCCTCTCAGTGGCAGGCAGCTATGGATGCAGAGATGGCTTCCTGGAAGTCCACAGGCACCTACGTTGACGCTGTTCCCCCTCCTGGGGCGAACATCGTCAGTGGCATGTGGATTTTCAGGGTGAAGCGGCCGCCGGGTTCTCCGCCTGTCTTCAAGGCGCGGTACGTGGCTCGTGGTTTCAGTCAGCGGCAGGGAGTTGACTACTTTCAGACCTTCTCCCCCACCCCGAAGATGACCACTCTTCGGGTACTGCTGCACGTTGCTGCTCACCGTGACTACGAGCTGCACTCTCTCGACTTCAGCACTGCTTTCTTGCAGGGCAGCCTGCACGAGGACATCTGGCTGCGTCTCCGGCGTCCAGTCTACGGTCTCCGCCAGGCGCCGCGTGAGTGGCACGACACACTGAGGACTACGCTGGCGGCACTTGGGTTTGCTCCCTCCACTGCAGACCCGTCGCTGTTTCTGCGCACCGACACCTCTCTGCCGCCGTTCTACATCCTCGTGTACGTCGACGACTTGGTCTTTGCCACAGCTGACACCGCTGGACTCGCCTACGTGAAGTCCGAGCTGCAGAAGAGACACACGTGCACTGACCTGGGTGAACTGCGCAGCTACCTTGGCTTGCAGATCACCCGAGACAGAGCACGCCGCACCATTACTCTGACTCAGTCACACATGGTGCAGCAGGTCCTTCAGCGCTTCGGCTTCACGTACTCCTCGCCTCAGGCCACTCCTCTGCCTACTCGCCACTCGCTCTCAGCTCTGCCTTCGGATGAGTCCGTAGAGTCGAGTGGCCCGTATGCAGAGCTTGTTGGCTGCCTCATGTACCTGATGACCTGCACACGACCTGACCTTGCATACCCTCTGAGCATTCTTGCACGCTATGTTGCTCCTGGGAGACACCGACCAGAGCACATGGCTGCAGCGAAGAGGGTGTTGCGCTACTTGTGCAGTACGTCCGGCATGGGGCTAGTGCTTGGAGGGCGCAGTCCAGTGGTCCTCACTGGGCACGCGGACGCTTCTTGGGCTGACGACCAGGCTACGCAGCGGTCGTCACAGGGTTACACCTTCAGTCTTGGTTCCGGCTCTGTTTCGTGGCGGGCTACCCGCTCGTCTTCTGTTCTCGGCTCCAGTTGTGAGGCTGAGATCTACGCCGGGGCCATGGCTGCACAGGAGTTACGCTGGCTCACCTACCTGCTGACCGACCTTGGAGAGCCGCCTCGTTCTACTCCAGTCCTGTACGTAGACAACAAGGCCATGCTAGCCTTGTGTCGAGAGCAGCGACTGGAGCACAGGACAAAGCACATTGCTCTCCGCTACTTTCTTGCTCGTGAGCTACAGCAGCGTGGACAGTTGCGACTTGCGTACGTGGCCTCTGAGGCCAACACTGCTGATGTCTTCACCAAGGCACTTGCGCCTTGTGATCATCAGCGTTGCTGCACGCAGCTGAGCCTTGTGCCTGCCTTGCCTCACTTGCTCACTTCTTGACCTTGCTTGTACTTTTACCTATATATATTCTTGCTCTTGCTTGCTTGCCTCTTGTATATCTCTATATGTGATCTTGCATGTGAACTGGCCTTCTGGCCTTTGAACTTGTGCTCGGAATGTGTGGTGACTTTGTGATCCACCCTGAGCTTTGCTTTGCTTTGCTTGACTGGTTTCGTGGCCCCTTGTTCTCCCCCACTTTGCGTATGGGGGTGTGTCAGAACATTATAGCTTACTTATTTGTGTAGGCTATAGTGGGGTATCCCATAGGGGGTACAACCCAATTAGGGTTTCCTATTTGTACTCACCTCGTTCATAGTTCATTCATTCTCGTTCACTTCTTCACACCGAGCAGCCGAGCCGCCCAGCAACCGAGCAGCCGAGCCGCCCTGCAGCCGAGCCGCCCAGCAGCCGAGCCGCCGTGCAGCCGAGCCGCCGTGCAGCCGAGCCGCCGAGCCCCTGAGCCGCCGTGCCGCCGAGCCGCCGAGCCGCCGTGCCGCCGAGCCGCCGAGCCACCGAGCCACCCTACCTCCAAGCCGCCCGAGCAGCCCCATCCGGTGAGCACAGTGCCTCTTTCACTGCACTACCCTCACCCTACTATTGCACTGCTAGTCTACTATGGTCATGGCTACCCCTAGTGTCTTCGCTTTTGACGCTGAGGGTCGAGCCATTGACTTCGACGTCTGGGTAGATGACCTGCAGCTATTTTTACAGTGCGATAGGGCAGACGGTCTCTCACTCTTTGACCTCACCTCTTGCGCCTCTCCTGCCCCTACTGCTGATGCTGACGCCACTGTTCGCTCCTAGTGGGCCACGCGCGACGCTGCTGCACGTCTTGCTGTGCGTCGCCACCTCCCTACCTCCGAGCGCGCGCACTTTAGTCAGTACAAGAGTGCTCAGACCTTGTACGACACTGTAGTCGCACGCTACTCCTCCCCTGCCACTGCTGCACTGAGCCGTCTCATGCTACCGTACCTCTTCCCTGACCTTGCTGCCTTTCCCACAGTCGCTGACCTCATTACGCACCTCCGCACTAGTGACACTCGCTACCGCGCTGCGCTTCCTGCAGACTTCTGCGCCAAGAACCCCCCCACCATGTACATCACTCTCTACTACATAGTCACTCGCCTCCCTGACTCCCTTCGCGTAGTCAGGGACCACTTCCTCTCAGTCTGTCCCACCACTCTCACAGTTGACCTCCTCAAGAAGTCCCTCCTAGCGGCCGAGAAGAGCATAGTCACTGTAGGGGCCTCTCGTGGTGACCCGCGCACCCCCATCTTTGAGGGGTGTTCCCCCTCCCCCCTTCTACCCTCTATTGCTTCTGCTGCTGCGGCCGACCTCCTTGGTCTTGAGTCTGTTGGTGTGGCGTCTGCACCTAGCGGGAGACGCCGCTCTGGCAAGGGCAAGGGGAGTAGGGGCACTGGAGGCGCGAGCGGGGGCGGTGGAGGTGGAGGTGGAGGCGGCGGGGGGAGTGGGGGTGGCGGTGGGAGTGGAGGTGGGAGTGGAGGTGTCGGTGGCGGCAGTGGAGGCGGAGGCGGCGGCGGCGGTGGCGGTGGGAGCGGAGGTGGCGGAGGTGGTGGCAGTGGAGGAGGCGGCGGAGGCGGCGGTAGCAGTGGAGGCGGCGGGGGCGGCGGAGGCGGTGGGGGTGGCGGTGGAGCTGGTCGCGGGTCTACGCAGAGGAGTGGCTCTGGTGGTGGTCCGCGCCTGAAGTAGCAGCGCGGTCGTGAGACCCTGTCCCCTCAGCAGCTCCGTGCATTGAGACTGCTGCTCTAGATACTGGTGCGGCTGCTGCCCTAGGTGCTTGCGACTCTGCTGCTCTAGGTGCTAGTGCATCTGCGTCCTCAGGTACTGGTGAGTCTGCGCTCTCAGGTACTCCGTCGACTTCGGCCTCCCTCACCTTCACCCTTGACTCTGGGGCTTCTCGCTCCTTCTTTCGGGACCGCACCACACTCACGCAGCTTAGTCGGCCGGTTGCGGTGTCTCTGGCTGACCCCTCTGGGGGTCCTGTCCTGTCTCACTTCTCCACAGTCCTCCCGTGTCCGGCGGCTCCCTCTGGCACCCTGTCTGGGGTACGGAGCCTAGGGGTACAGGGGGTGCTGCGCCTGGGGGTGCTGTGACTGGGGGTGCCGAGCCTGGGGGTGCTGAGCGTGGGGGTGCGGAGCCTAGGGGTGCTGAGCCTGGGGGTGCTGGGCCTGGGGGTGCTACGCCTGGGGGTGCTGAGCCTGGGGTGCTGAGCCTGAGCCTGGGGGTGCTGAGCCTGGGGGTGCTGAGCCTGGGGTTGCTGAGCCTGGGGGTGCTGAGCCTGGGGGTGCTGAGCCTGGGGGTGCTGAGCCTGGGGATGCTGGGCCTGGGAGTGATGGGCCTGGAGTTGCTCCGCCTGGAGGTTCTCCGGGTGCTTCGTCTCGCCGGGAGCCACTCTCTCCGCACGAGCTGCGCGAGTGGTTTGCTCGGCGCTGGAGCCGTGCTGCTGGTTCTGGAGGTTCTTCGGCTACTGAGGGTGCTGCTGTCGCGGGTCCCGGAGGTGCTCATACTGGGAGTACTGGAGCTGCTGGGCCTGCAGGTTCGACTGGAGCTGGTGCTGCTGAGGGTGTTGCTGCTGAGACTACCACAAGCGGTCCTGGTGGGGGTACTCCTGGTGCTTCCGGAGGTTCTGGAGCTGCTGGCGGTGCTGCTGGGGCGGGTGCTCCTGCTGGGGGTACTTGTGCTGTCCCTGCTGTTTCTGGCGTCGACGCGCGGCCTCGACCGTACTTCGTTCCACTCCTGCAGCAGGTTCTTGGTCTTCCACCTTCTACCGGTCCTCCTCCTCCCTTAGAGGGTCCACAGCCTATCCTGTCACAGCCACAGCTACAGCCTGCCTCCCCTTTGCCTGCTCCTTCTCCCTACGCTGGTCCTATTGGAGGTCTTACTGAGCGTCGTGAGCCTGCGTCACGTCCTGCGTCGCCTGTTCGTGCTCCTCGCGCTGGTGGTCGCGGTTCGCGTCAGCGTCCTCCTCCTGTCCCTGGCACGCACCGGATTTCTCTACGTCCGTCCACTGCTCCTCTGCGTGCCCCTTTGCCTTCTCCTCCTGCGTCCTCTCTTCCTGCTCTTGCCGACCCGGAGTCGGACTCTCTTCGTGCTGCCAGTCCTACTGTCACGCGTCTCCTTGCTACAGTTGTCACAGACCCTTCTTTCGAGTCCACTGCTGCGTCTGCCCTAGTTGCTGAGCTCGTCGACTTTGCTGCTCGCTGTTGCCTAGACTACGCTGCTAGTCTTGTCGCTGAGTCTGAGTCTGTCTGTCCTCCGTCCGTCGGGGGTGAGTGTGCCCTTGGCACGGACGTCCTTGAGGACAGGCAGGAGGAGTTCCAGTGTCTGGCGGCTGCTTCACCTCATCTCGTGTCCGTACTGCTTACCCCTGAGGGAGACCCGGATGCACTTGACATCCCGACTCCGCGCTCTTACGCGGAGGCGATAGAGGGTCCCTACTCCTCTCAGTGGCAGGCAGCTATGGATGCAGAGATGGCTTCCTGGAAGTCCACAGGCACCTACGTTGACGCTGTCCCCCCTCCTGGGGCGAACATCGTCAGTGGCATGTGGATCTTCTGGGTGAAGCGGCCGCCGGGTTCTCCGCCTGTCTTCAAGGCGCGTTACGTGGCTCGTGGCTTCAGTCAGCGGCAGGGAGTTGACTACTTTCAGACCTTCTCCCCCACCCCGAAGATGACCACTCTTCGGGTACTGCTGCACGTTGCTGCTCACCGTGACTACGAGCTGCACTCTCTCGACTTCAGCACAGCTTTCTTGCAGGGCAGCCTGCACGAGGAGATCTGGCTGCGCCGCCCACCTGGCTTCACTGGGTTGTTACCTCCTGGTACCCAGTGGAGTCTCCGGCGTCCAGTCTACGGTCTCCGCTAGGCACCTCGTGAGTGGCACGACACACTGAGGACTACACTTGCGGCTCTTGGGTTTGCTCCTTCTACTGCCGACCCGTCGCTCTTTCTGCGCACCGACACCTCTCTGCCGCCGTTCTACATCCTCGTGTACGTCGACGACTTGGTCTTTGCCACAAAGCTCTGCCTGAGCTGGAGACGAGCTGCGCGGATCCAGTCGATCAGCACCTCAGTGACATCACCCTTGCTGCGCAAGGGGAAGACTGTGGTGTAACGCGAGTAGTCGTCAACCACGAGCAGGAAGTAGCGCTCGTGACCGAGTCCACGGACGCGGGCAGGGCCCCACACGTCCATGTCAAGCGTCTGCAACGGAGCCTCTGTCGGAGGAAACTGGGAGGAGTGAGGGGCAGCACGCTGGCGTCCCTCGACACAGGGGACACAGGCAGGGCCAGGGCCCTGAGGAAGGGGAGGGAGGGACCGGGGGAGACCAGACACAAGAAGACGGGAGGCCATGCCTCTGAGCCGAAGCAGAGAGGGATGGCCAAGGCGGTGGTGCCAGAGGAGGGTCTCGTGAGACAGACGGCGACACGAACAGGGAGCAGACTCAGGACCAGACCTGGACGCTGCAGCAAACACCTGACCAGACGAAGGGACTCGGTGGTACAGGCTCGACCTTGGCTGACGTGTAAACGTAGCCAGGTGGCGACCTGTGCTAGCCTCTGTGCAGTGTGTCACCCGCTGACGAGCAAGAGTGAACTGGTGGACACCCACATCCTGTAGGTCAGCACCACTCACCAGGTTTGTAGAGAACGAGGGGAGGTAGAGACCAGACAGGGTGCCAGAGGGAGCCGCCGGACACGGGAGGACTGTGGAGAAACGAGACAGGACAGGACCCCCAGAGGGGTCAGCCAGGGACACCGCAACCGGCCGACTAAGCGGCGTGAGAGTGGTGCGGTCCCGAAAGAAGGAGCGAGACGCCCCAGAGTCAAGGGTGAAGGTGTGAGAGGCCGAAGCCGACACAGTACCTGAGAGTGCAGACTCACTAGTACCTGAGAGCACAGACGCACTGGCACCTAGAGCAGCAGCCTCACTGGCACCTGACGCAGCAGTACCAATGCCCGGGTCGGGCGGGAAACACTGGTAACAGTCACCCTCATTACTAACAGTCACAGCATACATGGCAGCAAGGATAGCATCAAAGTCAAGATCAAAGATAGCTACACTAGCCCTAGACAGCTCTCCCCAGCGGGGGATCTCAGAGGCCTCCGGAAACTGCTGGCGCCAAGCGTCGGTCAAGCGGGCAAAGCAGCGGCGGGCGGTGTGGGTGCCCCCACACTGCTCACCCGCGCGGTCGCTGGTGCGAAGGACGTAGGTGCAGGGACCGAACGCCCCACCACGCTGACGCTGCGAGTACCACTCACGGAGCTACTGAGGGGCGGGGACGTCGCGAGAGCGCTGCTGCTGCTGCTGCTGCTGGCGCTGACCACCCCCAGTGCTGCTCCGCTGGGATGAGCCACTCTGACCACCTCCACCACCGCCACCCCCGCCTCCGCCGCCACCGCCGCCACCGCCACCCTCGCCCCCGCCGCTCCCACCGCCACCTCCACCGCCACCTCCGCCGCCACCTCCGCCTCCACTGCCGCCACTAGTACCTCCACCCCCGCCAGCACCTCCACCGCCACCCCCACTCCCCCCGCCGCCCCCACCTCCTCCGCCACCGCCCCCGCTAGCTCCACCGCTCCCTTGCCCCCCTTGCCCTTGCCAGAGCGGCGCCTACCGCTGGGGGCAGACGCCGCACCGACCGACTCTAGACCAACGAGGTCGGCCGCAGCAGCAAAGGCGACAGAGGGTAACAGGGGGGAAGGAGAACACCCCTCAAAGATGGGGGTGCGGGGGTCACCACGAGAGGCCCCTACAGCGACTTTGCTCTTCTCGGCCGCAAGCAGGGACTTCTCGAGGAGGTCGACAGTGAGGGTGGTGGGACAGACAGAGAGAAACTGGTCCCTAACGGCACGAAGGGACTCAGGGAGACGGGTGACTAGAAAGTAGAGGGTGATGTACATGGGAGGGGGGTTTTCGGCACAGAAGGCAGCAGGAAGCGCAGCTCGGTAGCGAGTGTCACTAGTGCGGAGGTGCGTAATGAGGTCAGCGACTGTAGGAAAGGCAGCAAGGTCAGGGAAGAGGTAAGGTAGCATGAGGCGGCTCAGTGTAGCAGTGGAAGGGGAGGAGTAGCGCGCAACTACAGCATCGTACAAGGCCTGAACACTCTTGCACTGACTAAAGTGTGCACGCTCGGAGGAAGGGAGGTGGCGACGCACAGCAAGACGTGCAGCAGCATCGCGTGTGGCCCACTTGGAGCGAACAGTGGGGTCAGCATCAGTAGGAGGGGCAGGGACAGCGCCAGAGGCAAAGTCAAAGAGAGAGATGTCATCTACTGAATCGCACTGCAAGTAGAGCTGCAGGTCCTCGACCCAGACCGCAAAGTCAATGGCGCGACCCTCAGCGTCAAAGGCCAGGACACTAGGGGTGGCCATGATAGCAGCCGACAGTCTCACCAGAGAGGAAGGGTCGAGCAGCTCAGTAGGACAGCAACACGGCAGCTCAGCAACTCCGCCGGCCCAGGAGTAGCAGCAGCCCCACAGGACCCGGCGCTCGGCACCGTAGGCGGCTCGGGCGGCTCCTGCGGCTCAGGCGGCTCGGGCGGCTCGGGCGGCTCGGGCGGCTCGGGCGTTCAGCTGCACGGGCGACTCGGGCGGCTCTGCTGCTCGGGCAGCGCGCGCGGCTTGGGTGACGCGGGTGACACGGGCGGCGCGGGCGTCGTGACGGGCGGCTCACGGGCGGCTCGCGAGCGGCTCACGGGCGGCACGACGGGCGGCGGCACGGGCGGCTGAACGGGCGGCTGCACGGGCGGCTGCACGGGTGACTCACGGGCGTCCGAGGGCGGCTGCACGGGTGGCACGTCGGGCGGCTGAGGGCGGCTGACGGGCGGCGCACTGGCAGCTCACGGGCGGCTGTAGCGGGGCCGTAGCGGGGCCGTAGCGGGGCCTAAGCGGGGCCAGCGGGGCCGTAGCAGGGCCGTAACGGGGCCTAAGCGGGGCCAGCGGGGCCGTAGCGGGGCCGTAGCGGGGCCGTAGCGGGGCCAACGGGGCCTAAGCGGGGCCGTAGCGGGGCCGACGAGGCCGACCGGGCCGTAGGTGGGCCGTAGCGGGACCTAAGCGGGGCCTAAGCGGGACCGACGGGGCCGTAGCGGGGCCGTAGCGGGGCCTAAGCTGGGCCGTAGCGGGGCCGACGCGGCCGTAGCGGCACCTAAGCGGGGCCGTAGCGGGGCCGACGCGGGGCCGACGGGGCCTAAGCGGGGCCCACGGGGCCGTAGCGGGGCCTAAGCGGGGCCGTAGCGGGGCCGACGGGGCCTAAGCGGGGCCTAAGCGGGGCCGTAGCGAGGCCTAAGCGAGGCCGTAGCGGGGCCGACGGGGCCTAAGCGGGGCCGTAGTGGGGCCGACGGGGCCTAAGCGGTGCCGTAGGGGGTGGCTCGAGGGGCAGTAAGGACGGCCAATAGGGGCCACTAAGGCGGCTCGAGGCGCTACCCGTGTTAGGAGCTAAGTGCGCTCCGGGCAGGAAAAAAAAGTTCGTGGTGGGCCCTAGGAACAGTTCCCACAGGGGAACCTGCTCGATACCATGAGAAAATGTGAACGAGAATGAAATGACTATGAACGAAGTGAGTACAAATAGGAAACCCTAATTGGGTTGTACCCCCTATGGGATACCCCATTATAGCCTACACAAATAAGTAAGCTATAATGTTCTGACAGTATGTGCTGCTGCATGTGAACTGGCCTTGTGGCTTTTGAACTTGTGCTCGGAATGTGTGCTGACTTTGTGATCCACTCTGAGCTTCGCTTTGCTTTGCTTGACTGGTCTTGTGACCCCTTGTTCTCCCCCACTTTGCCTATGGGGGTGTGTCAAATTATAATATTCTGTAGGCTATAGTGGGGTAGCCTATATAGGGTACACATTTCTAGGGTTGCATACTTGTATCACTTTCATTCCATAGTTCATCCATTCTCGTTCTACTTTCCTCACTTCCTTGCTCGTGAGCTACAGCAGCGTGGTTAGTTGCGGCTTGCGTACGTGGCCTCTGTGGCCAACACTGCTGATGTTTTCACCAAGGCACTTCCGCCTTGTGATCATCAGCGCTTCTGCACTCAGCTGGGTCTTGTCCCTGTCTTGCCTCACTTGCTCACCTCTTGACCTTACTTGTACTGTTACATATATATATATATATACATGCTCTTGCTTGTCTAGCCTTATATATATGTGTGCTCCTGCATGTGAACTGGCCTTGTGGCCTTGAAATTGTGCTCGGAATGCGTGGTGACTTTGTGGTCCACCCTGAGCTTTGCTTTGCTTTGCTTGACTGGTCTTGTGACCCCCTGTTCTCCCCCACTTTGCCTATGGGGGTGTGTCAGAACATTATAGCTTATGCTTTTGTGTAGGCTATAGTGGGGTATCCCATAGGGGGTACAACCCAATTAGGGTTAGTACTTGTACCCACTTCATTCATAGTTCATTCATTCTCGTTTCTTGATACGGAGCGGGTGAAAAAAGGAGAAAATGATGGCGCGAATCTAAAACGTCACGACCGGCCAGCATCAGGGGAAATCGCCGAGGCGAATGGAGGCTTCGCGAAAAAAGACTCTGCACCGACTGGGAAACTCCAAACGAACACCCACGAAAGTAAGAACTCGTTAAAAGTATCCTATAAAGATACTATAACGAAGAATATTGCTTCTCGTGGTTTTCAAGCCTTCGAAAAAATCAGGGGAGGTTTAGAGGCCGAGAAAAAGCCTTTAGAAATTATTCAGGTACCTGAGAAGTTGGGCAAAGTACAACGGAGCGTAGAAAATGGTCGTGCGTTCCGTGGAGTTAATATTCTCTCCCCGCAGCACAGTGTTAAGGCTCCGCGTTGCCCACAGGTGAAGCCTATACAGTTGCCAAGGCTTAGAGGAGACATCCAGGCTCAAGAGAAATTATACAAGCCTTGGAAAAATCCTCCTACCCCCCATGTGAAGTTGGAAAGCGCTGAGTCAAGTATAGGAAATAGGGAAGGTATTAAGTTTGATGTACCCTATGATCCTATTAATGAGACCCTCTTTGGCTAGTCAGCGCAGCAGACACCACTAGTCCTCGAGGTGTTATGCAATGGGCGACGCCTCCAGGCATTGGTAGACAGCGGTGCATCTCACTCGGTGTGTGACCGCGGAGCATTGGAGAAAATAGGAGAGAAGGCGGAAGAGACCCAGTTTTCAGCAACCATGGTGGACGGTACGAAGCTTCCTATCCACGGCGAAGCATCACTGCAGCTGCATATAGGTGCGTTGAGGTGGAAGCCAAAGCTACCAGTCACCAACATCAAAGGGTTAGATTTTATCTTGGGGCGAGATTTTCAGAAGCGGTTCAACCCCGACATCGATTGGGTTAACAGCAAGGTGTGCATCTACAACAACGGGAAGCGGATAGCACTGCGAAGCTGGACAGATACAGGGGACGTACCTGAAATGACACTGGCACGGTTCGAACAGACGGTGAATGAGAGTAACACGGGTTACCTAGCACTGGTCATGGCAGCAGCAGAGGAGGAGAAGCCGAGTTCCGAGCTCCCTGGAGCAGTAAAGGAGGTCTTGGAGCAATACAAGGATATAATGCCCGACGACCTACCTGCAGGCGTACCTCCAGCACGCACCCACGAGCACGAGATTGTGGAGGAACCAGGTGCGAAACCCGTCTCACGTGCACCATACCGACTGAGTCCGACCGAATTGACAGACATGAAGAAACAGATAGAGTATCTACTGGACAGACAGCTGATCCGCCCATCCACCTCTCCCTACGGTGCACCAGTTCTCTTCACTCCAAAACCAGACGGCAGTTTACGGATGTGCATCGACTACCGCGCACTGAACAAACAGACAGTTAAAAACAAATACCCCATACCGCGCATTGACGACTTACTAGACCAACTGCGTGGTGCAACAGTCTTCTCGAAGCTGGACCTACGGTCGGGTTACTGGCAGATCAAGATGGCGGACAACTCAATCCACAAGACGGCGTTCCGTACTCAATACGGCTCCTACGAATACTGGGTGATGCCGTTCGGACTCTGCAATGCACCAGCAACGTTCCAGGCGGAAATGAACCATATTCTCCGGCCCCTGCTGGACGAGTGCGTCGTGGTGTACCTGGACGATATCCTCATCTACTCCAAGAACATGAAAGAGCACGTGGAGCATCTACGGAAGGTGTTCGAGATTTTGCGGAAGAATAAGTTTTACGTGAAACTGTCGAAGAGCGACTTTGCACTAAAGAAGGTGCAGTTTCTTGGGCACATGGTGAGTGCCGAGGGCGTACACGTGGACCCGCGGAAGATCGACGCCGTTAAAAAATGGAAAATTGTCAGAGGTCCACTGGTGATCCCCGATTGATCCTAGGGAAGGGTTACAGGCTCGTTGTCCTGGGGGGTTATGGGCGCACTGACATGCTACTTAACAAGCCCTTTTATCCCAATGGTCTAGTGGTTGGGATTCTGACATGGTATCAGAGCGAAGGTCTCGGGTTCGAATCCCGGTGTGTGCACTTCGGGCATCCCAGTGCGGGGGGGTGTCAGAGGTCCACTGGTGATCCCCGATTGATCCTAGGGAAGGGTTACAGGCATGTTGGCTTGGGGGGTTATGGGCGCACTTACCCGCTATACAAACAAGCCCTTTTATCCCAATGGTCTAGTGGTTGGGATTCTGACAAAAATACCGGAGAACGTGAAGGAGTTGCAGCAGTTCCTAGGCCTCGCCAACTACTACAACAGGTTCGTGCCGTAGTATGCTAAGATAGCAGCGCCACTGACCGACCTACTGAAAAAGGATACGCCCCTTCAAATGGGATACTCCTCATGAGCAAGCCATGGAACGGCTACAGACAGCACTGACTACAGCGCCAGTACTCATCTTGCCGGATCCAGACAAGGACTACGTGGTGGAAGCAGTCGCTAGTGACCAAGCAGTCGGAGCAGTACTGATGCAGGATCACGGACGCGGTTTGCAGCCCATCGCCTACCTCAGTAAGAAGCTACACGGAGCAGAACTAAACTACCCCATTCACGACAAGGAGGCCCTAGTGATAGTCGTAGCCTTGAAAGCGTGGAGGTGTTACCTAGAGGGAGCCAGGACCACAATCTATACTGACCACTGCACCCTCAAATACCTGAAGTCACAGCCAACGCTCTTACGATGACAGGTGCGGTGGATGGATTTCTTGGAGACCCACTTCCACTACGACATCATCAACAAACCCGGGCTACACAACAAAGCAGATGCGTTGAGCCGCCCAGGTCATGTAGCAGGCATCCAGCTCGACGGGATGAACCCTCTACTCAAGGGTCTATTCCAACATGGGTACTCCGTGGACGGCGAGATAGCAACGGCAGAGAAACAGAAGCTGTTACAGTGGGAGAAAGTCCTAGAGGTAAGGAAGTGTTCAGGAAAGATTTGGGTACCGAATTACGCCCCGCTACGGCAGATCCTATTGGAGGAATTTCACGACGTACCATACGCAGGACATTTCGGGAGCAACAAGACGTTAGCGGGAATAGCAAGGTATTACTACTGGCCTTGGATGGCAGCAGACGTGCAGCAGTTCGTCACCTCATGCGACACGTGCCAGCAGATGAAGAGCAGCAAGCAGAAAAAAGCAGGGTTACTTCAGCCTCTACCCGTACCGGAGCAGCCATGGCAGGTCGTTAGTCTCAACTTCATCACAGGACTTCCCTCGACCTCACGGGGACATGATTCCATCCTCGTAGTCATCGATCAGTTCTCCAAAATGGGACACTTCATACCGACCAACGCCACCGCCACAGCTGAAGCAACTGCTCGCCTCTTCTTCGACCGCATAATCACCATCCACGGCATCCCCGCCACACTCATCTCAGACAGAGACCCCAAATTCACGAGTAAGTTCTGGAAGGAACTCATGGGATTATTAGGGACCAAAATTGCGATGTCCTCAGCATACCACCCACAGACTGACGGACAGACAGAGCGCCTCAATCAAGTGGTTGAACAGTTACTGCGCACAGCTTGCAAGGACGACTTCAGCCACTGGGACACACAGTTACCGACCCTAGAGTTCGCGGACAACAACGCCTCACATGCGGCCACAGGGAAAACTCCTTTCTTCCTGTGCTACGGACAGGAACCACTCACACCACAGTAGCCAACCACACCGTCACACGTCCAAGCCGCACATGATTTCGTCACCACCATGCAGCAGCTATGGGAGAAGACTCAGCGACGACTCACCACGATGCATACCTCCCAGAAGCAGTATGCCGATCGTCAGCGACGTGATCACTCAGTAGCAGTCGGAGACCAGGTGCTTCTTGACACGCGCAACTTGAACCTATCTCACCTCCCATCAAAACTCCGGCCTTGCTTCTGTGGTCCTTTTCTCGTTGAGGCACAGGTGACGCCAGTTACATTCCGCTTGCGCTTACCAAATACGTGGAATCTTCACAACGCTTTCCATGTTCAGCTACTGAAACCCTACAAGGACCCGAACCAACAGTTCCAGGGACGGCAGCTACCGCCACCACCACCTGTTCTCATACAGGATGAACCCGAGTACGAAATGGAGCGCCTCATCGGCGCCGCGGCGGCAAGACCCTCGAGTTCCTGATCCGCTGGAAGGGATACGACCCCACTGAGGACAGTTGGGTTGCAGAAGCTGATATGGGCAATGCACGCCGTGCTCTCAAGGACTATCTTGTCAAGCAGGGTGTATCTCACGCCACCCAGCTTTGAGGGGGGGACGTGTGAGAGTACGACGGCTTATGCCAGCTATGCTTGCTTGCCTTTACTTTATCATGCTATTTCTAGCATAGGATAATTATATGCATGCATGAATTGCTTGCTTTCCTAGGCTATGTGCTTTCCTATATTTTATTATAGTTATAGCACCAAGCTAGGTTGCGTGAACCGAATTCTGGCTTTTTGGTGGCCACCGAATTGCCTTCTACCAAATTTGGTAAGGATCTGTTCGGGACGCTTCGCGACCCGCGGAACCTTCGCGTAACACCTGGTCACTGGGCCTTGTGTCGAGCCTATATATAGCCTCGTGTTGTACCCAGGTGATTCATTCAATTCAAAATCTCTTTTCTGAGCTCGATCCTAGATCCCCACAAGAGGCCGGAAGCGTGAACGTCTGGCGGATGCCCTCCGCACGTCAGAAGGCTCGCAGGAGGTCGGAGGAAAACTCTCCACCCCTGTCGGAGTGCAGTCGCAGAACAGGAAAGTCCGAGCCGAAACTCTCTCTGAGCTGGAGCGGATCAAGTCGATCAACACCTCACTGACCTCACCCTTGCGACGCAAGGGGAAGACTGTGGTGTAACGCGAGTAGTCGTCAACCACCAGCATGAAGTAACGCTCGTGACCCTGTCCACGGACGCGGGCTGGGCCCCACATGTCCATGTGGAGAGTCTGCAGCGGAGCCTCTGTCGGAGGAAACTCGGAGGAGTGAGGAGCGGCGCGCTGCCGCCCCTCGACGCAGGGAACGCAGGTAGGGGCAGGCCCTAGGGGAAGGGGAGGGAGGGACCGGGGGAGACCAGAGACAAGGACACGGGAGGCCATGCCTCGAAGACGAGGCAAGGAGGGGTTGTTAACAGAAATGGAGTGTTGGCCCCGCCCTCGCTTGGGCAACGCCGACGACTTGGTCGGATGCACTGGAGTAGCAACCGACCGTTCACAGTAGGAGAGCTGCTCGACAGGCTTAGTCGAGCTGCAGGGGACCGCTGTGGTGTTGCTGTCGACCAGGGAGCTCGACAGCTGCAACTGACTGGTCTGGGCGACGGGTAGGACGTCGACCAGGACCTGCAGTTCGACCGGGAGGTCGACGGAGCAGTCTGTCGACCTGACAAGTGAGCAGCGGTCGATGAGGGGAGCTCGGCGACAACCGCTGATGGTTCTGGTCGACGGAAGGGGTCCATCGACCAGGGGGTAGCTCGACGGGAGTTGTGGTCGACCGGAAGCACTTGGTGGTCGACCAGGTCGAATGGGTAACCTGCTCGACGAGTTCTGCAGAGGCACGCGAACGTCGTCGAGGTTGCGATGGCACAGGCGACTGCGGGCTGGTATCCCGGAGTCGATGTGGCTCGTCGGGCGCAGACAACAGCCGACGGATGCCCAACGAGGCAAGTCGGGCCAATCGTCTACGCACACCTGCGAGCGTGCACACTGCTGTGTTTATGGGGCAACGCTGGACAGCCGCTATGCTGCAGCGTTGGCACGTCGTTGACCTGCTCCGTTGGCAGGTCACCTTTCTGCAGTGCTGGCGCGGCTCCTATACGCAACTCTGGCAGGCGATCGACTGAGCTGTGCTGGCGATCGACCAAGCTAGCAGCGGGGTTGCTAGGTGTCTGATGTATTCATTCTTGTGATTGCTTGCTTGTATCATTCTGGAATTCCAACTTTGCTAGTGGAAACTCTTGCCAATTTCTCCCGTGAATGTGCAAGCACTTAGGAACCAAGCAAAGCTACAATCACCTCTAGTAGTTCGTGCCAACCCCCATAGTCTAGCTCACTACCGTTGTAGAGTGAATCTCCGCAGAGGTGACCAAGGCGGTGCCAGAGGAGAGTCTGGTGAGACAAGAGACGACACGAGCAGGGGGCAGACTCAGGACCAGACCTGGACACTGCAGCAAACACCTGACCCGACGCAGCTACCTGGCCCGCTGCAGGAACCGGAGGAGACCCGGTAGTCAGTGTGGACAGGCTCGACCCCGGCTGACGGGTAAACGTGGCCAAATGTCGGCCCGTCCGAGCACATGTGTAGTGGGTCACTCGTTGACTCGCAGGAGTGAACTGGTCAACCCCCCCATCCTGTAGGTCAGCACCACTCACCAAGTTCGTGGAGAACGAGGGGAGGTAAGGACCTGACAGGGGCCGCCGGACACAGTAGGACAGTGGAGTAGTGGGCAAGGACAGGACCCCCTGAGGGGTCTGCCAGGGAGACTGCAACCGGCCGACTAAGCGGCGTGAGTGTGGTGCGGTCTCGAAAGAAGGAGCGGGAGGCCCCTGAGTCAAGAGTGAAGGTGTGTAAGACCGCAGCAGGCGTGGCACCAGAGAGAGTAGACGCACCAGCACCTGGAGCAGGAGACTCACTAGCGCCTAGAGCAGTAGCCTCAGCGACACCTGGAGCAGGAGACGCACGAGCACCTAGAGCAGCAGCCTCACCAGTACCTAGAGCAGCAGACTGGATACTGGGGTCAGGCGGCACACACAGGTAACAAGCACCCGCAGCACTAGTAGGCAATGCATACATGGCAGTGAGGATAGCATCATAGTCAAGAGCATAGATATCTACCCTCTGCCCAAGAAGCTCCACCCAGTCTGGGAGCTCAGCCGCGTCGCCAAACTCCGTACGCCAGGCGTCGCTCAGACGGGCGAAGCAGCGGGACTCTGTGTGAACAAACGTCCCGCAAGGCTGACCAGTCCGAGCACCAGTGCGAATGACGTACGGACAGGGAGCAGTACTCCGTGACCCTCCACGCTGAGTGTACCACTCACAAAGCTGCTGGGGCGAAAGGACCGCGCGCTGACGACTCTGCAGCTGCACCTGGCCACTACAAGAATCTCCCGAACTACTCACTCCAGGACGACTCCCACTACGGCCACCTCGACAACCCCAACTAGCATACCACTCACGAAGCTGCTGGGGCGTGACAGACTCACGTGGATGTCGCTGGAGCTGCATCTGGCCACCACCAGGAGCAGCAGTAGCAGTAGTAGCCGCAGTAGCAGCGCGGCCACCCCTACAACCCCAACTAGCGTACCACTCACGAAGCTATTGGGGGGTGAGGGACTCATACGGACGGCGCTGGAGCTGCATCTGGCCACGCCAGGAGCAGCAGTAGCAGTAGAAAGAGCATTAGCAGCAAGAGCAGCAGTAACAGCAGTACGGGCAAGGCAGTGCTCACCAGTGGCGAGAAGGGCAGGCGTACGACGGCGGCAACGGCGAGGCCGCTACCACTACAGGGCGAGGGCTTAGCGGCAGCTGCAGGGGCGGATGCTCCAGGGGCGGCTGCTCCAGGGGCCGAGAGCGGCTGCTGCAGGGGCGGCTGCTCCAGGGGCCAGGGGTGCCTGCTGCTGGGGCGGCTGCTCCAGGGGCCAGGGGCGTCTGCTGCAGGGGCGGCTGCTCCAGGGGCCAGGGGCGGCTGCACCAGGGGCCAGGGATGGCTGCTGTAGGGGCGGCTGCTCTAGGGGCCAGGGGCGGCTGCTGCAGGGGCGGCTGCTGCAGGGGCGGCTGCTGCAGGGGCGGCTGCCCCAGGGGCCAGGGGCGGATGCTCCAGTGGCCAGGGGCGGCTGCTCCAAGGGTCACGGGCGGGTGCTGTAGTGGCGGCTGCTCCAGGGGCCAAGGGCGGCTGTTGCAGGGGCGGCTGGTGCAAGGGCGGCTGCTCCAGGGGCAAGGGGCGGCTGCCGCAGGGGGGGGCAGGGGCGGCTGACCGAAGGTCGGGCGCGGGTTAGGGCAGGGCGCCGCGGCGGGCAGGGGCGACGCCACGCGGGTCCCGCAGGGGCGTCGCGACGCGCAGGAGCTGCGCCTTGCGGGTCCCGCAGGGGCGTCGCAACGAGG
Organism: Closterium sp. NIES-65; assembly: GCA_948144175.1. NCBI lineage: Eukaryota > Viridiplantae > Streptophyta > Zygnematophyceae > Desmidiales > Closteriaceae > Closterium > Closterium sp. NIES-65. The sequence goes on along the minus strand of CANXME010001469.1, from coordinate 260,287 downwards.
CGGGGGCGACGCGCGGGTCCCGCTGAGGCGTCCCGACGAGGCAGGGGCGACGGGGCGGGGCCGCGACTGGCGATGGAGCGGGGCCGCGACCGGCGACGGGGCGGGGCCGCTACGGGCAGCAAGGCGGGGCCGCGAAGGGGCCGTGAAGGGGGGCCGCGAAGGGGCCGCGAAGGGGCCGCTAAGGGGTTGTGAAGGGGCCGCGAAGGGGCCGCGAAGGGGCCGCTGAGGGGCCCCGAAGGGGCCGCAAAGGGGCCGTGAAGGGGCCGCGAAGGGGCCGCAAAGGGGGGCCGCGATGGGCCTCAGGAGCAGGGCAGGCCGCTAAGGGGCCGCGAAAGGGTAGGGCAGGTCAGAGCGCGAAGCGCGCTTTGGGCAGGTTAGGAAAAAAAAAACATAATGGTGGGCCCTTAGGAAGAAACGGTCCCACTAGGGAACCCGCTCTATACCATGTGAGAATCACGAGGAATGAGATGACTAAGGAAGAAGTGGGTACAAATAGGACACCTAGAAGTGTTGTACCCTATAGTGTCTACCCCACTACAGCCTAGATAGACTATAGCATATGAGTTTGACAAATTCTGTTGCCTTCTCGCGTGCTGCTTGAAGTTCCGAAACAAACTGCTATGACAGTGGTACTGGATTGTCAGGAGTCGTGGAAGGGGATGCCACGGGATTTATCCCGTAACTGAGGTAGAACGGCGATTGATTGGTCGTCGCAGACGGGGCGTTGTTGTACGCAAATTCAAGCATGGGGAGCAAATCTTCCCATTTGGTGATGTCGGGGCAGTTCGTGCGAATCAACTGTTCCATCGTCTGGTTTGTCCTCTATGTCTTTCCGTCAGTTTGCAGGTGGTATGATGACGAAAACTTCAGGCGGGTGCCGTACTGTGCCCACGTTTCCTGCCAAATTTTCGACGTGAATTTCGGGTCCCGGTCGCTGATGATCGCCGAAGGTAACTCGTGTAGGCGTACGACGGTGGAGATGAAGAGCTTTGTGTTAGAGAATGAGTGGTTGCATTGAAAGAGAAGTGAGTACAAGTACCTAAACCTAGAATTGTGTACCCCCTAAAGGCTAACCCACTGTAGCCTAAACAACTATAACATATATAATGTTTGACACACCCCCATAGGCGAAGTGGGGGAGAGCAAGGGGTCACAAGACCAGTCAAAGCAAAGCAAGGCAAAACAAGCTCAGGGTGGATCTCAAGGATACCACACGAATTCCGAGCACAAGCAAGCGGTCACAAGACCAGTTCACATGCAGTTTGATAATATAACAAGAGATACAGTGATCACAACCTAACAAGTGTAAGCATGCAGGTATATATATAGAGATCACAGTACAAGCAGAGTCAAGAAGTGAGCAAGTGAGGGAAAGTAGGCACAAGCCTAGAACAATACAGAAACGCTGATGGTCACAAGGCTGAAGCGCCTTGGTGAACACATCAGTAGTGTTGGCCCGAGTGGCCACGTAACGCAGACGAAGCTGACCAAGCTGCTGCAGCTCTCGAGCAAGGAAGTACCGCAGAGAGATATGCTTCGTTCTGTGCTTCAGTCTGTGCTCCTCACACAAGGCAATGGTAGCCTTGTTGTCGACGTACAGCATTGGAGGAGAACTAGGCCGCTCTCCCAGGTCGGTCAGCAGGTAGGTGAGCTAGCGTAACTCCTGTGCAGCCATGGTTGTGGCGTAGATCTCAGCCTCACAACTGGAGCTGAGAACAGAAGAAGAACGAGTAGAGAGCCAAGAAACTGAACCAGAGCCAAGGCTGAAGGTGTAACCCTGAGACGACCGCTGAGTAGCCTGGTCGTCAGCCCAAGAAGCGTCTGAGTGCCCAGTGAGTACAACTCGGTCTCGTGCTCCAAGCACTAGCCCCATGCCCGAAGTACTGCACAGGTAGCGCAACACCCTCTTAGCTGCATCCATGTGCTCCTTCCGGTGACGGCCAGGAGCTACATAGCATGCAAGGATGCTAAGAGAGTATGCAAGGTCAGGTCGAGTGCAGGTCATCAGGTACATGAGGCAGCCCACAAGCTCTGGATACGAGCCACTCGGCTCTACGGACTCATCCGAAGGCAGAGCTGAGAGCGAGTAACCTGTAGGCAGGGGAGTGGACTGAGGCGAGGAGTACGTGAAGCCGAAGCGCTGAAGGACCTGCTGCACCATGTGTGACTGAGTCAAGGTGATGGTGCGCCGTGCTCTGTCCCAGGTGATCCGAAAGCCAAGATAGCTTGTCAGTTCACCCAGGTCTCTGCACGTGTGTCTCTTCTGTAGCTCCGACTTCACGTAGGCGAGTGCCGCAGTGTCAGCAGTGGCAAAGACCAAGTCGTCGACGTACACGAGGATGTAGAACGGCGGCAAAGAAGTGTCGGTGCGTAGAAACAGCGACGGGTCGGCAGTAGAGGGGGCGAACCCAAGAGCCGCAAGTGTAGTCCTCAGTGTGTCGTGCCACTCATGCGGCGCCTGTCAGAGACCGTAGACTGGCCGCCGAAGGCTCCCCTGGGTACCAGGAGGGAACGACCCAGTGAAGCCAGGTGGGTGGCGCAGCCAGATCTCCTCGTGCAAGCTGCCCTGTAGGAAAGCAGTGCTGAAGTCAAGAGAGTGGAGCTCGTAGTCACGCTGAGCGGCGACGTGCAGCAGAACCCGAAGAGTGGTCATCTTCGGAGTCGGGGAGAAGGTCTGGAAGAAGTCAACTTCCTCTCGCTGACTGAAGCCTCGAGCCACGTAACGCGCCTTGAAGACAGGCGGAGAACCCGGCGGCCGCTTCACCCTGAAAATCCACATACCACTGACGATGTTCGCCCCAGGTGGGGGAACCTCGTCGACGTAGGTGCCTGTGGACTTCCAGGAAGCCATCTCTGCGTCCATGGTTGACTGCCACTGAGAGGAGTAGGGACTCTCGATCGCCTCAGCGTACGATCGAGGAGTCGGGATGTCTGGTGCATCCGGGTCTCCCTCAGGGGCAACTAGCATGGACACGAGATGAGGTAAAGCAGCGGCGAAGCACTCAAACTCCTCATGCATGTCCTCAAGAACGTCTGTGCCAAGAGCACACTCACCCCTGACGGACGGAGGACAGACATACTCAGACTCAGCAACTAGGCTAGCGGCGTAGTCTAGATGACAAGTGGCAGCAAAGTCAACAAGCTCAGCAACTAAGGCAAACGCAGCAGCGGACTCAAAGGAAGGGTCAGTGATAACAGTAGCCAGGAGACGCGTGACAGTAGGAGTGGTAGCGCGAAGGGAGTCAGACTCCGGGTCAGCAAGAGCAGGAAGAGAGGACGCAGGAGGAGACGGGAGAGGGACACGCTGGGGAGCACTGGAAGGACGCAGAGTCATATAGTGTGTGCCAGGGACAGCAGGAGGACGCTCACGCGGAACACGGCAAGCAGTGCGAGCAGCATGAACAGGTGACGCAGGACGAGACACAGGCGACACAGGACGAGACTCTGGCTCACGACGCTCTGTAAGACCGCCTGTCAGACCAGTGTAGGGAGAAGGACCAGGAAGGGGCGAGGCTGGCGGCAGCTGTGACTGCGATTGGACAGACGGAGGACACTCTAAGGTGGGAGGAGGACGACGAGGAGGAAGCAGACCAAGAACCTGCTGAAGGAGCGGAACGAAGTACGGCCGCGGCCGTGAACTGTCTCTAGAGCCAGGAGAGACACCAGCGCCAGGGTCCATAGCACCAGCAGCAGCACCAACACCCGGGTCCGCAGCACCAGCAGCAGCTCGAACGCCCGGGTCCGCAGCACCAGCAGCAGCTCCAACACCCGGGTCCTCAGCACCAGTAGCAGCTCCAACTCCATAGTCAGTAGGCCCAGCAGCAGCTCCAACGCCCGGGTCCGTAGCACCAGCGGCAGCTCCAACGCCCGGGTCCGCAGCACCAGCTGCAAACCCAACACCCGGGTCCCCAGCACCAGCAGCAGCTCCAACTCCAGGGTCAGCAGCACCAGCAGCAGCGCCAACGCCCGGGTCCGGAACACCAGCAGCAGCTCCAACGCCCGGGTCCGCAGCACCAGCAGCAGCTCCAACGCCCAGGTCCGCAGCACCAGCAGCAGCTCCACCTCCAGGGACGGCAGTACCAGCAGCAGCTCCAACGACCAGGTACTCAGCACCAGCAGCTCCAGTACCTGGGTCCGTGACACGAGGAGCGCCAATCATGAGAGTGCAGCGCCGTGCGTACCACTCGCGAAGCCGCCGGGGAGAGGGCAGCTCCCGCCTAGGTGGGGAAGCACTAGCACCAGCTCCAGCAGCACTCCGAGCTCTAGAAGTACCTCTCCTGAGGCTGCAGTACTCTAAGTACCACTCCCGCAGCTGCTGTGAGGAGAGAGCTCCTCCAGGTGTAGCACTCCTAGGCTCAGCACCTCCAGACTCAGCACCCCCAGGCTCAGCCCTCGCAGGCTCCGCACCCCCAGGCTCAGCACCGCAAGCAGGATGAGAGGCGACAGCTACCTCAACAGGCTCAACCGGGTCTACCTGGGACACACCTGAGGGAGCGACACCCAGAGGGGGGAGGGGGTCTACCACAGCAGCACCTGGCGCGAGGAAGAGAGGCGAGGGGGGGAGCGGGGCAGTGCGGTAGGGGAAGAGGCGGTAGTAGGGCACAGACTCGTCAAAAGTGACGTCCTGAGAGGGCAGAATACGGCGCGAGGTGGGGTGGTAAAACTGCCAACCGGACGCGTCCGGGACAAAGCCAAGGAAGACGCAGGGAACAGCGCGGGAGGAGAGCTTGTCCGCGAACGTGTCGCGAACAAAAGCTCAAGATCCCCATACCCGAAAACGCGACACATCACCAACCTCTCCCGTCCAACGCAGTGTCGGAGAAGTCTCCGGCAAGGAGACACGGGGCCAGAGGTTGAGCTGATGCGCAACGTATCGGACCGCAAACGGCCACAGGAAATGGGGGGCAGCCGCATGGATCAAGGAGGTACGAGCGACCTCCATGACCAAGCCAATGCGGCACTCAGCAACCCCATTCTGCTGTGGAGAGGCCGGAAGCGTGAACGAATGGCGGATGCCGTGCTCCGCACAGTAGGCTGCCAAGAGGTCGGAGGAGAACTCACCACCTCTGTCAAAGTGCAAGCGCAGGACAGGAAATTCCGAGCGGAAACGCTCGCTGAGCTGGAGACGAGAAGCGCGGATCCAAGGGATCAAAACATCAGGGACCTCACCCTTGGTGCGCAAGGGGAAGACCGTGGTGTAGCGCGAGTAGTCGTCAACAACTATCAGGAAGTACCTCTCCTGACCCTGACCACGGATGCGGGCGGGGCCCCACACACCATGTGGAGCGTCTGCAGGGGAGCAGTCGTCGGGGGAAACGAGGAGGAGTGAGGAGCAGCGCGCTGCCGCCCCTCGACACAGGGAAGACAGGGAGGAGCAGGCGAGGGTGGGAGGGGAGGGAAAACCCTGGGAAGACCAGAGACAAGGTACCGTTTGTGCATGGCCCGAAGGCACTGCACGGACGGGTGACCAAGTCGGTGGTGCCAGAGGACGGTCTCGTGCGCCAGAGAGCGACACGAGCAGGGGGTCGACAGCTGACCTGACGCAGACGCGGAAGCAGCTACCTGAGGGGACTCAGTGGTCAGTGTGTACAGGTCGGACCCCGGCTGCCGTGTGAAGGTAGCCAGGTGACGGCCCGTCCGAGCACACGTGCAGTGTGTCACGCGCTCGTAGGCAGGGGTGAACTGGTGGACACCCCCGTCCTGGAGCGCACTACCCGCCACCAACTTCGTAGAGAACGAGGGGAGGTAGAGACCTGACAGTGTGCCCGACGGGACCGCAGAACAGGGGAGGACAGTGGAGGAGATCGCAAGGACCATACCCCCTGAGGGGTCAGCAAGGGAGACTGCAACCGGCCGAGCAAGCTGCTCAAGGGCCGTGCGGTCACGAAAGAATTAGCGGGAAGCACCTGAGTCTAGTGTGAAGGTGTGCAGTGCCACAGTCGGCTCAGTACCAGGGGGCGCAGACTCACTAGCAGCTAGAGCGGTAGCCTCACCAACACCTGGGGTAGCAGACACTCTAGCACCTAGAGCGGCAGCCTCACTGGTCCGAATGCCCGGGTCGGGGGGAACACGCAGGTACTGAGCATCCTCTCCACTAATAGACATCACATACATGGCAGTGAGAATAGCATCAAAGTCTAGAGCAAAGATATCAATGTTTTGCTTCATCAGATCAGCCCAGCGGGGCAGCTCAGTGGCCTCAGGAAACTGAGTGCGCCAAGCGTCGTCGAGGCGAGAGAAGCAGCGCTGCGTGGGGTGAGCCCTCCCACACATCTGACCAGTGTCGTCACCAGTGCGGATAACGTACGTGCAGCTAAGGCCAACCCCCCGTGCCGAGAGTACCACTCACGGAGCTCCTGGGGCGACGGAGTGTGCTGCTGGCTCTGGCCACTGCCAGCGCCTCCACGACCACCACTGCCGCCGCCACCTCCTCGACCACCCCCTCCCCTGCCGCTGCCGCGTCCACCGCCGCCCCCACCACCACCCCCGCCCCTGCCACCTCCCCCGCCGCTGCCATCACCACCCCCACCGCTGCCACTAGCCCCTCCAGCCCCACCACCACCCCCACCGCCGCCACCACCCCCACCACCGCCTCCCCCGCCGTCACCTCCGCCTCCCTTGCCCCCTTTGCCCTTGCCGCTGCGGCGTCAGCTTGAAGCAGACGCAGTCCCGACCTTCTCAGCACCAAGGAGGTCGACAGCAGAAGCAGAGGCTACAGAGGGAAGAAGGGGGGAAGGGGAACACCCCTCGAAGAAAGGGGTGCGGGGGTCGCCACGAGAGGCACCTACAGCGACTATGCTAGCCTCAGCTGCAAGTAGTTCCTTCTCGAGGAAGGCAATGGTGAGCTCAGTGGGGCAGCGAGCTAGGAAGTGGTCCCTGACTGCACGCAGAGAGTCAGGGAGGCGTGTGACTAGGTGGTAGAGAGTGAGCCAGAGCGGGGGGGGGTTCGTGGCAAGAAACTCATCAGGCATAGCGGCACGGAAGCGGGCCTCACTAGTACGGAGGTGCGTGATGAGGTCAGCGACTGTGTGGAAGGAGGCGAGGTCGGGGAACAGGTAGGGGAGTGAGAGACGGCCTAGCGCGGCAGAGGCAGGTGAGGAGTAGCGGGCAACGACAGCAGTGTACAGTGCCTGTGCAGTCTTGTGCTGGCCAAAGTGCTCGCGCTCATCTATCGGCAGGGAGTTGCGAATAGCAAAGCGAGCGTGGGCGTCACGAGTCTGCCACTGTGAGCGGGCAGTGCTATCAGCAGTAGCAACAGGGGCAGTGGCATGGCCTAAGCGGTGATCGTATAGTGAGATGTCCTCCTTGGCAGTGAGCTGTAGGAAGAGGTGCAGGTCATCTAGCCAGGTGTCAAACTTCACTGGGCGGCCCTCAGTTTCGAAAGCTAGTACAGGAGGGCTAGCCATAGTAGCAGTAGGAGCAGCAGTATAATAGAAGGAGCACTAGCAGTAGTAGCAGTAGGTGCACCCTAAAAGCAGGAAGCAGCGCGACTCAGGTAGGGCGGCTCGGTCCAGAAAGGCTGCTCAGTACGAGCGGCGCGGCTCGGTTCAGGTAGGGCGGCGCGGCTCGGTTCGGGCAGCGCGGCTCGGTTCGGGCTGGGCGGCTTGGTTCGGGCGGCTCGGTTCGGGCGGCCTAGTTCTGGCGGGGCCGTGGCTGTCGCGTGCGGGGCGCTAAGGGGCGGCGCGTGGGGTCGACACGGCCGCTAAGGGGTGGGCGCAGGGGGTCTACGAGGCTGACGGGGGCGCTAAGGGACGGCGCGCCGGGTCGACGGGGCCAGCGAGGCCTCTAGGCGGGGCGCACGTGGGGTCGTCAGGGCCTGCGGGGCCTCTAGGCGGGGCCGATGGGGCCTCTAGGTGGGGCGCGCGGGCCGATGGGGCCTCTAGGTGGGGCTGACGGGGCATTTAGGTGGGGCGCGCTCGGGGTCGACGGGCCGACGGGGCCTCTAGGTGGGGCGTGCGCGGGGTCGACGGGCCGACGGGGCCTCTAGGTGGGGCCGGCGGGGCCACTGGGTGTGGCGCGCGGGCCGACGGGGCCTCTAGGTGGGGCCGACGGGGCCTTTAGGTGGGGCGCGCTCGGGGTCGACGGGCCGACGGGGCCTCTAAGGGGCGGCGCGCGGGTCGCTAAGGGGTTGCATTGAAAGAGAAGTGAGTACAAGTACCTAAACCTAGAATTGTGTACCCCCTAAAGGCTAACCCACTATAGCCTAAACAACTACAACATATATAATGTTTGATACTTCGTTGTTTCTTCGGCTGTGATCGTCATGTGGCATGGTGCGAAATGCGCCATTTTCGTTAATCTGTCGACGACGACCAGCACCGAGTCATTGCCACTTGCACCAGCTGGCAGCCCGTTGACGTAGTCCATGGTCACCTATTGTCACGGTCGTTCGGGTGGCTCGAGGGGCTGCAGTAATCCGGCTGGTCGTTGGCGTGACGATTTCATCGCTTAGCAGGTTGGGTAGGCGGACACGTAGTGCTGCTCGTCTGATGCCATGACGGGCCAGAAATAATTACGCTGCAGCAGCTTTCACGTTTTTTTTACGTCGAAGTGCCCGGAGAGGTTAGAGTCGTGACCCTCCTGCGTCAGCAACTCTCGTAGGGGTCGGTAGGAGGGTACCCAAACACGGTTAGTACTGACATTTAGGTAGTAGCTCCCGTGTGCCATTGTGACCCGTTGGTGTTGATTCGTCCTGAAAAACCGATCAGTCCTGAAGCCATTGTGAAGAAATGAGGAATGATTGCATTGAGCAGCATGAGGAGTACAAGTAGCAAAACCCTAAAGTGTTGTACCCCATATGAGCTACCCCACTACAGCCTACATAGACTATAGCATATAAGTTTGACACACCCCCATAGGCAAAGTGGGGGAGAACAAGAGGTCACAAGACCAATCAAGAGAAGCAAGGCAAGCTCAGGGTGGATCACAACGTCACCACACAATCTGAGCACAAGCACAAGGCCACAAGGCCAGCTCACATGCAGAGTTATATATCAAGATGAGCAAACAAGGCAGTGATCTCAACCTAGCAAGGGTAAGCATGCAAGTGCAGGTATATATAGATCACAGTACAAGCAAAGTCAAGAAGTGAGCAAGTGAGGCCAAGTAGGCACAAGACCTAGCAACGTACAAAAACGCTGATGATCACAAGGCGGAAGTGCCTTGGTGAAGATATCAGCAGTGTTGGCCTCAGAGGCCACGTAAGCAAGGCGCAGCTGGCCACGCTGCTGCAGCTCACGAGCAAGGAAGTAGCGAAGAGCAATGTGCTTCGTTCTGTGCTCCAGTCTGTGCTCCCGACACAAGGCCAGCATGGCCTTGTTGTCTACGTACAGAACTGGAGGAGAACAAGGCGGCTCTCCCAGGTCAGTCAGCAGGTAGGTGAGCCAGCGTAGCTCCTGTGCAGCCATGGCCCCCGCGTAGATCTCAGCCTCACAGCTGGAGCCAAGAACAGAAGACGAGCGCGAAGACCGCCACGAAACACAGCCGGAGCCAAGGCTGAAGGTGTAACCCTGTGACGACCGCTGCGTAGCCTGGCCGTCTGCGTGACCTGTGAGGACCACTGGACGTCGCCCTCCAAGCACTAGCCCCATGCCCGACGTACTGCACAAGTAGCGCAACACCCTCTTCGCTGCAGCCATGTGCTCTGGTCGGTGTCTCCCAGGAGCAACATAGCGTGCCAAGATGCTAAGAGGGTATGCTAGGTCAGGTCGTGTGCAGGTCATCAGGTATATGAGGCAGCCAACAAGCTCTGGGTACGGGCCACTCGGCTCTACGGACTCATCCGAAGGCAGAGCTGAGAGCGAGTGGCGAGTAGGCAGAGGAGTGGCCTGAGGCGAGAAGTACGTGAAGTCAAAGCGCCGAAGGACCTGCTGCACCATGTGTGACTGAGTCAGGGTAATAGTGCGCTGTGCTCTGTCCCGGGTGATCTGCAAGCCAAGGTAGCTGCGCAGTTCACCCAGGTCTGTGCACGTTTTTCTCTTCTGCAGCTTGGACTTCACGTGGGCGAGTCCAGCAGTGTCAGCTGTGGCAAATGTCAGAACATTGTAGCTTATACATATTGTGTAGGCTGTAGTGGGGTATCCCATTGGGGGTACAACCCAATTAGGGTTAGTACTTGTACCCACTTGTTTCATAGTTCATTCATCCTCGTTTCTTCTCATGGTATGGAGCACGATTCCTAGGGCCCACCACTACGAAATTTTTTTTTTCCTGCCCGGAGCGCGCTCTGCTCAAGCCCGAGTCACACGAGCTGCCCCTACGGCTCGTCGCGCCGTCCTTACGGTCCGTCGCGCCACCCTTACGGCCCGTTGCGCCGCCCTTCGCGGCCGCGCTGCGCCGCCCTTTCGCGGCCCCGTCGAGCCGCTTCTTTCGCAGCCCCGTCGTACCGCCCTCAGCGGCCCGTCGCCGCCCTCCACCTGCGGCCTCGTCGCCTCCCTCTCAGCGGCTTCGCCGCCTCCCCTAACGGCCCTGTCGCCTACCACGGCCCCGTCGTCTACATGCGGCCCCGTCGCCTACCTGCGGCCCCGTCGCCTACCTGCGGCCCCGTCGCCTACCTGCGGCCCCGCCGCCTACCTGCGGCCCCGTCGCCTACCTGCGGTCCCGTCGCCTACCTGCGGCCCCATCGCCTACCTGCGGCCCCGGCGCCTACCTTCCCGGCCCCGTCGCCTACCTGTGCGGCCCCGGCGCCGTCTCTGCCGGCCCCGCCACCGTCCCCACGCGGCCCCGCCGTCACCGCCACCCGAGCTGCCCGAGCTGCCGAGTCGCCCGCGCCGCCCGAGCTGCCCGAGCCGCCCGAGCCGCCCGAGCCGCAGTTGCTGCCGAGCCGCCGTACCGCCGAACCGCGCGAGCCGCCGAGTTGCTGAGCCGCCCGAGCCGCCCGAGCCGCCAAGTTGCCGAGCTGCCGAGCCGCCCGAGCCGCCCGAGCCGCCCTATCTGGTAAGAGCAGCGCCTCTGTCACTGCATTGCCCTTATCCTACTGTTCGAGCTGCTAGTCTAATGCTGTCATGGCTACCCCTAGTGTCCTTTCTTTTGACGCCGAGGGTCGGGCCATTGACTTTGACGTATGGGTAGATGACCTGCAGCTTTTCCTACAGTGCGATAGGGCAGACGGTCTCTCTCTCTTTGACCTCACCTCTGGTGCTTCTCCTGCCCCTGCTGCTAACGCTGACGCCACTGTTCGCTCACAGTGGGCCACGCGCGATGCTGCTGCACGTCTTGCTGTGCGTCGCCACCTGCCTACCTCTGAGCGTGCGCACTTTAGTCAGTAAAAGAGTGCTCACACCTCGTACGACGCTGTAGTTGCACGCTACTCCTCCCCTGCCACGGCTGCACTGAGCCGCCTCATGCTACCGTACCTCTTCCCTGACCTTGCTGCCTTTCCCATAGTCGCTGACCTCATCACGCACCTCCGCACTAGTGACACTCGCTACCGCGCTGTGCTTCGTGCTGAGTTCTGCGCCAAGAACCCCCCCCCCCATGTATATCACCCTCTACTACATAGTCACCCGGCTCCCTGACTCCCTTCGCGTAGTCACGGACCACTTCCTCGAAGTGTGCCCCACCACTCTCACCGTTGACCTCCTCGAGAAGGCCCTCCTAGCAGCGGAGAAGAGCATAGTCGCTGTAGGAGCCTCTCGTGGTGACCCCCGCACCCCCGTCTTTGAGGGGTGTTCTCCCTCCCCCCTCTTGCCCTCTGTTGCTTCTGCTGCTGCGGCCGACCTCGTTGGTTTTGAGTCGGTCGGCGCTGCGTCTGCCCCTTCGGGGAAGCGCCGCACAGGCAAGGGCAAGGGGGGCAAGTGCACTGGAGGAGCTGGTGGGGGCGGTGGAGGTGGCGATGGAGCCGGCGGAGGGGGTGGGGGTGGTGGTGGGAGTGGTGGCGGGGTTGGAGGTGTCAGTGGCGGCAGTGGAGGCGGAGGCGGCGGTGGCGGTGGGAGCGGAGGTGGCGGAGGTGGCGGCGGAGGAGGAGGCGGAGGCGGAGGAGGTGGAGCTAGTCGGGGTGGCTCTGCGCAGAGGGGCGGCTCCGGTGGTGGCCAGCGCCAGCAGCAGCAGCAGCAGCAGCAACAGCAGCAGCAGCAGCAGCAGCAGGAGCAGCGCAGTCGTGACATCCCCCCCCCTCAGCAGCTCCGTGAGTGGTACGCTGCACGCCAGCGGGGTGGGGGGGCTGGTCCGTACACTTACGTCCTACGCACCAGCGACCGTGCGAGTGAGCAGTGTGGGGGTGCGCACTCCACCCAGCGCTGCTTTGGCCGCCTGACAAACGCTTGGCGTCACCAGTTCCCAGAGGCCACTGAGATCCCCCGCTGGGGTGAGCTGTCTAGGGCGGGGGTAGCTATCTTTGACCTTGACTTTGATGCTATTCTTGCTGCCATGTATGCTGTGATTATTAGTGATGAGGGTGACTGTTACCGGTGTTTCCCGCCCGATCCGGGCATTGAGACTTCTGCTCGAGGTACTGGTTAGGCTGCTGCTCTAGGTGCCAGCGAGGCTGCTGCTCTAGGTGCTAGTGCGTCTGCGTCCTCAGATGCTGGTGAGTCTGCTCTCTCAAGTACTGCGTCGGCTTCGGCCTCCCTCACCTTCACCCTTGATTCTGGGGCTTCTCGCTCCTTCTTTTGAGACTGCACCACACTCACGCCGCTTGGTCGGCTAGTTGCAGTCTCTCTGGCAGACCCCTCTGGGGGTCCTGTCCTTGCTCACTTCTCCACTGTCTTCCCGTGTCCGGCGGCTCCCTCTTGCACCCTGTCTGGTCTTTACCTCCCCTCGTTCTCTACAAACTTGGTGAGTGGTGCTGACCTACAGGATGGGGGAGTGCACCAGTTCACTCCTGCGAGTCAGCGGGTGACACACTGCACTGAGGCTCGGACAGGCTGACACTTGGCCACGTTTACACGTCAGCCGGGGTCGAGCCTGTACACACTGACCACTGAGTCTCCTCCAGTCACTGCGTCTGGTCGGGTAGCTGCGTCGGGTCAGGTGTTTGCTGCAGCGTCCAGGTCTGGTCCTGAGTCTGCCCCCTGCTCGTGTCGTCTTCTGTCTGACGAGACTCTCCTCTAGCACCACCGCCTTGGTCACCCCTCTCTGCTTCGTCTCAGAGGCCTTGCCTCCCATCTCCTTGTTTCTGGTCTTCCCTGGTCCCTGCCTCCCCTTCCTCCAGGGCCTGGCCCTACCTGTGTCCCCTGTGTCGAGGGGCGGCAGCGAGCTGCCCCTCACTCCTCCCAGTTTCCTCCTACAGAGGCCCCGCTGCGGACGCTTGACATGGACGTGTGGGGCCCAGCCCGCGTCCGTGGACAGGGTCACGAGCGCTACTTCCTGCTGGTGGTTGACGACTACTCGCGTTACACCGCAGTCTTCCCCTTGCGCAGCAAGGGTGATGTCACTGAGGTGTTGATCGACTGGAACCGCGCAGCTCGTCTCCAGCTCAGGAAGAGCTTCGGCTCGGACTTTCCTGTTCTGCGTCTGCACTCTGACAGAGGCGGAGAGTTCTCCTCTGGCCTTCTGCGAGCCTACTGTCGTGCACGAGGCATCCGTCAGACCTTCACGCTTCTGGACTCTCCGCAGCAAAATGGGATTGCTGAGCGCCGCCTTGGCATGGTCATGGACGTCGCTCGTACGTCCATGATGCATGCGGCTGCCCCCCATTTTCTGTGGCTGTTTGCGGTTTGGTATGCGGCGCATCAGATCAACCTTCACCCTAGGGTCTCCAGGCCGGAGACCTCCCCAGCTTTGCTGTGGACGGGGAAGGTTGGCGATGCGTCTGCGTTCCGTGTCTGGGGATCTCGGGCGTTTGTCCGCGACTTGTCTGCGGACAAGCTGTCCTCTCGTGCTGCTCCTTGCGTCTTCCTTGGCTTCCCCCCTGACGCGCCCGGGTGGCAGTTCTACCACCCCACCTCTCGCAGTGTTCTGTCCTCCCAAGAGGTCACGTTCGACGAGTCGGTCCCCTACTACCGCCTCTTCCCCAACCGCACTCCGTCTCTCCCCCCGCCACCGCTCTTCCTTGTGCCAGGTCCCCCCCCGGTAGACCCCCTCCCCCCTCAGGGTCCTGCCCCTTCCGGTGTGTCCCAGGTAGACGCAGTCGAGCCTGTCAAGGTTACTGGTGACTCTGGTGCTGCTGAGGGTGCTGAGCGTGTGGGTGCTACGCCTGGGGGTGCTGAGCCTGAGGGTGCTACTACTGGGGGTGCTGAGCCTGGGGGTGCTGAGCCTGGGGGTGCTGAGCCTGGGGGTGCTATGCCTGGGGGTGCTGAGCCTGGGGGTGCTGAGCCTGGGGGTACTGAGCCTGGGGGTGCTGAGCCTGGGGGTGCTACGCATGGGGGTGCTGAGCCTGGGGGTGCTGAGCCTGGGGGTGCTCCGCGTGGAGGTGTGGAGCCTGAGGGAGCTGGACTTGTTCGTGTGGCGTCTGGCGGTACTGTGCCTGGAGGTTCTCCGGGTGCTTCGTCTCGGCCGGAGCCACTCTCTCCACTGGAGCTGCGCGAGTGGTTTGCCCGGCGCTAGAGGCGTGCTGCTGGAGCTAGAGGTTCTTCGGCTACTGAGGGTGCTGGTGTCGCGGGTCCCGGAGGTGCTCGTACTGGAGCTGCTGGGCATGCGGGTACGACTGGAGCTAGAGCTACTGGCGGTCCTGCTGGGGGTGCTACTGGTGCTTCTGGAGGTCCTGGTGCTACAGGAGCTGCTGGGGGTACTGGAGCTGGAGGTGCTGCTGGCGCTGGTGCTCCTGCTGGGGGTACTCGTGCTGTCCCTGCTGTGTCTGGCGTCGCCGCGCGGCCTCGACTGTACTTCGTTCCGCTCCTTCAGCAGGTTCATGGTCTTCTGCCTTCTACTGGTTCTCCTCCTCTCTTAGAGTGTCCACAGCCTGTCCCGTCACAGTTACAGTTACAGCCGGCCTCCTCTTTGCCTGCTCCTTCTCCCTACGCTGGTCCTACTGGAGGTCTTGCTGAGCGTCGTGAGCCTGCGTCTCCCCCTGCGTCCCCTGTCCTGTTATGTGATGCTATCATTTGCATTCACGTCTGTCTGCCTCCCATCATGTGTTCGTGCGTTGCATGTGTGAAATGAGCGTGCGCAAGAATTTGTGTTTTTCTGTGGTTTGGATTTTCTGAGTGTGTATGAATGTTATTTGGCTTGAGCAGATATCTGAATAGACTCCACTGCTCAAGATCTTTCCGACGAGCCAAGAATCGTCGCGATCGGAGCAATATCAAGAAAGTTACGAACGTTGGAGTTCGTATGCTTTCTGTACTTCGGTTGTGGCGACTATGGGAAGTTGTGGGGTTGACTCAATATGGGGTACAGACTTTTGGGGGTTGGGAATTCGAACCCATCACTGTAGAATGCTGCCATGTGGTTGGGTGAAGCCAAACCAGGTTGGCAAGTGTGGCCAAGTGGGTTGAGGTGGATGGCATGAGTTGGGAAAGTGACAAATGTGAAAGTGGGGTTGCCTATGGGGAAGGGAATTGTGTGGCATGGGGTTTCCTTGGTTGGGGAATCTCTTGGGACCTTCCCTCTCGTCCTCCTCTTCCCTCCTACCTGGTTTAGTGCTACCCTAACTCTCTTGTGTGTAACTTTGTGGAACTTGTGAGAACTATTTTTGTTATTGAGTTAAGCATGTGGCAGCATACCCCCTAGTGCGCCAACATTGATAACTCGAGAAACACTCCACCTTATCACACAATTCAACTTGGGAATTGTAGCCATAGACTAGAGCTACAACATATCTGAAATTCGTGAAGTTTTGACAGTGCGTTTTTCGTCGACGGCGTTTCTTGTGAACTCGACGATTCTGTCCAGAATTTCAAGCCAACGATTTTGAGAAATTTAGGCTCCTAATCTTCATTGACTCCGTCCATAGTCTCTAACATGTCCGTGCTGCTCGCACTAGTGGTCGTGGTTCGCGTCAGCATCCTCCTCCTGTCCCTGGCACGCACCAGATGGCTCTGCGTCCGTCCACTGCTCCTCTGCGCGCCCCTTTGCCTTCTCCTCCTAAGTCCTCTCTTCCTGCTCTTGCCGACCCGGAGTCGGACTCTCTTCGTGCTGCCAGTCCTACTGTCACGCGTCTCCTTGCTACTGTCGTCTCTGACCCTTCATTTGAGTCCACTGCTGCGTCTGCTCTAGTTGCTGAGCTCGTCGACTTAGCGGCTTGCTGTCGCCTAGACTACGCTGCCAGTCTTGTCGCTGAGTCTGAGTCTGACTGTCCTCCGTCCGTTGGGGGTGAGTGTGCCCTTGGCACGGACGTCCTTGAGGACAGGCAGGAGGAGTTCCAGTGCCTTGCGGCTGCTTCACCTCATCTCGTGTCCGTACTACTTACCCCTGAGGGAGACCCGGATGCACTTGACATCCCGACTCCGCGCTCTTACGCGGAGGCGATAGAGGGTCCCTACTCCTCTCAGTGGCAGGCAGCTATGGACGCAGAGATGGCTTCCTGGAAGTCCACAGGCACCTACGTTGACGAGGTTCCCCCGCCTGGGGCGAACATCGTCAGTGGCATGTGGATTTTCAGGGTGAAGCGGCCGCCGGGTTCTCCGCCTGTCTTCAAGGCGCGTTACGTGGCTCGTGGCTTCAGTCAGCGGCAGGGAGTTGACTACTTTCAGACCTTCTCTCCCACCCCGAAGAACGGCGGTAAAGAAGTGTCGGTGCGCAGAAACTGCGACGGGTCGGCAGTAGAAGGGGCAAACCCAAGAGCCGCAAGCGTAGTCCTCAGTGTGTCGTGCCACTCACGCGGTGCCTGGCGGAGACCGTAGACTGGCCGCCTGAGGCTCCACTGGTTGCCCGGAGGAAAAGACCCAGTGAAGCCAGGTGGGCGGCGCAGCCAGATCTCCTCGTGCAGGCTGCCCTGCAAGAAAGCAGTGCTGAAGTCAAGAGAGTGCAGATCGTAGTCACGGTGAGCAGCTACGTGCAGCAGTACCCGAAGAGAAGGTCTGAAAGTAGTCAACTCCCTGCCGCTGACTGAAGCCTCGAGCCACGTAACGCGCCTTGAAGACAGGCGGAGAACCCGGCGGCCGCTTCACCCTGAAAATCCACATGCCACTGACGATGTTCGCCCCAGGTGGGGTAACCTCGTCGACGTAGGTGCATGAGGCAGCCAACAAGCTCTGGGTACGGGCCACTCGACTCTACGGACTCATCCGAAGGAAGAGCTGAGAGCGAGTGGCGAGTAGGCGGAGGAGTGGCCTGAGGCGAGGAGTACGTGAAGCCGAAGCGCTGAAGGACCTGCTGCACCATGTGTGACTGACTCAGGGTAATGGTGCGGCGTGCTCTGTCCCGGGTGACCTGCAAGCCAAGGTAGCTGCGCAGTTCACCCAGGTCTGTGCACGTGTGTCTCTTCTGCAGCCCGAACTTCACGTGGGCGAGTCCAGCAGTGTCAGCTATGGCAAAGACCAAGTTGTCGACGTACACGAGGATGTAGAACGGCGGCAAAGAAGTGTCGGTACGCAGAAACAGCGACGGGACGGCAGTAGAGGGAGCAAACCCAAGAGCCGCAAGTGTAGTCCTCAATGTGTCGTGCCACTTACGCGGTGCCTGGCGGAGACCGTAGACTGGCCGCCGGAGGCTCCACTGGGTGCCAGGAGGAAAAGACCTAGTGAAGCCAGATGGGCGATGCAGCCAGATGTCCTCGTACAGGCTGCCCTGCAAGAAAGCAGTGCTGAAGTCAAGAGAGTGCAGCTCGTAGTCACGGTGCGCAGCTACGTGCAGCAGTACCTGAAGAGTGGTCATCTTCGGGGTGGTAGAGAAGGTCTGAAAGTAGTCAACTCCCTGCCGCTGACTGAAGCCACGAGCCACGTAACGCGCCTTGAAGACAGGGAGAACCCGGCGGCCGCTTCACCCTGAAAATCCACATGCCACTGACAATGTTCGCCCCGGGTGGGGGAACCTCGTCGACGTAGGTGCCTGTGGAATTCCAGGAAGCCATCTCTTCGTCCATGGCTGACTGCCACTTGGAGGAGTAGGGACCCTCGATCGCCTCAGCGTACGATCGAAGAGTCGGGGTGTCTGGTGCATCCGGGTCTCCCTCAGGGGCAATCAGCGTGGACACAAGATGAGGCAAAGCAGCAGCAAAACACTGAAACTCCTCCTGCCTGTCCTCAAGGATGTCCATTCTAAGAGCACACTCACCCCCTACGGACGAACGACAGACAGACTCAGACTCAGCTAGAAGACTAGCAGCGTAGTCTAGATGACAGCGAGCAGCAAAGTCGACAAGCTCAGCAACTAAGGCAGACGCAGCAGTGGACTCAAAAGAAGGGTCAGTGACAACAATAGCCAGGAGACGCGTAACAGTAGGACTGGCAGCACGAAGAGAGTCAGACTCCGGGTCAGCAAGAGTAGGAAGAGAGGAATCTGGAGGAGACGGCAACGGGACACGCAGAGGAGCAGTGGAAGGACGCAGTGCCATCTGGTGTGTGCCGGGGACTGCAGGAGGATGCGGACGCGGAGCACGACCACTAGTGCGAGCAGCACGATCAGGCGACGCAGGACGAGACGCATGCTCACGACGCTCAGCAAGACCTCCAGTAGGACCAGTGTAGGGAGAAGGAGCAGGCAGGGGGGAGGCGGGCTGTAACTGTGACCGCGACTGGACAGGCTGTGGACACGCTAAGGGAGGAGCAGGACTAGTAGAGGGCGGGAGACCAAGAACCTGCTCAAGGAGCGGAACGAAGTACGGCCTCGGCCGCACAGCGCCTCCAGAACCAGCAGGGACAGCACCAGTACCCCCAGCGGCAGCACCAGCGCCAGCAGCACCTCCAGCTCCAACAGCGCCAACTCCAGCACCCTTAGAAGCACCAGCGCCAGCAGAATTACCAGCGCCAACACCCCCAGCAGCTCCAGCAGCACCAACTCCAGCAGGACTGTCAGCTCCAGTACCGCCAGCAGCTCTAGCAGTACCTTCAGCAGGACTCCCAGTCCTAGCAGCTCCAGAACCGCCAGGACGAGCACCTCCAGGACCAGCAGCAACAGTAGTACCTCCAACTCCAATAGCATGGCTCCAGCGCCGGGCAAACCACTCGCGCAACTCCTGCGGAGAGAGTAGCTCCCACCTCAACGAAGCACCGCCAGAGGCCACACGAGCACACCCAGCACCCACAAGCTCCGCACCCCCAGGCTCAGCACCCCCAGGCTCCGCACCCCCACGCTCAGCACCCCCAGACTCAGCACCCCCAGGCTAAGCACCCCCAGACTCAGCACCCCCAGGCTCAGCACCCCTAGACTCAGCAACCCCAGGTCCCGCACCCCCAAACCCGGCACCCGCAGGCTCAGCGCCCCGAGCAGCACCAGAGTCAACAGCTACCTTGACAGGCTCAACTACGTCTACCTGGGACACACCTGACGGGGCAGGACCCTGAGGGGGGAGGGGGTCTACCGGGGGAGGACCTGGCGCAAGGAAGAGCGGCGGCGGGGGGAGGGGCGCAGTGCGGTAGGGGAAGAGACGGTAGTAAGACACCGACTCGTCAAAGGTGACGTCCTGGGAGGACAGAACACGGCGCGAGTTGGGGTGGTAAAATAGCCAACCAGGCGCGTTAGGGGGGAAGCCAAGGAAGACGCAGGGAACAGCACGGGGCGACAGCTTGTCCGCAGACAAGTCGCAGACAAACGCCCGAGATCCCAAGACCCGAAACGTAGACGCATCGCCAACCTTCCCCGTCCACCGCAAGGTGGGGGAGATCTCTGGCAAGGAGACCCGGGGCTGAAGGTTGAGCTGATGCGCTTCGTACTGAACTGCAAACGGCCACAGAAAATGGGGAGCAGCCGCATGGATCATGGACGTACGAGCGACGTCCACGATCATGCCAATACGGCGCTCAGCAATCCCATTTTGGTGTGGAGAGGCCGGAAGCGTGAAGGTCTGGCGGATCCCTTGTGCACGACAGAAGGCTTCCAGACGGGCAGAGGAAAACTCCCCACCTCTGTCAGAGTGCAGACGCAGAACAAGAAAGTCCGAGTCGAAACTATCTCTGAGCTGGAGACGAGCTGCGCGGATCCAGTCGATCAACACCTCAGTGACGTCACCCTTGCTGCGCAAGGGGAACACCGTGGTGTAACGCGAGTAGTCATCAACCACCAACAAGAAGTAACGCTCGTCACCCTGGCCACGGACGCAGGCGGGGCCCCACACGTCCATGTGCAGAGTCTGCAGGGGAGCCTCTGTCGGAGGAAACTCGGAGGAGTGAGGGGCGGCGCGCTTCCGCCCCTCGACGTAGGGGACGCAGGTAGGGGCAGGCCCCGGAGGTAGCGGAGGGAGGGACCGGGGTAGACCAGAGGCAAGGACACATGAGGCCATGCCTCGGAGACGAGGCAGGGAGGGGTGACCAAGGCGGTGGTGCCAAAGGAGAGTCTGGTGGGACGGGAGACGACACGAGCAGGGCGCAGACTCAGGACCAGACCTGGACGCTGCAAACACCTTACTCGACGCAGCTACCTGACCATACTCAGCAACCGGAGGAGACTCAGTAGTCAGTGTGTACAGGCTCGACCCCGGCTGACGAGTACAAGTCCGAGCACACGTACAGTGGATCACCCACTGACTCGGAGGCGTGAACTGGTCAACCCCCCGATCCTGTAGATCAGCTCCACTCACCAAGTTCGTAGAGAACGAGGGGAGGTAGAGACTTGACAGGGTGCCAGAGGGGGCTGCCGGACACGGTAAGACAGTGGAGAAGCTAGCAAGGACAGGACCCCCAGAGGGGTCCGCAAGGGAGACCGCAACCGACCGACTAAGCGGCGTAAGCGTGGTGCGGTCTCGAAAGAAGGAGCGGGAAGCACCCGAGTCAAGGGTGAAGGTGTGCAAGGCCTGAGCCAACGTGGTACCTGAGAGAGCAGACTCACCAGCACCTGGGGCAGCAGACACACTAGCACCTGGAGCAGCAGCCTCACCAGCACCTAGAGCAGCAGCCTCAATGCCCAAGTAAGGCGGAACACACAAGAAACAGTCATCCTCATCACTAGTAGACACAGCATACATGGCAGCAAGAATAGCATCATAGTCAAGATCAAAGATAGCAACCCCCGCCCTAGACAGCTCTCCCCAGCGAGGGATCTCAGTGGCGTCAGGGAACTGATGACGCCAAGCGTCCGTAAGGCGGCCGAAGCAGCGCTGGGTGGAGTGCGTGCCCCCCCACTGCTCACCAGCGCGGTCGCCTGTACGGAGGACGTAGGTGTAGTGACCAGTACCCCCACCCCGCTGACGCCCAGCGTACCACACACGAAGCTGCTTAGGGGACAGGGACTCACGACTGCGCTGCTGCTGCTGGCGCGGACCACCACCGGAGCCACTCCTCTGCGCAGAGCGGCGACCAGCTCCACCGCTGCCTCCGCCGCCTCCGCCACCTCCGCCGCCTCCACTCCCTCCGCTGCCTCCGCTCCCTCCGCCACCACCGCCGCCTCCTCCGCCTCCACTGCCGCCACCGACACCTCCACCCCCGCCACCACTCCCACCACCACCCCCACCCCCTCCACTGCCTCCACCCCCACCTCCACCGCCCCCGCCAGCCCCTCCAACGCCCTTGCCCCCCTTGCCCTTGCCAGTGCGGCGTCTCCCGCTAGGGGCAGGCGCAGCGTCGACCGACTCGAAACCAACGAGGTTGGCCGCAGCAGCAGACGCAACAGAGGGCAAGAGGGGGGAGGGAGAACACCCCTCAAAGACGGGGGTGCGAGGGTCACCACGAGAGGCTCCTACAGCGACTATGCTCTTCTCTGCTGCTAGGAGGCGCTCCTCGAGGAGGTCAATGGCGAGTGTGGTGGGGCAAACTGAGAGGAAGTGGTCCCTGACTAAGCGAAGGGAGTCAGGGAGCCGGGTGACTATGTAGTAGAGGGTGATGTACATGGGGGGGGGGGGGGGGTTCTTGGCACAGAACTCAGCAGGAAGCGGATCGCGGTAGCGAGTGTCGCTAGTGCGAAGGTGCGTAATGAGGTCAGCGACTGTGGGCAAGGCAGCAAGGTCAGGGAACAGGTATGGTAGCATGAGGCGGCTAGGCGCAGCAGTGGCAGGGGAAGAGTAGCGTGCAACTACAGCGTCGTACAAGGTCTTAGCACTCTTGTACTGGCTAAAGTGCGCACGCTTAGTGGTCGGTAAGTGGCGACGCACAGCAAGACGGGCAGCAGCATCGCGCGTGGCCCACTGTGAGCGAACAGTGCTGTCACTAGTAGCAGGCGGGGCAGGAGAGACACAAGAGGTGAGATCGAACAGGGAGATTCCGTCTGCCCTATCGCACTGTAGGAACAGCTGGAGGTCATCGACCCAGACCTCAAAGTCAACAGCACGACCCTCGGTATCAAAGGTAAGGACACTGGGGGTAGCCATGACTACAGTGGCCTAGCAGGGAGTGATCTCACCAGTCCAAGGAAGTAGGGCCGGGGCGCGCCGGTAGGAACAGTAGCACCTCGACGGCAGGGCGGCTCGGCTGCTGGGCGGCTCGGCGGCTCGGCTGTTGGGCGGCTCGGCTGTCGGGCGGCTCGGCTGCTGGGCGGCTCGGCGGCTCGGCTGCTGGGCGGCTCGGCGGCTCGGCTGTCGGGCGCCTCTGCTGCTGGGCGGCTGGCGGTGTGGTGGCTCGGCTGCTCAGCGGTGAAGGGGTCGGTAGAGGCGGCGACGGGGCCGGTAGAGGCGGCGACGGGGCCGCGAAGAGCGGCGACGGGGCCGCTAGGGGCGGCGACGGGGCCGCTAGGGGCGGCGACGGGGCCGCTAGGGGCGGCGACGGGGTCGTAGAGGGGCCGTAAGGGGCCTAGAGGGGGCGGCGACGGGGCCGCGAAGGGGCGGCGAGGGGCCTGGAGGGGCGGCGACGGGGCCTAGAGCGGCGGCGACGGGGCCGCGAAGGGGCCGCGAGGGGCATGGAGGGGCGGCGACAGGGCCGCGAAGGGGCCGCGAGGGGCCTAGAGGGGCGGCTATGAGGCCGCTAGAGGCGGCAATGGGGCCGTGTAGGGGCCGCGACGGGCCTAGAGGGGCGGCGACGGGGCCTAGAGCGGCGACGACGGGGCCGTGAGAGGGGCCGTGAGGGGCCGCGAAAGGGGCCGTGAGGGACCTGAGGAGGGCGCGACGGGCGGCTTAGGGCTAGGGACGCGACGGGAGGGAGGGCACACGGGGCGCGACTCAGGCAGGAGAGAAGCGCGCTCCGGGCAAAAAAAAAAAAAAAAAAAAAAACGAGTTTTAGTGGTGGGCCCTATGAAACGTTCCTACTAGGGAACCAGCTCTATACCATGTGAAGAAATGAGGAATGATTGCATTGAGCAGCATGAGGAGTACAAGTAGGAAACCCTAAAATGTTGTACCCTATATGAGCTACCCCACTACAGCCTACATAGACTATAGCATGTAAGTTTGACAGCCATGCTTGAATAATCCTGCCAAAAAACCTCCGCGCTGGAGGTTACGCGAAAGTAAAAGGTCAGCGACCTTTGACCTGACAAGTACAGCGCGACAGCAAGAACAAACAACTAACTCGTTATTGAGTAGTTGCCCGAGTCGTCACTGTATCGAACCGCAAGAGCAACAGTAAAACAGTTATTAGTTGCATCTCTTCATATTCCTTGTACTCTTATAAAAGCCTTGTATCTCTTTGATTAATCAATCTATTTTACCCTCACATACCAGCGCAAGGTGGTTCAAGAACTTATCATTAAACGTTTCCGCTATTACATTGTTCCTACCAAGAGTTTAGTCCTGCAAAGACCCTAAGGGCTTTTCTCAGCCCAACAAATATAACTACATAGCAAACAACGAGGCCTAGGCATAATATAGCAAAGCTAGCTAGATCGAGGTCGCGTAGTCGCGCGAAGGTTGGGTGCAGGTTTGGGGTTGAAAACCCCGAAGGCGATGCGAAGGACGTTCGGAAGGCGAGGTCAGTAGACCGAGCCTGAACTCCGAAAAGTTGAACTTGTACGTGTACGGAGTGCCTCAGTAAGGAATTGGGAAAATTCATTACAATTTATGAACTTCTGGCACCGGCCCTGCCAAATGTATACCGCTGCTTTAATTCGTTACAGGCATTTTGGTTGCAAAACACAACACAATTCCCTGAACCACCGAGGGCTCGTGCCGACCGAAAGAGACACGACCTCGCCCAACTTTAATTATCTCCTGACCCGACGGAACAGGAGGCACGCTTGACTCTGCCTGCTGGTTTGTTGATGTTGCTTCGTAGACCAGAATCCTGGTAACCCGAGCTCCACCAATAAGGCTTAACCTGGCACGTGCTGCTGAGCCAGCTCGTTGGGCGTAAGCAAGAGTACCTACCAATGAGGCGTGAAACCGGCGCCACCTGTACCAGCACTATCTAGGGTAATGTTATGAAGGGGCAGCCCCGGGAGGATGCGGACTCGTTGATGTCTGATTCCAACTCAGCAGTCCTGATGTGGCAGCACCTTCCCGCTGCCTTATGAATTAACAGATCAGCACGTGTGTACGCTGACGATGAAAAATGCGCTGGAGATCTTTCCACAATCCCGCGCGCGACTCCCCATCGTCCTCATGCCATCGGTCCATAAAAACGTGCATCACACTGAACGGTACTCACATTTCCGGAATTCCAATCCGTCTTTTGGTCCCTGTGACATTTGATTGACTGCTCCAACACGACCTTTCAGTTAGTTTCTACGCACAGCATTTTTCAGATTCAGCTATCGTCTTTCCAACTTGTTCCATCATGGCCGCCGCTCAAGCTGTGAGTAGCATCACGAATGCAACCAACGTTGTCTATGTTTGTATCATATCGCTTACCGTTTCTCGTGATATTATTGCAGCGGGTATGGGTCTTCGGCAAGGGCTACAGCGCTGGAGACAAGTCGCTCAAGCAACTGGTAAGAGAAGCGACTCGCATGCTTTAATCGTGTTCCACAGGACTTGTTTCGACGAGTACTGACTTACCATGGCTCCTCGTGCAGCTCGGCGGGAAGGGTGCCAACCTTGCCGAAATGTCTCGCATCGGCCTCTCAGTGCCTCCTGGCCTGACCGTCACCACCGAGGCCTGCGAAGACTTCCACAAGAGCGGCGGGAAGCTCACCGATGAGCTGTGGCAGGAGATTCTCGATGGCATGAAGACCGTCGAGAAGAACACCGGCTTTGAGTTCGGCAACCCCGAGAATCCTCTTCTCGTGTCTGTCCGCTCTGGAGCTGCTGTAAGTACATCCGCAGCCCACTTTCGTGCTTCTGAATTCCTTCGGTGCATCTCGTGTCTTAGCTGACTTCACCCAACAAGCTTTTCCAGTTTTCCTCGGCGTTACTTTTTGAAGCTGCTCAACTCTCGCCGACTGTTTTGTTTATTGCTTCAGGTCTCCATGCCTGGTATGATGGACACCGTGCTCAACTTGGGTCTTAATGACACTGTGGTCGTTGGCCTCGCGAAGAAGAGTAACGAGCGATTCGCGTATGACTCGTACCGTCGCTTCATCGACATGTTCGGCGACGTCGTGATGAACGTGTCGCACTCTCTCTTCGAGGCGGAACTCTCGGCGCTCAAGAAGGCCAAGGGTGCGAAGGTCGACACGGAGCTCGACAATGAGGACCTTAAGACGCTCGTCACTAAGTACAAGGAAGTCTACCAGAAGGCCACTGGATCGGAGTTTCCCTCCGGTAAGCACTTGTCTCTACCCAACAATCTTCCGAATTGAAAAAAATCGACAATAAGATGTTTTTGCAGCAAATGCTCGGCATTTCCAATGGATGTTTCCGTTTTTTAATGATTTTCCCCCTGATGTTCTTCCACAGACCCCAAGGAGCAGCTGAAGCACTCGGTGATGGCGGTGTTTAACTCGTGGAACAGCAACCGCGCCATCAAGTACCGCACCATCAACAAGATTTCTGGCCTCAAGGGCACGGCCGTGAACGTGCAGGCCATGGTGTTCGGCAACATGGGCGACAACTCCGGCACCGGCGTGCTCTTCACTCGCAGCCCGTCCAACGGCGAGCGCAAGCTGTACGGCGAGTACCTGATCAACGCGCAGGGCGAGGACGTGGTGGCGGGTATCCGCACGCCCGAGGACATCGACACGATGAAAAAGGTGCTCCCCCAGGCGTACGAGGAGCTCTGCAAGAACTGCGAGATTCTGGAGAAGGAGTTTAAGGAGATGCAGGACATTGAGTTCACGGTGCAGGAGGGCGCGCTCTGGATGCTCCAGTGCCGCACGGGCAAGCGTACCGGCCTCGCCGCCGTGAAGATCGCCGTCGACATGGTCGCCGAGGGGCTCGTGACGCCCCAGCAGGCGATCCTCATGGTGGAGCCCCGCCACCTGGACCAGTTGCTGCACCCGCAGTTCGCTGACCCCAAGGCGTACAAGACCGACGTGCTCGGCACGGGCCTGCCCGCCTCCCCCGGCGCTGCTGTCGGACAGGTGGTGTTCCACCCCGAGGACGCGGAGTCGTGGAAGGCGCAGGGCAAGGACACCATCCTGGTGCGCATGGAGACCTCCCCCGAGGACGTCGGCGGCATGCACGCCGCCTCCGGTATCCTCACCGCGCGCGGCGGTATGACTTCCCACGCCGCCGTGGTGGCCCGCGGGTGGGGCAAGTGCTGCATTGCGGGGTGCTCGGAGCTGCACATCGATGAGGTGCACCGCACCATGGAGCTGGGCGGCAAGAAGCTCAAGGAGGGCGACTGGATCTCGCTCAACGGCACCACCGGCGAGGTCATTACCGGCCAGCAGAAGCTGTCGCCGCCGTCCATCAGCGGTGACCTGGGCACGTTCATGAAGTGGGTGGACGACACCCGCGAGCTCCGGGTCATGGCCAACGCTGACACCCCCGAGGATGCTACCGCCGCCAGGGAGAAGGGCGCTCAAGGCATTGGCCTCTGCCGCACGGAGCACATGGTGAGTTCTTTGTTTTCTCTTTTCCGTTTCATTCGACGTTGCTGCTTTGCTGGAAGGCCGTACCATCCATTCGTGCTTCACACCTAAATCCTCCCCCCCCCCCCACCCCCCCCTCTGCTTGCAGTTCTTCGCGTCGGACGAGCGCATCATGAAGGTGCGCGAGATGATTCTGGCCACCAACCCCGAGCAGCGGCACGCGGCCATCGAGCAGCTGCTGCCGTACCAGCGGTCGGACTTCGAGGGCATCTTCCGCTCCATGGACGGGCTGCCCGTCACCATCCGCCTGCTCGACCCGCCGCTGCACGAGTTCCTGCCCAACATCCACGGCGCGGACCACGTGCACGCGGACCACGTGGTGGACGAGCTGGTGCGCGACGTGGGTGTGAAGAAGGAGGATATCCTCAACCGCATCGAGGAGCTGCAGGAGGTCAACCCCATGCTCGGCTTCCGCGGCTGCCGGTAAGCATGCTCTCCTGCTTCTTCCTCACTGCGACAATGTTTTCCTAGACGCTGTGCTTCTCAGATTATTCGTTGCTGAGGTTTGATGTTCCGGAAGCTTTAACCGTTACTGGTTGTGGTGCGTGCAGGCTGGGTATCGGGTACGAGGACCTGTCGGAGATGCAGGTGCGCGCCATCTTCGAGGCTGCGAGCGCCGTGCAGAAGGAGGGCAAGAAGGTGCACCCCGAGATCATGGTGCCGCTCGTCGGTACCACCCAGGCAAGTCTCGGGTCTCGGCAATGGGCTTGAGGGTGAGGGAAGAGGACAACGGGATTGCAAGGCCAGGAAGAACTAAATGAACCATTGCAAAGTCCACAAAGCAACCATCTCTGCTACTAATGCCCTCTTCAACTATTGCCCCCATTTCTCTGGCTTCCCATCCCACAGGAGTTCGAGCACCAGGAGGAGATTATCCGCCGTGTCATTGCCGACGTGGCCGCTAAGACCGGCGAGACGGTCCCCTTCATGGTGGGCACCATGATTGAGGTGCCCCGCGCGGCCCTCATCGCCGACCAGATCGCAGAGCGCGCCGAGTTCTTCTCGTTCGGCACCAACGATCTCACCCAGATGACGTTCGGCTACTCGCGCGACGACGTATCCAAGTTCCTGCCCAAGTACCTGGAGCTCGGCATTCTCCAGAACGACCCCTTCGAGGTGCTCGACCAGGCCGGTGTCGGCCAGCTCATCAAGATGGCGGTCGAGCGCGGCCGCGCCGCGCGCCCTGGTCTGCTGGTGGGTGTGTGCGGTGAGCAAGGCGGCGAGGCGTCGTCGGTCGAATTCTTCGCCAAGTGCGGCCTCAACTACGTCTCCTGCTCGCCCTTCCGGTACGCCTCCCTCCCACCATCCACCTACCCTTCATTCTATCGTTGTCTTGACCATGACAGAATCTGACGCGCTTTGTGTTCTGTCTTTCGCCTTTCTTTTGCCTTGCAGCGTGCCCATCGCCCGGCTGGCTGCTGCCCAGGCAGTTGTGAGGGCCGCTGCTGCCAAGAAGTAAAGCGGGTAAACGTATTTATCAGAAAGCCATCTGTAATATCATGATCTGGTAGTACTTGTCATGGTTGTAGGGAGTGATTTACTCCCCTATAGTGCATACGGCAATTCCTCAAACCGAGCCATGCGTAAAAGCGCTGGAAACAAAGCCATGCAAAATTAATCCAAGCGTTGAAACTTCGTCTGGTATAGCCATGATCACTTGTTCTCTTCGTTCTGAGGCTTGTTTCCTGGTCTTTAACATCCTGACTTGTTTGTCCCGGGACCAGTCTTCGGAATTGAATCAGCTAATTAGACTTGCAAAACAGAGTAGCTTTGATGACTAGTAGGCTGGAAACTTGGCTGGAAAAGCTCAACAGAGCTGCTGGACTTGGCTTGATGAGAGAAAACTTCACTATGATCAAGGTTAACAAGCCCACTAAAGCACAACTTCTTAAGCATTACAAACATGCAGATTGATAGCTCAAACTAGGCTGCTAGACAAGGCAACTTCTTTGGGAACTTGGGCACAATTCAGATTCCATGAACCTTGAGTGACTTCAGAGCCACATGAGGTGCATGAATAAGAAATCTATGGAATGTACTTGTTATAGCTGATTCTGTTTTGTAGAAACCTGTAGAAACTGTCGACCCTTCTGTTTGAGAGCAATCCCGAACTGTATCGAGTCTTCGGCTGCAATCTGATTTGCTGCGGAAGTTTCTGAATTTTCGCGAAGCCTTCAATCCGTCGCCGACATTCTTGCTGCTCCTTGTGTGCAAAGGGCTGGGGCGGCAGAGACTCGATTCTCCAACCCTCCCCCTCGCACCAGACCCGAAGCACACATATGCCCACTCTTACTCTCCTCTTACATCTCCTTGGCATACACTCCATGCTGCTGCCCATGTTGCTTCTCCTCATACTCCTCATTCTCCTCAAACTACTGCACTGCTTCATGAAGTGTCATGAGACCTGCTCTTGCCTTGCACATGTTGAATGCATCATGTGGAAGAACCTTAGTCATGAAATCTGCCGCTTGGTCGAACGAATGGCAAAAGTTGACGGCGAGAACTCCCTTCTCTAGTTGCTCACGGATGAAATGGTACTGTACCTCGATGTGTTTTGTACGCCCATGATGAACCGGGTTCTTGGAAAGAGCGATGGCTGAAGTGTTGTCCACGTAGAGCGGAGTCGGTTGAGTTTGCGGCTGCCTCAAGTCCTCCAAGAGTCCACGTAACCAGATTGCCTCCCTTGCGCCCTCGGTTATTGCCATGTACTCGGCTTCGGTTGTAGAGAGTGCGACGCAACTTTGCTTTCTCGATTGCTAAGAAACAGCGGCACCACACATGAGGAAGATGTAGCCGCCGGTGGACTTGCGTGGACTTGCATCGGTAAAGCCTTGGAGGGAGCTTGCATGTGGGCTGGCTTGGAAGAGAAGACAAAGACTAGAAGTACCTTTGAGATACCGAAGAGCTCGTTTGGCTGCATGCATATGGATGGGTGATGGGGCACCCATGTCTTGAGCTAGCTTGGATACCGTGAATGCTAGGTCGGGCCTTGTGCATAGGGCTGCGTACATGAGACACCCAACCTGACTTTGGTAGAGAGTTAGGTCTTGGGAGGATACCTTGGCTGAATTCTCACCATGATGCTCACTCTCCTCAAGACACAACTCCTCAATACTACCGTATTGATGTCAAGGCTTGACTCTCTCTCTTCATAGGGCTGATGTGAGGACAAAGGGACAAAGTTGGAAGGAAGCGGGGTAGGTGATGGCTTGCTATCATCAAGGCCAAACCTCTCAAGGACCTTTTGGATGTACCTTTGCTGGAATAGGAAGATGGACCGTGACTTATGATCTCTCACAATGTTCATACCAAGATAATGACCCGGCTCACGAAGATCGGTCATCGTGAATGCACTCATGAGAATACCTTTCACCTTGTTGAGGAGATCAAGAGAGCCTGAGACTAGGAGGAGGTCATCAACATATACCAACAGCCAAATGTACTCCCCCTCACTTGTGTGCATGAAGTACAAAGCGTTGTCTCTCATGGACCTTGTGAAACCGTGCTTGAAGAGTACCTTCTCAAGAGCATGATACCATACCCGTGGGGACTGTTTGAGACCATAAAGTGACTTTACCAAGCGACAAACTCGACCCGTACCATCATCATAACCTTCGGGTTGTGCCATGTATACCTCTTCTTCCAAGACACCGTAGAGAAATGCATTCTTGACATCCATTTGATGGATATGGAGACCAAGATATGCGGCTATGGCGAGGAGGACTCGTACCGTGGTGTACTTCGCTACCGCGGCAAAAGTTTCGGTGAAGTCAAGACCTGGAATTTGGGAATAACCTTTTGCCACTAACCTTGCCTTGTACCTATCAAGTGTACCATCACCTTTTACCTTAATCTTGTACACCCATTTGACACCAATGACCTTCTTCCCTGGAGGTGGCTCAACAAGACGCCATGTACCTCGCTTCATGAGACTCTCAATCTCTTCTTCCTCGGCCTTCAACCAATGCTCTCTCTCGGGACTTGCCACTGCCTCACGACGACTCAATGGCTCTCGTGGAAGGTGTGACGCTGCCATGCATATTGCCTCTACCTTCTTGTGAATGCAATTCTTACTCTCCTCACACGTGCACCTTGATGACATGTCAACCATGAACGTGAACGGCTTTTTCACCTTGCGGACTCGTTTACCTTTACTCAACTCCTCACTTGACTGAGACACATTAGTAGTAGGGTTCGGTCTCACAGTGCTTGGATGCGTTGACACGGTCATTTGCGGCTGAGACAACGGCTGCGACATCGGCTGCGACGGCGGTACGGCTGCATGATCTTCTCCCGGCGTGGAACTCTCTTGATCATCGGTGTTGACTTGAGGAATAGGAGTGATGGCTCGTGGCGGTGAAGCTCAAACGTTCGTTGGCATAGTTGGTTGTGAATGTGCTCTTGGTGGGGATCTTGAGACTAGAAGCTTGGGGATGGATGATGACGCTGTGTTGTCAAGAGGTGATGATGAATGGGGCTGGTTGGTGTTGTAGATGGCGGTAACTGATGACGGCCGATTCCGGGACGTGGGGGTGAAGTTGAGAAAGGTCTTGGGTGAAGAAGTGGGCTGTTGGAGCTGGTGTTGGTGGTGATTCGCTGAAGTGATCCTCGTGCTATGAGCTGGCTTGACGTTGGAACCTGAAGTGATGAACGTGTGTGAGAACGAGATGTTGAGGTAATGGTTGTCTTCTTGGTAGGAAGAATTGTAGATGGTGTGGATGTAGGTACTTGGGGTGTTGTGGCTGTTGATTGCTGCTGCATTGGATGATGATGAGCGTCGGTATTTGCCTCTGGAGTGGCGGCTGATGATGGGTTTGGTGGCGTAGTGGTGGGCTGATCCGGTTGACGTTGAACTTGCGGAGTAGGTGTTGAAGTAGCTGGCTGGTTTGTGACGGATGGCTGCTACTCCTTCGGTGGTGATGGAACGGTAACTTCCTGAGGTGAATGGTCTTCATTTGATGGCTGAACTTCATCTCCACTTGGTTGTGTAGCTACTGGTGGCGCTGGTGTGGCACGGCTGGTCTCGTTGACGACGGCTTGAGGGAGACCGATGATGGGTCCGCTATGGTCAGAATCTGTGTCATCTTCTTCCTCCTCTTGTGTTGTTTCATGTGCTCTTGCTGGTTCCTCAGCTTGGGAGATAATCCCTTTGTTGTTGACTTGATCGGTTGAAACAGCGGGAAGCGAAACAACGTCGTTCTTCGCGTTGCTAGAACCGCGCTTAATCTCCAACTTCATCTTGTAGAGACGCCCGGTACGCTCGCCTTCAGCCACCAAATTTCCTGCACTATCCCACACTTTGGCTTTCCCCCGTTGCAAAAGAACAAAGGCACCTTTCTCTTCAAGTTGTCCAGCTGAGAGCAAGTTTGCTCCCAAATCAGGAACAAATAAAGCTTTATTGACACAAAACGACTTACCATCCTTTTCAAACTCAAGCTTGCCGACTCCTTTGATAGGTACTTTGCCAAGATCAGCAAGTGTCACAGCTTTTGAGTCATACGAGGGCTGAAAATCTTTGAGAATGGACTGATAGGGAGTCATGGTTTCAGAACAGCCACTATCAAGAATAAACTCCTCACTACTAGTAGAAAAAATGTGCATGCAAGTAGCAGCGTTGAAAAGGACAGGATCATCAGAATCTTTAGACTCATTTTGACTTGTAGAATGACTTGCTATATTTGCTATGGCTACCTTACCCTTTTCAGATAGTAGCTGAGGAGGGGGGACCCAATTAGGAGGCTTCTTAGGACAAGCATACCACGGATGACCCCACTCATAACAACAAAAACACTCAAAATTAAACTTTTTAGCATTCGAGGCTTGGCTGAAGTTATTGACTCTTGGCGGATTAACTCTTGCATTCCTAGGCTGATATTGATTGGGAATAGAAGGCCTTGGCTGGACATAGGGACTTGACTTATAGGGAGGACTTGACTGAGCAAAACGAGAGGGTTTGTATGGGTTGGAAGGTGACTGAAAATTCGTACCATAGTATGGTTGAGGGCGGTTTGAGCTGAAATTTCCTTGCCTCTGGGATTGGTTGCCATATCTTGTAGCTGCTGCAGCACTCCACGCACCCTCATCACTCCGTTTGTTTCGTGCAAGGTCTCGACTTTGCTGCTCGTTGACAAGGGCTTCAAAGATGAACGCACGGGTCTTCATTGACTGCGGAAGTGCTTGTAGTGTTGCACGGAAAGTGTCCCACTCCGGTGTAAGGCCGGTGAGGATGACGGTCTTGAAAAGAGACTCTGGAATCTCCAAGCCGATCGCTGCTGCTTCCTCTAGCATCGTTTCGGCTCGTTGAAGGTAGGTTTGGGCTGGTTCCTCTTCTTCCATCTTGAGGCTCATGAAGCGGCTCCACATCTCGGCCTGGCTGCTCTCGGATTTTGACTGGTGCATAGACTTCAGTCGGCTCCATGCTTCCTCTGCACTGTTTGGCTTGGTAGAACAGGGCAGGAGCGACTTCAACTGCTGCTCGTGAATGCTATTGAGTAGGTAGAGGAAGGCCTCCTTGTTGCGCCGTTCGTAAAGTCGTTTTTCAGCTTCTGAAGCATCTGCTGCTGGTTTGGCTGCTTCTCCAGTGTAGTAAGGCCACTGATCCAGAAGGGATGCAGTGAGCTCAAACTGAGTTGCCCATGTTGGAAAATCTTTGCCGTTGAACTTGGGGAGGTGAAGCTTAGGCATGAAGGAGGTGAGTGGAGAGTATGTTGTTGAAGGACTGCCTGGTGCAACTGCTTCCACTAATCCAGTAGCTGCTGATGTTGACTCTGAAGCTCCTCCAGCTGGCTGGAGTACAGGGCCAGATGGGTTGTCTCCCGCCATGGACGGTTTGTGCTAGGATAGGAAGGTGGCGGGCTTGGTTGATCGAAGCGACGGGCTCTAATACCAACTTGCAAAACAGAGTAGCTTTGATGACTGGTGGGCTGGAAACTTGGCTGGAAAAGCTCAACAGAGCTGCTGGACTTGGCTTGATGAGAGAAAACTTCACTATGATCAAGGTTAACAAGCCCACTAAAGCACAACTTCTTAAGCATTACAAACATGCAGATTGATAGCTCAAACTAGGCTGCTAGACAAGGCAACTTCCTTGGGAACTTGGGCACAATTCAGATTCCATGAACCTTGAGTGACTTCAGAGCCACATGAGGTGCATGAATAAGAAATCTCTGGAATGTACTTGTTATAGCTGATTCTGTTTTGTAGAAACCTGTAGAAACTGTCGACCCTTCTGTTTGAGAGCAATCCCGAACTGTATCGAGTCTTCGGCTGCAATCTGATTTGCTGCGGAAGTTTCTGAATTTTCGCGAAGCCTTCAATCCGTCGCCGTCATTCTTGCTGCTCCTTGTGTGCAAAGGGCTGGGGCGGCAGAGACTCGATTCTCCAACAATTAGCTGGGCCACTTCAGGATAACAAGCAGAAGGGGGTGTGTTCAGCTCATCCCCCCTGCGGCGTGTTCTGCCAGCCCCCCAGAAGGGGGTTATACAGGCGCTCATCTGGGAGTGGATACAACAACCTCGTTACCCAGCGATGCGTGTAAATGAATGGGTAGGCGGGTTACGACCGACAGCCGGGGTAATACCAAGGGGATTTCCCCATAACCTTTACCTTTGCCTGACTTGTTTTGTCCAATTGCAGTCACTACTGTGCAGCACATGATGCACGTTCTGCTCTTCACCTTGATCACCACTCCCACCTAAAAGACCCCCCGTGTAATCGCTGGCGATATATTTTGCGCAGTGAAAAAATCACGATTCAGTTCAATGACATGTTTCTAAAACTAAATTACTTCAAAAATATTATGTATGTCACCCAGGGGTTGCAAGTAATTTAAGCTAAAGCAAGAGACGACTAAATTGTCATAGGGTTGCGAAGCTTATGAGGAAATCACATCTTTTGTTCTATTACATAGTAATTGAGACATATCTACCACTCGATTTGATACCGGCAGGAATCGACCGCTCAACCACTCGATTCTTATCCAACAACTCTACGATTGCGCTGCCTGAACTGATTCCCGATTGCACAAAATAATCATTAGATTTTTACTGTTTGGTGAAATTGAATTAGGTTTTCCATCATTTCGTTCCCTTTCTGCTGTCGTCGAGCTATCATAGCTGCTTCCGCAACTCCCGCTTCTCCCACGACTGCCGCAGCCATAGGTAAGCAATCTATAGTATAATGTACGTACTAACGTTTACTATTTGCTTTTAGACTTCGAGAGAAGACTAGGAGCGGTATTGTTCAGGTTCTTTCCGCTTATTTTAACCATAAAACGTGTTGGGCTGAGTGCCCCTTAGGATCTTTGGTAGGGTCAAACTCTGGGTAGAGTGATGTAGTAGCGGAAGCGTTAATAAAGAGATTCTGAACCACCTTGCGCTAGTATGTGAGGGCAAAGTAAGTTGATTAAAGCAAGCAAGTACAAGGGTTTATATAAGAGTACAAGGAATACGAAGAGATATAATAAATCTGTTTTACTGTTGCGGCTCGATACAGTGCGACTCGGGCAACTGCTCAATGTCGAGTCAGTTGTATGTCCTTGCTGTCGCGCTGCATTTGTCAAGTCAAAGGTCGCTGACCTTTGACTTTCGCGTAACCTCCAGCCAGGGCCTCAGACAGTATGACAGCTCGAGCCTTCCCTTCTCGATCTCATCCTTCACGAAGAACTATCGCAGGGCGATGTGTTTCGTCATGTTCGCGAAACCGTTCTTGTTGGCGATGCGAATTGCCGACTGGTTGTCGAAGAACAGGGTAAAGTTGGGTAACTCGGCTAACTGCGCTTCTTCCAGCAGCTCGCGAAGATAGAGTCCTTCCTTGGTGGCTGAGCAGAGTGCAATATATTATGCTTCAGCTGACAAGAGAGCAATTAGTTCCTGCTTGCTCGATTGCCAGGAGATAGGCCCGATAGGCTCGAAGCGATAGATGTAGCCGGTGCGCGATCGTCTGTTGTCGGAGTCGCCCGCGTGGTCTGCGTCGACGTAGCCGATTAGCTTAGGCGTTGTAGTTGCGTTCTTATGGTAAGTCAGGCTGACCATCGGGGTGCTGACAAGGTAGTGAAGAGCGCGGTCGAGCTCCGCCAGATGTTCCGTTTCAGGCTTCTTGAGGTAGGTGGCGAGCTGGCTTGCAGAGTAGGATAGATCTGGGCGGCAGGTGACAGCTGCGAAGAGAAGGCAGCCCAGCTTTCTCTGATAGTCGCGTATGCCGGTGGGCTTGATTAGAGCGGTGCTTTCCTTGTTGGTTGCTGTCGTGTAGCGGTACGGTGTGGAGATGACAGTCGGTGTGAGTGCGAAACGTTTGGCGATGGTGTCGGCGTATTTCGCGGCGCTGAGGTGGATAGCGTCTTCTTCTTCCCGGATGTTGAGGCCGAGGTACTGAGTGACGGTAGATGAAACTGTGAGCGTGAGATCTCGCTGCAGCTCCCCTTCGAACCAGGTGGTGATACCATCAGTTGAGCCGATGTAAAGGAGATCGTCCATGTAGACGATTAGTAGGATGAAGTCGTCGTTTTTGGTAAGCCGGTACATTCCTTGATCGTGCGGTAGTTGCTTGAAGCCGATGCGGATGAGGCGAGCGTGCAGGTACTGTTGCCACCATCGCGGGGCCTGCTTGATGCCGTAGAGTGATTTGAGTAGCTGGCAGACTTGGTTGGGTTCTCCGTGGGAGCCGTGCGGTAGCTCAACGAAAATTTCAGCATCAACAGGTGCGTAGAGAAATGCGTTTGCGACGTCAATTTATCGCAGCTTCTTCTTCTTCATGGCGGCGATTGCGAGGAGAATGCGTGGTGAGGTGTGGCGGCTAACCGGAGCGAAAGTTTCGGTAAAGTCGCGTCCGTGTTCTTGGTCGAAGCCGCGTACGACCCAGCGAGATTTGAATTTGTCAATGGTGCCGTCGGCTTTTGTCTTCACACGGAAGACCCACTTCCCGGTGAGCACTGTCTTGTTCCGTGCCACGCCGATAGGAACCACTTTCCACGTGTTGCGTTCCTCCAGTGCCTTCAGCTCCTTGTCCATGGCTTCGCGCCATTTTTCTTTATGTTCCCCCCCCAGAGCCTGTTGTACTGTCGCAGGCTCTTTAGGAGTGGCGGTGCCATGGACTGCGGTGACGAGCCCGAGAATCTGCAGTCCGGTCTGTGAGTAGCGGGGAAGAGTTGCATCCTCGGGATAAGCTGCTTCATCTCCCGCTTCTGGATCTGGTAAGAAATTTGGTCCTACTCGTTCGGCTTCGTTGGTGTTGACTGTCGCAGGTGTTACGTAACCGTTGTCGACGAAATGGTAGAAGGTTTCGGCGTTGGTACTTTCGCGAGGGTTGTCTTCGTCCATGGGAACGTCGACGGAGCAGAACGGAAGAGGTCCGGCTTCTTCTGATGCGTTGTCCACATTCTGCTCGTCCCAGTCAGCTTCGTCTGCTGCGGAGGCGAAGGCTCGGTCACCACGAAAACTTCCTGTGGGATCTTCGTCTTCTTGAAGGTTGGCAAGGTATGTCTGGAGCGTGAGTCGTTCGTAGAAAATTACGTCACGTGCTGCTACTGTTTCCTTGGAGTGGACGTCGAAGATTTTCCACGCGTTGTAGTTCTTTTCGATGCCGAGGTGTAGTCCCCACTGTGCGCGTTGTGAAAATCGGCCCGCTCGTGCTGCTGGGGGTCGGTAATTTACCATGCATCCGAAAACTCGTAACATTTTTGTGCTGCCCTGTTTCCCTGTCCATAGCAGATGCGGTGATGCGTTGTTCGGAAGCGATGATGACGACAGCAAGTTGTGCAGCATGACGGCGTGGTCCATTGCTGCTGGCCACTGGTGGTTGGGTAGCCGCATGCCACATAACAGTTTGCGCATGCTGCTCCGCCAGGTACTGCTTGAATCGCTGAGAGGTGTATTCTCCTCCTCCGTCAGACTGAAAGCTTTTCAATTGTACGCCCGATTCTCTCTCTGCTACTGGTAGTCAGGCAACGAAGGCTGCTAATGCCATGTCGCGGCTAGGAAGGTTTAGGTGCTAGACGTAACGGGTGGCGGCGTCGATGAAGGTGATCGTGTAGTTGTAGATTAATTGTCCTGGTTCCCGATTGAACAGGATGTCGCTATACACCTTCTCGAGTGGTGCGTATGCGGGTGCGCTCGGGTTGTGATGAGGTGTAAACGGTCGATGTGGTATGTCACCTTCGGGGCAGGTGAAGCACGTTCTGCGTACTCGTTGAAGTTCTCGTCCGTCGGTCAGTAGGAGTGAGTCTTTGTCGAGTACTCCTGCTCTTATTATATTGTTTAATACTGTGTTGCTTGGATGTCCCATCCTTGCATGCCAGGTGCTTTCGTCGGCGCGATGTCCGGGTGATCGTCGGTACATATCGGAGTTGGAGTAGAAGTTGGCGGTGTAGTTGGAGCTGCGATGAACTTCTCGTGGTGCTAGTTGTTGCGCTGGTGTTGGTGGTGTGTTGTCGATGAGGAGCGGTGTCGTTGAAGGACCAGCGATTGGTGTTCACGTTCCTGCTGCTGCCGTTGATGGTTCTACTACTGTCGATGTTGTCTCTGCTGCTGCCGATGTTGTCTCTGCTGCTGCCGATGTTGTCTCTGCTGCTGCCGATGTTGTTTCTGCTGCTGCCGATGTTATCTGAATTTTTGCTAGCGCCCTTGTTCTTTCTGCCTCAGGGATGGTGTGTGAATACCAGAAGCCTTCTGGACTGAAGTCTGGATCAAGGTCTGGAGGGTGTGTCTAGTCGGTGAAGTTAACGATGGCGTCGCTGTCGGCGGTGCCAAGGTCAGGGACGAAATCGAGAACGAAGACGTTGTTCTTGAGGACCACCTTGCCGATGTAGAGACCTCCTCTCCCGTGATACAGCTTGAATTCTTGGGTGGTGCTGTCTGCTTCGAGGTGAATCCCCTTTGCCATTAGCTGGCTGACGCTCAGTAAGTTGTAGCCGAGTCCCTCCGCGATCAGTACTTTTGACATCTGCAGTATCACGTTTGTTTCCCTTGACTGAAGTTGAACTACACCTTGTCGTCGTGTTCGCAAGTTCTGATTGTTGGCGACTGTGATGACAACTTCGCGTCGAAGTTGGTGTTCTTGTTGAACGAAGCGTCCCGAGGAGCACATGTGCTGTCCGCAGCAACTGTCCAAGAACCAAGTGTCCCTTCCGGATGGTTCGCTTTGGCGATGGCTGCGTATGTCGGGTTCGGCTGAAGTGACTTGCGGCGAGGCGTGCTGTTGTCGAGTTGTTCTTCTGGTGAGTAATATGGTGGTGACTCGGTTACGCAGGAGTCACTCAGCCTTGCCATGCAGCTGACGATGTTTCTTGTTCCTTTCGCAGGTTGTCCCGTCGATGTTGTTTGGACTTGTACTGAAGTTGTCGGATTTGCTTGCGTTGAGGCGACTTGACTGCTTGAAGGGCGAAGTTGCTGCTGTGAAGTTGTTGACTGTTGACGATTCGGGCAATGTGTACGCGGGTGTCCTGAAGTTTTGCAGATGTGGCAGAACGGAGGTACTGGCTTCGGTTGTTGCTGCCGGTTGTTGTTGTTGTTGTTGTAGCGTCGCTGAGTGTGGAACGCGAATTCCGGTGCTGATGTCTTCTTTCTGTGTCGTTCTTCTTGCAGGTCCATATCTTGCTACTCGGCGTGGATTTCGGCGCAGAGCACTGCTTCGGAGATTCTTCCGTGAGCTTGGAGGATGGCCTTTGTGGCGCGCCATTGAGGACCGAGTCCGCCGATCATGACTGTCACGAAGGCGTCTTCAGAAATCGGCCCTCCGCATCGAAGAAGCTTGTCGCGCAACTCGCGACATCGACTGATGTACGCCATTCCTTTCTCCCCTGGTTTCATTTCAACCGTTGTCAGCTGCGCCATTAACCGACTTTGGTTTACGCCGTCTGTTGCTTGATACAGGCTGTTCAAGTGATTGTACGCAAGCTCCGCGGAGTTGCCGTAGCCTCGGTAAGACCGTATGTTTTGTTGTTGAGTTGGAGTGACGTTCCTCAGTAGTATCGTGTACGCCATCATCGATTGATAGGTGTACTGCTGCTTCTCATACTATGTGCCGTTTGTTGGGTATGGCAGGGACCCGTCGAAGAAGCCAAGGATTTGCGCTCCTTCCATCATCAGCTCGAATTCGAACGACCAGGTAAAGAAATCCTTCCCGTCGAAGGGTTTTGTCGTTTGCAGTTTTAGAACGTGCGCGAACTGCGACTGAACTTGTAGTGCGTCCAGCGTTCTCTCTTGTCCCGGTGCAGGTTGTGGTTGTGGCATGAAGCTGACGGAGCCGCGCTGGGGCTCGTACGGAGCGAAGGTAGGTTGTTTTTGTTGATTCCCGCGTGCGTAGAATGAGCCATCGAGACTCATGGGCGTCACGTTGTTGTTGATGTTGCTGTTGTTTGATTGCGCAGGTGCTCCTTGCTGATGCTGCTCGTAGAAGGACATGAAGGAGAAGAACTTCTCCATCATGCTTGGATCGAAGCCCGCGCCTTGGTTTGCGGATGTTTCAGTAGACCCAGCTGCCGGTCTCGCTATTGTGCCTTCCTCTGTCTGTAGGCCAGAGGCAGGAGGTGGAGTAGGAGTAGTACTAGGAGAGCCGTTGGAGGAGCTCCTCTCCTTTCTGGTAGACATGTCTCTTGGTGTATTAGGTGTTTAAGGAGAAATAATTTTAACCCTAACCTGCTCTCATACCATGTTGGGCTGAGTGCCCCTTAGGATCTTTGGTAGGGTCAAACTCTGGGTAGAGTGATGTAGTAGCGGAAGCGTTAATAAAGAGATTTTGAACCACCTTGCGCTAGTATGTGAGGGCAAAGTAAGTTGATTAAAGCAAGCAAGTACAAGGGTTTATATAAGAGTACAAGGAATACGAAGAGATATAATAAAACTGTTTTACTGTTGCGGCTCGATACAATGCGAATCGGGCAACTGCTCAATGTCGAGTCAGTTATATGTCCTTGCTGTCGCGCTGCATTTGTCAAGTCAAAGGTCGCTGACCTTTGACTTTCGCGTAACCTCCAGCGGTTACTTCAACCTCCGAGGGTTGACTCGCTGGTGCCTCGATATGCTCTCCTTCGCTTGTTCCTTAGTGTTTCGACATGACAGAGGCGCTTAGGACCGATTGTTTCCAACAAAACGCTCGGAAGTTATCTGCCGTAGCAGCTAGTTGATTAGGTAAGAGGGAGGGGGTACACGGATGTCGAGAGAGTTGGGTTGTACCCTCTAAGGTGTGACCCTACACAACCTAGAGTAAGAACATAACAATATGTTTTGACACACCCCCATAGGTGAAGTAGGGGATAGCCAAACCTAGCAGTGGTCACAAGACCAGTCAAGCCAGAGAACAAACAAGGCAAAGCCCAGGGTGGATCTCAAGGACACCACACAATCTGAGCACAAGCAGGCGGCCACAAGGCCAGTTCACTTGCGGATTTATAATAGAAAGGCAGTACACCGATTACAACCTAGCAAAAGTAAACATGCAGGTATAAAGATATATATATAGCAGTGTACATCAAAAGCAAGTCAAGCAACCAGCAGGTGAGGCAGAGTGGGCACAAGCCCAAGAGCAGTGCAGAATTGCTGATGAGCACCAGCCCCAAGGGCCTTGGTGAAGACATCAGCAGTGTTGGCCCGAGAGGCCACGAAAGCAAGGCGCAGCTGACCACGCTGCTGCAGCTCACGCGCAAGGAAGTAGCGCAGAGCAATGTGCTTCGTTATGTGCTCCAGTCTCTGCTCGCGACACAAGGCAAGCATTGCCTTGTTGTTGACGTACAGAACTGGAGGAGAACGAGGCCGCTCACCCAAGTCGGTCAGTAGGTAGGTCAGCCAGCGGAGCTCCTGTGCAGCCATGGCCCCAGCGTAGATCTCGGCCTCACAACTGGAACCAAGCACAGAAGAAGAACGAGTGGACCTCCACGAGACAGAACCAGCGCCAAGACTGAAAGTGTAGCCCTGTGACGAACGCTGAGTCGCCTGGTCATCGGCCCAAGAGGCGTCAGAGTGTCCTGTGAGAACCACCGAACCCCGTCCTCCAAGCACGAACCCCATGCCCGATGTGCTGCACAAGTAACGCAGTACCCTCTTCGCAGCATCAAATTGCACCTTTCGGTGACTTCCGGATGCCACGTAGCGAGCCAGAAGGCTGAGAGGGTACGCAAGGTCAGGTCGTGTGTACATCATCAGGTACATGAGGCAGCCCACAAGCTCTGGGTACGGACCACTCGGCTCTACGGACTCGTCCGAAGGTGGAGCTAAGAGCGAGTGGCCGGTAGCCAGAGGAGTGGGTTGTGGTGAGGAGTACGTGAAGCGGAAGCGCTGAAGGACCTGCTGCACCATGTGTGACTGAGTCAGGGTGATGGTGCGCCGTGGTCTGTGCAGGTGTGTCTCTCCTACAGCTCCGCCTTCACTAGGGCTAGTGCCTCAGTGTCAGCAGTAGCAAAAACCAAGTCGACGACGTACACGAGGATGTAGAACGGCGGCAGAGTAGTGTCGGTGCGTAGAAACAGCGACGGGTCAGCAGTCAAAGGAGCAAACCCAAGAGCGGCAAGTGTCATCCTCAGTGTGTCGTGCCACTCACGGGGTGCCTAACGCAGGCCGTACACTGGCGTCGT
Source organism: Closterium sp. NIES-65 (assembly GCA_948144175.1). Classification (NCBI taxonomy): domain Eukaryota; kingdom Viridiplantae; phylum Streptophyta; class Zygnematophyceae; order Desmidiales; family Closteriaceae; genus Closterium; species Closterium sp. NIES-65. The sequence goes on along the minus strand of CANXME010001469.1, from coordinate 217,917 downwards.
AAGCTCCACTGGGTACCCGCAGGAAACGACCCAGTGAAGCCTTGTGGACGGCGCAACCAGATGGCCTCGTGAAGGCTACCCTGCAAGAAAGCTGTCGAGAAGTTGAGGGAGTGCAGCTCGTAGTCACGCTGAGCTGCAACGTGTAGCAACTGACAAAGTTTGAAGAAAGAAAGGGGATTGAACTAGCAAGAATGAGGATACAAATAGCAAACCCTAGAAGGGTTGTACTCGCTATAGAGCACCCCACTACAGGCTAGAACAATAAGATAATATTCTGACAGCAACACCCGAAGAGTGGTCATCTTCGGGGTTTGGGAGAAGGTCTGAAAGAAGTTGACCCCCTCACGCTGACTGAAGCCTCGAGCAACGTAACGTGCCTTGAAGGCAGGCGGAGAACCCGGCGGCCGCTTCACCCTGAAAATCCACATGCCACTTACGATGTTCACCCCAGGTGGGGGAACCTTGTCAACGTAGGTGCCTGTGAACTTCCAGGAAGCCATCTCTGCGTCCATAACTGTCTGCCACTGAGAGGAGTACTCACCCGAAATCGCCTCCCTGTAGGAGCGCGGGGTGGGGATGTCAAGTGCATCTGGGTCTCCCTCAGGGGCAAGCAGCATGGTTGCGTGATGGGGTGAAACGGCAGCAAGGCACTCCATCTCCTCCTGTTTGTCCTGAAGAACGTCACAGCCAAGGGCAGTGCAGCCAAGAGCAGTCTCACCCCCGACGGACGGAGGACAGGCAGGGATAGGGTCAGAGACAAGACTCGCAAGGTAGTCGAGGCGGTACACAACAGCAATGTCAACGAGCTCAGCTACTAGGGCAGACGCAGCAGGAGACGAGAACGTAGGGTCCGTCACAACCGTAGCAAGAAGGAGAGTAACAGTCGGACTGGACGCACGAGCAAGGTCAGATGGAGGGTCAGCAACGTCAGGCAAAGAGGACACAGGAGGTAACGGTAGGACAACACGCTGAGGAACAGAGGAAGGACGGAGTGTCATATCGTGAGGGCCGAGGACAGCCGGAGCACGCTGGCGATGAACACGAGGAACACGAGTGGGGAGTGTGGTAGCAGCGGCGGCTGTGACTGGTCTGCCGGTGGACACAGCAACGGAGGAGTAGTACCTGCCACAGGGAAACCAGTAGCACCTGGCTGAAGACTGAGAAGGTGGCGAACAGCACCAGTAGCTCCACCAGGACCTCCAGCACCTCCAGCACCTCCAGCTCCTCCAGCACCAGCAGCTCCAGCAGCTCCACGACCTCCAGCACCAGAAGTACCTCCAGTACCTCCAGCACCAGCAGCTCCACGACCTCCAGCACCAGCAGCACCTCCAGTACCTCCAGCACCAGCAGCTCCACCAGGACCAGCAGCACCTGCAGCTCCCCGACCTCCAGCACCAGCAGCACCTCCAGTACCTCCAGCACCACCAGGACCTCCAGCACCAGCAGCACCTCCAGGACCTCCAGCACCAGCAGTACCTCCAGTACCTCTAGCACCAGTAGCTCCAGGTCCTACGGTAGGAGCTCCGACGACACCAACACCAGAAGGACTCGCAGCACCCCCAGAGTCAGCACCCGAACTCGCAGCACCCCCAGAGGCAGGACCCTCGGTCTCAGCACTCGCAGGCTCAGTACCCTCAGTCGCAGCAACCCCAGGCTCAGTACCCTCAGTCTATGCTCTAGTGTCCACAGCAGCAGGCTGCAGAGGCGGCGAAGACGGCAGAGGTGGGAACGCGGGGGGTGTAGCCAGACGAGGAGAGCGGGCACCCCCGGACTCACCACCCCCAGCCCCAGATCCAGTAGCCTCAGCTCCAGAGTCCACAGCAGCAGGCGGCGAAGACGGTCGTGGCGGGAAACCCGGGGGGGTTTCCAAGCGAGGAGTGCGGCGAGTGGTCGCCGTGTCGTCGGCCACGGCGTCACCCCCCTCAGGTGAGTCAGAAGAGTCAGAAGAGTCAGAAGAGATCTCAACTGGCTCATCCAAGGGGGGTGGTCTACCTGGGACACACCTGAGGGAGCAGGACCCTGTGGGGGAAGGGGGTCTACCGAGGGGGGGACTGGTACCAGGAAGAGAGGTGCGAGAGGGACCGGGTGGGATGCGTGCGGGTGAAGTCGGTAGTGACAGACCGACTCGTCAAAGGTGACATCCTGAGAGGACAGAACACGACGCGAGGCAGGGTGGTAGAACTGCCAGGGTGGAGCGTCGATGGGGAAGCCCAGGAAGACACAGCGGAGAGTGCGAGGGGAGAGCTTGCTCGCTTTGGTATCGCGAACAAGGGAGAGCGCGCCCCAGACCCGAAACGACGACGCATCACCAGGCTGTCCCGTCCAACGGAGTGTGGGCAAGGTCTCTGGAGCAGAGACACGGGGCCAGAGGTTGAGCTGATGCGCGGCGTATCGGACCGCAAACGGCCACAAAAAATGGGGAGTAGCCGCATGGATCATGGAGGTACGAGAAACCTCCATGATCAGGCCAATGCGACGCTCAGCGATCCCATTTTGCTGCGGAGAGGCCGGAAGTGTGAACGACTAAGCGATGCCCTCATCCTCGCAGAACGTCTCAAGGACGCCAGAGGAGAACTTACCACCCCTGTCAGAGTGCAGACGTAGGACTGGAAAGTCCCGCCAAAACCGCTCGCGCAGCTGGTGACGAGTAGCACGGATCCAGGGGATCAAGACACCACTGACATCCGCCTTGCGCCGCAAGGGGAAGACTGTGGTGTAGCGTGTGTAGTCATCAACCACTAGCAGGAAGTAGCGCTCCTGGTCCGTTCCACCGACGGGGGCCGGGCCCCACACGTCCATGTGGAGAGTCTGCAGAGGAGCAGTGGTCGGAGGAAACTCGGAGGAGTGAGGAGCAGCGCGCTGCCGCCCCTCGACGCAAGGAAGGCACGGCGGCGCAAGTGAGCGCGGGAGGGGGGGCAGGGTCTCAAGGAGGCCAGTGACCAGGAGCCGGGAGTGCATGCGGCGCAGACGCTGCAGGGAGGGGTGGCTAAGACGGTGTTGCCAGCACTGAGTCTTGTGCGTGAGTACTCGGCACGAGCAAGACGCAGCTAATTGCCCTGACGCAGACGCTCGACTCGACATAGCTACCTGACCTGACTCAGCCACCTGTGCATACGCAGTGGTCAGTGTGTACAGACTGGACCCAGGCTGTCGAGTGAACGTAGCCAGGTGACGGCCAGTACGGGAGCACGTACAGATCGCCACTCGCTGCCCTCCAGGAATAAAGGTATCAACCCAGACATCCTGAATGGCAGCGTTGCTCACCAAGTTCGTCGAGAACGTGGGGAGGTGGAGACCTGACAAAGAGCCGGAGGGGACTGCTGGACAAGGGAGGACCATGGAGGCTCTCGCAACCACTGGGCCCCCAGAGGGGTCAGCCAGTGAGACTGGGACAAGTGGTGTGAGTGGTGTGACTGTGGTGCAAGCACGGAAGAAGCAACGTGACGCGCCGGAGTCAAGCATGAAAGTGTGCAAGACCTCAGCTGAGGTAGGACCTGTGGTAGTAGACGCACTAGCAACTAGAGCATCGGTAGACTCACGGGCACCTAGAGCTGCAGCAGACTCACTAGCACCTGGAGTGGCAGCAGACTCACTAACACCTGGAATGGCAGCAGACTGACTAACACCTGGAGTGGCAGCAGACTCACTAACACCAAGAGCAGCGGTCTTAACAGAACGATAACCTCCACCACCAACACGACCTCGCTGAATAACCCACTCACAAAGCTGCTGAGGGGTGGGGTCGTCCGGGAGAAGCAGTGCCCGCTGCTGTCCACCCCTGGCCGCAGCGACTGCCGCGGAAGTGGCCATGACAGACAGTGACTGTCAGGAGTAGGTCCAGCACCTCCAGCTCCTACAGCGCCAGCACCACCTCCTACACTCCCAGCAGCACCTCCTCCCCTTCCAGTAGCACAAGTAGCAGCAGCAACAGTAGTAACAGCAGCAGGGCGGTTCGGTGGGGGTGGGAGGCCGCCCCTCCACCACTCCCAGCAGTACTCCCTCCAGTAGCAGCAGTAGCAGGGCGGCTTGGGCAGCAGCAGCAATAGACCGAGTAGCACTAGCTGTAGCGGTAGTAGTTGCAGTAGCAGCAGCAGTGACAGCTCGGGCTGGGCAGCGCGGCTCGGACACAGTGGCGGAGCAGCAGTAGTACTAGCTGTAGCAAGTGCAGTAGTAGGAGCTGCAGCAGTAGCACTAGCTGTAGCAAGTGAAGTAGTAGGAGCTGCAGCAGTAGTAATAGCTGTAGCAGCAGTAGCTTCAGTCAAGCAGCAGTAGTTTCAGTCAGGAGCAGCTGTAGCAAGTGCTGGAGTAGGAGCTGCAGCAGTAGCACTAGCTGTAGCAAGTGAAGTAGTAGGAGCTGCAGCAGTAGTACTAGCTGTAGCAGTAGTAGCTTCAATCAAGAGCAGCTGCAGTAAGTGCTGCAGTAGGAGCTACAGCAGTAGCACTAGCTGTAGCTTGAGTAGCTTCAGTCAATAGTAGCTGTAGCAAGTGCTGGAGTAGGAGCTGCAGCAGTAGCACTAGCTGTATCAAGTGCTGGAGTAGGAGTTGCAGCAGTAGCACTAGCTGTAGCAAGTGCTGGAGTAGGAGTTGCAGCAGTAGCACTAGCTGGAGCAGCCGTAGCTTCAGTCAGTAGCAGCTGTAGCTAGGGCCGTAGTAGCAGTAGCAGAAGTAGCACTAGCTGTAGCAGCACTAGCTTCAGTAGCAGCAGCAGTGAGTAGCGCTAGCTGTAACAGGAGTAGCGTCAGTAGCAGCAGCAGTGAGTAGCGCTAGCTGTAGTAGCAGTAGCAAGGAGGAGCAGCTGCAGCAAGTAGCAGCAGCAGCGAGTGCAGCAGGAACACGGGCCGCGTGCGGGCCAGGCGCGGGCTGTAAGGGCTGCGTGTGGGCCTAGCGCGGGCTTTACGAGCTGGGTGCGGGCCTGACGTGGGCTGTACGGGCTGTGCGACGGCCTGGCGCGGGCTGTACGGGCTTCGCGACGGGCCTACGCAGGCTGTACGAGCTTCGCGACGGGTTGACGCAGCATGGCCTGTGCAGCATGGCCTTGTTGTCTACGTACAGGACTGGAGGAGAACGAGGCGGCTCTCCAAGGTCGGTCAGCAGGTAGGTGAGCCAGCGAAGCTCCTGAGCAGCCATAGCCCCGGCGTAGATCTCAGCCTCACAACTGGAGCCGAGAACAGAAGACGAGCGAGTAGCCCGCCACGAAACAGAGCCGGAACCAAGGCTGAAGGTGTAACCCTGTGACGACCGCTGCGTAGCCTGGTCGTCAGCCCAAGAAGCGTCCGCGTGCCCAGTGAGGACCACTGGACTGCGCCCTCCAAGCACTAGCCCCATGCCCGACGTACTGCACAAGTAGCGCAACACCCTCTTTGCTGCAGCCATGTGCTCTGGTCGGTGTCTCCCAGGAGCAACATAGCGTGCGAGAATGCTAAGAGGGTATGCAAGGTCAGGTCGTGTGCAGGTCATCAGGTACATGAGGCAGCCAACAAGCTCTGCATACGGGCCACTCGACTCTACGGACTCATCCGAAGGCAGAGCTGAGAGCGAGTGGCGAGTAGGCAGAGGAGTGGCCTGAGGCGAGGAGTACGTGAAGCCGAAGCGCTGAAGGACCTGCTGCACCATGTGTGACTGAGTCAGGGTAATGGTGCGGCGTGCTCTGTCCCGGGTGATATGCAAGCCAAAGTAGCTGCGCAGTTCACCTAGGTCAGTGCACGTGTGTCTCTTCTGCAGCTCGGACTTCACGTAGGCGAGTCCAGCAGTGTCAGCTGTGGCAAAGACCAAGTTGTCGACGTACACGAGGATGTAGAACGGCGGCAGAGAGGTGTCGATGCGCAGAAAAAACGACGGGTCGGCAGTAGAAGGAGCAAACCCAAGTGCCGCAAGCGTAGTCCTCAGTGTGTTGTGCCACTCACGTGGCGCCTGGCGGAGACCGTAGACTGGACGCCGGAGACTCCACTGGGTACCAGAAGGGAAAGACCCAGTGAAGCCAGGTGGGCGACGCAGCCAGATCTCCTCGTGCAGGCTGCCCTGCAAGAAAGCAGTGCTGAAGTCGAGAGAGTGCAGCTCGTAGTCACGGTGAGCAGCAACGTGCAGCAGTACCCGAAGAGTGGTCATATTCGGGGTGGGGGAGAAGGTCTGAAAGTAGTCAACCCCCTGCCGCTGACTGAAGCCACGAGCCACGTAACGCGCCTTGAAGACAGGCGGAGAACCCGGCGGCCGCTTCACCCTGAAAATCCACATGCCACTGACTATGTTCGCCCCAGGAGGGGGAACAGCGTCAACGTAGGTGCCTGTGGACTTCCACGAAGCCATCTCTGCATCCATAGCTGCCTGCCACTGAGAGGAGTAGGGACCCTCTATCGCCTCCGCGTAAGAGCGCGGAGTCGGGATGTCAAGTGCATCCGGGTCTCCCTCAGGGGTGAGCAGTACAGACGCGAGATGAGGTGAAGCGGCGGCCAGACACTGGAACTCCTCTTGCCTGTCCTCAAGGACGTCCGTGCCAAGGGCACACTCACCCCCGACGAACGGAGGACAGGCAGACTCAGACTCAGCGACAAGACTAGCAGCGTAGTCTAGACGACAGCGCGCAGCAAAGTCGACGAGCTCAGTGACAAGGGCAGACGCAGCAGAAGACTCGAAAGAAGGGTCAGTGACAGCAGTAGCAAGGAGACGCGTGACAGCGGGACTAGCAGCACGAAGAGAGTCCGACTCCGGGTCGGCAAGAGCAAGAAGAGAGGAAGCAAGAGGAGAAGGCAAAGGGGCACGCAGAGGAGCAGTGGACGGACGCAGAGACATCCGGTGCGTGCCAGGGACAGGAGGAGGACGCTGACGCGAACCGCGACCACTAGCGCGCGCAGTACGAACAGGCGACGCAGGACGAGACGCAGGCTCACGACGCTCAGTAAGACCTCCAGTCGGACCAGTGTAGGGAGAAGGAGCAGGCAAAGGGGAGGCAGGCTGTAGTTGTGACTGGGACTGGACAGGCTGTGGACCCCCCAAGGGAGGAGGAGGAGGACCAGGAGAAGGTGTAAGACCAAGAACCTGTTGCAGGAGCGGAACGAAGTACGGTCGGGGCCGCGCGGCGACGCCAGGAACAGCAGGGACAGCACCAGTACCCCCAGCAGGAGTACCCGCTCCAGCAGCACCTCCAGCAGCACCTCCAGTAGCTCCAGAACCCCCAGCAGCACCAGGATCACTGCCAGCCAAACCGCCAGTAGTAGTCCCAGTGCCCACACCCTCAGCAGCACCAACTCCAGGAGAACTCTCAGGCCCAGCAGCTCCAGTACCTCCAGTACGAGCACCTCCGGGACGCGCGGCAGCAGCACCCTCCGCAGCCGAAGAACCTCCAGCACCAGCAGCACGCCTCCAGCGCCGGGCAAACCACTCACGCAGCTCCTGTGGGGAGAGTGGCTCTCGGCGAGTCGAAGCACCTCCAGGCGGAGAACCTTCAGGCGAAGAACCTCCAGGCTCAGCACCCTCAGGCAAAGCACCTCCAGGCGGAGCACCTCCAGTCTTAGCACCCCCAGGCTCAGCACCCCCAGGCCCAGCACCCCCAGGCTCAGCACCCCCAGTCTCAGTACCCCCAGGCTCAGCACCCCCAGGCTCAGCACCCCCAGGCTCAGCACCCCCAGACTCCGCACCCCTAGGCTCAGCACCCCCAGGCGTAGCACCTCAAGTCCTAGCACCCCCAGGCTCAGCTCCCGCAGCAGCACCAGAGTCACCAGTGACCTCGACAGGCTCGAGCGCGTCTACCTGGGACACACCTGAAGGGGCAGGACCCTGAGGGGGGAGGGGGTCTACCGGGGGGGGACCTGGTACCAAGAAGAGCGGGGGCGGGGGGAGGGACGGAGTGCGGTAGGGGAAGAGGCGGTAGTAGGGTACCGACTCGTCGAACGTGACGTCCTGGGAGGACAGAACACGTCGAGAGGTGGGGTGGTAGAACTGCCACCCAGGGGCGTCGGGGGGGAACCCCAGGAAGACGCAGGGAGCAGCGCGAGGGGACAGCTTGTCCGCAGACAAGTTGCGGACAAACGCCCGAGATCCCCAGACCCGGAACGCCGACGCATCGCCAACCTTCCCCGTCCACAGCAGGGCTGGGGAGGTCTCCGGCCTGGAGACCCTGGGGTGGAGGTTGATCTGATGCGCCGCGTACCTGACCGCAAACGGCCACAGAAAATGGGGGGCAGCCGCATGCATCATAGACGTACGAGCGACGTCCATGACCATGCCAATGCGGCGCTCTGCAATCCCATTTTGCTGCGGTGAGTCCGGAAGCGTGAAGGTCTGGCGGATGCCTCGCGCACGACAGAAGGCACGCAGAAGGCCAGAGGAGAACTCTTCGCCTCTGTCCGAGTGCAGACGCAACACAGGAAAGTCCGAGCCAAAGCTCTGCCTGAGCTGGAGACGAGCTGCGCGGATCCAGTCGATCAGCACCTCAGTGACATCATCCTTGCTGCGCAAGGGGAAGACTGTGGTGTAACGCGAGTAGTCGTCAACCACCAACAGGAAGTAGCGCTCGTGACCGAGTCCACGGACGCGGGCAGGGCCCCACACGTCCATGTGAAGCGTTTGCAACGGAGCCTCTGTCGGAGGAAACTGGGAGGAGTGAGGGGCAGCACGCTGGCGCCCCTCGACACAGGGGACACAGGCAGGGCCAGGGCCCGGAGGAAGGGGAGGGAGGGACCGGGGGAGACCAGACACAAGAAGACGGGAGGCCATGCCTCTGAGCCGAAGCAGAGAGGGGTGGCCAAGGCGGTGGTGCCAGAGGAGAGTCTCGTGAGACAGACGGCGACACGAACAGGGGGCAGACTCAGGACCAGACCTGGACGCTGCAGCAAACACCTGACCAGACGAAGGGACTCTACCAGACTCAGCACTGGGAGGAGAAGCAGTGGTCAGTGTGTACAGGCTCGACCCGGGCTGACGTGTAAACGTAGCCAGGTGGCGACCTGTGCTAGCCTCTGTGCAGTGTGTCACCCGCTGACGAGCAGGAGTGAACTGGTGGACACCCACATCCTGTAGGTCAGCACCACTCACCATGTTCGTAGAGAACGAGGGGAGGTAGAGACCAGTCAGGGTGCCAGAGGGAGCCGCCGGACACGGGAGGACGGTGGAGAAACGAGACAGGACAGGACCCCCAGAGTGGTCAGCCAGGGACACCGCAACCGGCCGACTAAGCGGCGTGAGAGTGGTGCGGTCCCGAAAGAAGGAGCGAGACGCCCCAGAGTCAAGGGTGAAGGTGTGAGAGGCCGAAGCCGACACAGTACCTGAGAGCGCAGACTCACTAGTACCTGAGAGCACAGACGCACTGGCACCTAGAGCAGCAGCCTCAGTGGCACCTGACGCATCAGTACCAAAGCCCGGGTCGGGCAGGAAACACCGGTAAGAGTCACCCTCATCACTAACAGTCACAGCATACATGGCAGCAAGGATAGCATCAAAGTCAAGATCAAAGATAGCTACACCAGCCCTAGACAGCTCTCCCCAGCGGGGGATCTCAGAGGCCTCCGGAAACTGCTGGCGCCAAGCGTCGGTCAAGCGGGCAAAGCAGCGGCGGGCGGTGTGGGTGCCCCCACACTGCTCACCCGCGCGGTCGCTGGTGCGAAGGACGTAGGTGCAGGGACCGAACGCCCCACCACGCTGACGCTGCGAGTACCACTCACGGAGCTGCTGAGGGGCGGGGACGTCGCGAGAGCGCTGCTGCTGCTGCTGCTGGCGCTGACCACCCCCAGTGCTGCTCCGCTGGGATGAGCCACTCCGACCACCTCCACCACCGCCACCCCCGCCTCCGCCGCCACCGCCGCCACCGCCACCCTCGCCCCCGCCGCTCCCACCGCCACCTCCACCGCCACCTCCGCCGCCACCTCCGCCTCCACTGCCGCCACTAGTACCTCCACCCCCGCCACCACCTCCACCGCCACCCCCACTCCCCCCGCCGCCCCCACCTCCTCCGCCACCGCCCCCGCTAGCTCCACGCTCTCTTGCCCCCCTTGCCCCTGCCAGAGCGGCGCCTACCGCTGGGGGCAGACGCCGCACCGACCGACTCCAAACCTACGAGGTCGGCCGCAGTAGCAGAGGCGGCAGAGGGTAACAGGGGGGAGGGAGAACACCCCTCAAAGATGGGGGTGCGAGGGTCACCACGAGAGGCCCCTACAGCGACTATACTCTTCTCAGCCGCTAGCAGGGACTTCTCAAGGAGGTCGACAGTGAGGGTGGTGGGACAGACAGAGAGAAACTGGTCCCTAACGGCACGAAGGGACTCAGGGAGACGGGTGACTAGAAAGTAGAGAGTGATGTACATGGGAGGAGGGTTTGCGGCGCGGAAGTCAGCAGGCAGCGCAGCGCGGTAGCGAGTGTCACTAGCGCGGAGGTGGGTAAAGAGGTCAGCGACTGTGGGAAAGGCAGCGAGGTCAGGGAAGAGGTACGGTAGCATGAGGCGACTAAGCGTAGCGGAGGAAGGGGAGGAGTAGCGCGCAACTACAGCGTCGTACAAGGCCTGAGCGGTCTTGCACTGACTAAAGTGCGCACGCTCGGAGGAAGGGAGGTGGCGACGCACAGCAAGACGTGCAGTAGCATCGCGTGTGGCCCACTTGGAGCGAACAGTGGGGTCAGCATCAGCAGGAGGGGCAGGGACAGCGCCAGAGACAAAGTCAAAGAGAGAAACCTCATCTATCGCATCGCACAGTAAGTACAGCTGCAGGTCCTCGACCCAGACTGCAAAGTCAATGGCGCGACCCTCAGCATCAAAAGCCAGGACAGTGGGGGTGGCCATTATAGCAGCTGATAGTCTCACCGAGCAGGAAGAGTCGGGTAGCTCAGTAGTACAGCAACACGGCAGCACAGCGGTCGCGCCGGTCCAGGAGCAGCAGCAGCCCCACAGAAGCAGGAGCTCGGCACCGCAGAGTGCTCGGGCGGCTCGGGCGGCTCGGGCGGCGCGAGCGTCTCGAGGGCGGCGCACGGGCGGCTGTACGAGCGGCCGGGGCGGGTCACGGGCGGCGCGCGGGCGGCTCACGGGCGGCTGGGGCGGCTCACGGGCGGGCGGCGCCAGCGGCTCACGGGCGGGCGGCTCACGGGCGGGCGGCGCCAGCGGCTCACGGGCGGGCGGCTCACGGACAGGCGGCGCCAGCGGCTCACGGGCGGGCGGCTCACGGGCGGGCGGCGCCAGCGGCTCACGGGCGGGCGGCTCACGGACGGGCGGCGCCAGCGGCTCACGGGCGGGCGGCTCACGGACGGGCGGCGCCAGCGGCTCAGGGACGGGCGGCGCCAGCGGCTCACAAGCGGCGCCGGCTCACGGTCGGGCGGCGCACGGGTGGGCGGCTGACGGGCAGGCCGCGGGTGGCTCACGAGCGCTAGGGCGGGCGCCGGGCGCTAGGGCGCTAGGGCTGGCGCTAGGGCGGGCGCTAGGGCGTGCGCTAGGGCGGGCGCTAGGGCGCTAGGGCGGGCGCAAGGGTGGGCGCTAGGGCACGAGAGCGCTAGGGCAGGAAAAAAAATTTTCGAAGTGGTGGGCCCTAAGCAAAGTTCCCACAGGGGAACCTGCTCGATACCATGAGAAGAAGTGAACGAGAGAATGAAATGACTATGAACGAAGTGAGTACAAATAGGAAACCCTAGTTGGGTTGTACCCCCTATGGGATACCCCACTATAGCCTACACAAATAAGTAAGCTATAATATTCTGACATGTCTGTGTGCTGTGGGTGTGTGCATTCATCCATATCCATAGCAATAACAATGCATGTCTGTGATTTGTAAAAAGAAGACTCAAGTCTATCATTTCACAAAAGGTTCATTGGCGCACTCAGTGACTTGTGTGCGACCACTTCGAACTGGATTTGATGGACTTGACCTTTTTTTTAGATTTCACATATTGCGTTGTTCCATGTGAAAGTTGATTATTCAAAAAGCTATGCTGTTGACCTCCCCCCCATGCTAGGCATGCTAGTTTTGGGTCGTTAACTGTCACGCATTTTATTAGTTACATGTGCATCATAATTCATGACATATCATACTAAACATTATGCATTATATACAGGCCCTCAGATTCGTTTTTAGCCTGTCTGATTCGTCAAACTCTCCTAAAGTTGTAGTCTGAATCTGATAGAGTTGCAAAAAAAAAGGGTTGATAGTTCGGAGTTCCCTAAAATAAAAGTCTGAAAGATTCAGAATCACCCGTCTATCAAGTCTGATTGTCTTTCTAGCTGTCTTGCTGAACTGTTTGTCTTGTTTGAACTACGTAACGTACATTGCAAAAGCCTACATACAAAATGCTACTTTTCTTTGATTAGCTCCCAGCTAGAACTACCCTATTCATGTATCCTAGCACTACAACATCCTACTAATCCTCCTCTCCTAGACTCCTACTCATTAAATCCATCATCATCATCGGAGCCAACTGCATCCTGCTCATCTTCTAGGTCAGCTACTACATCCATCTCTTCATCTGCCTCCCTGCCCTTCTTGTTGTGTTGCTTTCCTGCAGGCGGGAGTGGAACGTTGCTCTGGGGCTTGCGCTTCTTGTAACTCCTCCAGACTGTCACAATCTCATCCCAGTCGGGGGCGTAATCCATCAAGCTCATGCACACAAGGTCCCCCAGGCGAGCATCCTTGAGCGCAGCCCTCTTCCACGACTTCATGATGTTCTGGCGGGAGAACCTCCGCTCGCACTCCACGGTGCTCAGCGGCAGTACAGCAACCGCCACCCACAGGAGCACCAAGTTGGAGTAGTTCTCCCGCCAGTCGGGAGTCTTGAGCATGGCAGTGAGACCCGCGTGAAACTGCGCTCGCCCTTGGTAGATGCTGCAAGCACCGAAGTAAACATGCGCAGCTCCTTCTCTGCGCGGTGCTTGTCAATTCTGTCAGAACATTGTAGCTTATACATATTGTGTAGGCTGTAGTGGGGTATCCTATAGGGGGTACAACCCAATTAGGGTTAGTACTTGTACCCACTTGTTTCATAGTTCATTCATTCTCGTTTCTTCTCATGGTATCGAGCAGGTTCCCTAGCGGGAACGATTCCTAGGGCCCACCACTACGAACTTTTTTTTCCTGCCCAGAGCGCGCTCCGCTCAGGCCCAAGTCGCCCGAGCTGCCCCTACGGCCCGTCGCGCCGCCCTTACGGCCCGTCGCGCCGCCCTTACGGCCCGCCGAGCCGCCCATCGCGGCCGCGTCGCGCCGCCCTTTCGCGGCCGCGTCGCGCCGCCCTTTCGCGGCCCCGTCGCGCCGCTTCTTTCGCGGCCCCGTCGTACCGCCCTCAGCGGCCCGTCACCGCCCTCCACCTGCGGCCTCATCGCCGCCCTCTCAGCGGCTTTGCCGCCTCCCCTCACGGCCCCGTCGCATACCGCGGCCCTGTCGCCTACCTGCAGCCCCGTCGCCTACCTGCGGCCCCGTCGCCTGCCTACGGCTCCGGCGCCTACCTGCGGCCCTGTTGCCTACCTGCGACCCCGTCACCTACCTGCGGCCTCGTCGCCTACCTACGGCCCCGTCGCATACCTGCGGCCCCGTCGCCTACCTGCGGCCCCGTCGCCTACCTGCGGCCCCGTCGCCTACCTGCGGTCCCGTCGCCTACCTGCGACCCCATCGCCTACCTGCGGCCCCGGCGCCTACCTTCCCGGCCCCGTCGCCTACCTGTGCGGCCCCGGCGCCGTCTCTGCCGGCCCCGCCACCGTCCCCACGCGGCCCCGCCGTCACCGCCAAGCAGCCCGCCGCCCGAGCCGCCCGAGCTGCCGAGTCGCCCGCGCCGCCCGAGCTGCCCGAACCGCCAGAGCCGCCCGAGCCGCCCGAGCCGCCCGAGCCGCCGAGTCGCCGAGCCGCAGTTGCTGCCGAGCCGCCGTACTGCCGAGCCGCCCGAGCCGCCCGAGCCGCCGAGTTGCCGAGCCGCCGAGCCGCCCGAGCCGCCCGAGTCGCCCGAGCCGCCCTGTCTGGTAAGAGCAGCGCCTCTGTCACTGCACTGCCCTTACCCTACTGTTCGAGCTACTAGTCTACTGCTGTCATGGCTACCCCTAGTGTCCTCACTTTTGACGCCTAGGGTCGGGCCATTGACTTTGACGTATGGGTAGATGACCTGCAGCTTTTCCTACAGTGCGATAGGGCAGACGGTCTTTCTCTCTTTGACCTCACCTCTGGTGCTTCTCCTGCCCCTGCTGCTGACGTTGACGCCACTGTTCGCTCACAGTGGGCCACGCGCGATGCTGCTGCACGTCTTGCTGTGCGTCGCCGCCTGCCTACCTCTGAGCGTGCGCACTTTAGTCAATACAAGAGTGCTCAGACCTTGTACGACGCTGTAGTTGCATGCTACTCCTCCCCTGCCACTGCTGCACTGAGCCGCCTCATGCTACCGTACCTCTTCCCTGACCTTGCTGCCTTTCCCACAGTCGCTGACCACATTACGCACCTCCGCACTAGTGACACTCGCTACCGCGCTGCGCTTCCTGCTGAGTTCTGCGCCAAGAACCCCCACCCCATGTATATCACCCTCACCCCATGTATATCACCCTCTACTACATAGTCACCCGGCTCCCTGACTCCCTTCGCGTAGTCAGGGACCACTTCCTCGCAGTGTGCCCCACCACTCTCACCGTTGACCTCCTCGAGAAGGCCCTCCTAGCAGCGGAGAAGAGCATAGTCGCTGTAGGAGCCTCTCGTGGTGACCCCCGCACCCCCGTCTTTGAGGGGTGTTCTCCCTCCCCCCTCTTGCCCTCTGTTGCTTCTGCTGCTGCGGCCGACCTCGTTGGTTTTGAGTCGGTCGGCGCTGCGTCTGCCCCTTCGGGGAAGCGCCGCACAGGCAAGGGCACGGGGGTCAAGGGCGCTGGAGGAGCTGGTGGGGGCGGTGGAGGTGGCGGTGGAGCCGGCGGAGGGGGTGGGGGTGGTGGTGGGAGTGGTGGCGGGGGTGGAAGTGTCGGTGGCGGCAGTGGAGGCGGAGGCGGCGGTGGCGGTGGGAGCGGAGGTGGCGGAGGTGGCGGCGGAGGAGGAGGCGGAGGCGGAGGAGGTGGAGCTAGTCGGGGTGGCACTGCGCAGAGGGGCGGCTCCGGTGGTGGCCAGCGCCAGCAGCAGCAGCAACAGCGCACTGTTTACATCACCCCCCCCTCAGCAGCTCCGTGAGTGGTACGCTGCACGCCAGCGGGGTGGGGGGGCTGGTCCGTGCACTTACGACCTACGCACCGGCGACCGTGCGGGTGAGCAGTGTGGGGGTGCGCGCTCCACCCAGCGCTGCTTTGGCCGCCTGACAGACGCTTGGCGTCACCAGTTCCCAGAGGCCACTGAGATCCCCCGCTGGAGTGAGCTGTCTAGGGCGGGGGTAGCTATCTTTGACCTTGACTTTGATGTTATTGTTGCTGCCATGTATGCTATGACTATTAGTGATGAGGGTGACTGTTACCGGTGTTTCCCGCCCGATCCGGGCATTGAGACTTCTGCTCGAGGTACTGGTTAGGCTGCTGCTCTAGGTGCCAGCGAGGCTTCTGCTCTAGGTGCTAGTGCGTCTGCGTCCTCAGGTGCTGGTGAGTCTGCTCTCTCAGGTACTGCGTCGGCTTCGGTCTCCCTCACCTTCACCCTTGATTCTGGGGCTTCTCGCTCCTTCTTTCGAGACCGCACCACACTCACGCCGCTTGGTCGGCTAGTTGCAGTCTCTCTGGCAGACCCCTCTGGGGGTCGTGTCCTTGCTCACTTCTCCACTGTCTTCCCGTGTCCGGCGGCTCCCTCTGGCACCCTGTCTGGTCTTTACCTCCCCTCGTTCTCTACGAACTTGGTGAGTGGTGCTGACCTACAGGATGGGGGAGTGCACTAGTTCACTCCTGCGAGTCAGCGGGTGACACACTGCACTGAGGCTCGGACAGGCCGACACTTGGCCACGTTTACACGTCAGCCGAGGTCGAGCCTGTACACACTGACCACTGAGTCTCCTCCAGTCACTGCGTCTGGTCGGGTAGCTGCGTCGGGTCAGATGCTTGCTGCAGCGTCCAGGTCTGGTCCTGAGTCTGCCCCCTGCTCGTGTCGTCTCCTGTCTGACGAGACTCTCCTCTAGCACCACCGCCTTGGTCACACCTCGCTGCTTCGTCTCAGAGGCCTTGCCTCCCGTCTCCTTGTTTCTTGTCCTCCCCGGTCCCTGCGTCCCCTTCCTCCAGGGCCTGGCCCTACCTGTGTCCCCTGTGTCGAGGGGCGGCAGCGAGCTGCCCCTCACTCCTCCCAGTTTCCTCCTACAGAGGCCCCGCTGCAGACGCTTGACATGGACGTGTGGGGCCCAGCCCGCGTTTGTGGACAGGGTCACGAGCGCTACTTCCTGCTGGTGGTTGACGACTACCCGCGTTACACCGCAGTCTTCCCCTTGCACAGCAAGGGTGATGTCACTGAGGTGCTGATCGACTGGATCCGCGCAGCTCGTCTCCAGCTCAGGCAGAGCTTCGGCTCGGACTTTCCTGTTCTGCGTCTGCACTCTGACAGAGGCGGAGAGTTCTCCTCTGGCCTTCTGCGAGCCTACTGTCGTGCACGAGGCATCCGTCAGACCTTCACGCTTCCGGACTCTCCGCAGGAAAATGGGATTGCTGAGCGCCGCATTGGCATGGTCATGGACGTCGCTCGTACGTCCATGATGCATGTGGCTGCCCCCCATTTTCTGTGGCCGTTTGCGGTTCGGTACGCGGCGCCCTTCACCCTAGGGTCTCCAGGCCGGAGACCTCCCCAGCTTTTCTGTGGGCGGGAAAGGTTGGCGATGCGTCTGCGTTACGCGTCTGGGGATCTCGGGCGTTTGTCTGCAACTTGTCTGCGGACAAGCTGTCCCCTTGTGCTGCTCCTTGCGTCTTCCTTGGCTTCCCCCCTAACGCGCCCGGGTGGCAGTTCTACCACCCCACGTCTCGCCGTGTTCTGTCCTCCCAGGACGTCACGTTTGACGAGTCGGTCCCCTACTACCGCCTCTTCTCCTACCGCACTCCGTCCCTCCCCCCGCCACCACTCTTCCTTGTCCCAGGTCCCCCCCCGGTAGACCCCCTCCCCCCTCAGGGTCCTGCCCCTTCAGGTGTGTCCCAGGTAGACGCAGTCGAGCCTGTCGAGGTTACTGGTGACTCTGGTGCTGCTGAGGGTGCTGAGCCTGGGGGTGCTCAGCGTGTGGGTACTACGCCTGGGGGTGCTGAGCCTGAGGGTGCTACTACTGGGGGTGCTGAGCCTGGGGGTGCTGAGCCTGAGGGTGCTACGCGTGGGGGTGCTGAGCCTGAGGGTGCTGGGGGTGCTGAGCCTGGGGGTGCTGAGCCCGGATGTGCTGAGCCTGGGGGTGCTACGCCTGGGAGTGCTGAGCCTGGGGGTGCTGAGCCTGGGGGTGCTCCGCGTGGAGGTGTGGAGCCTGAGGGAGCTGGACTTGTTCGTGTGGCGTCTGGTGGTACTATGCCTGGAGGTTCTCCGGGTGCTTCGTCTCGGCGAGAGCCACTCTCTCCACCGGAGCTGCGCGAGTGGTTTGCCCGGTGCTGGAGGCGTGCTGCTGGAGCTGGAGGTTCTTCGGCTACTGAGGGTGCTGGTGTCGCGGGTACTGGGAGTACTGGAGCTGCTGGGCCTGCGGGTACGACTGGAGCTGGAGCTACTGAAGGTGTTGGCGCTGAGGCTACTACTGGCGGTCCTACTGGGGGTGCTACTGGTGCTGCTGGAGGTCCTGGTGCTACTGGAGCTGCTGGGGGTACTGGAGCTGGAGGTGCTGCTGGCGCTGGTGCTCCTGCTCGGGGTACTGGTGCTGTCCCTGCTGTGTCTGGAGTCGCCGCGCGGCCTCGACCGTACTTCGTTCCGCTCCTTTAGAAGGTTCTTGGTCTTCCACCTTCTACTGGTCCTCCTCCTCCCTTAGAGTGTCCACAGCCTGTCCCGTCATAGTTACAGTTACAGCTGGCCTGCTCCTTCTCCCTACACTGGTCCTACTGGAGGTCTTGCTGAGCGTCGTGAGCCTGCGTCTCGCCTTGCGTCGCCTGTCCATGCTGCTCGCACTAGTGGTCGTGGTTCGCGTCAGCTTCCTCCTCCTGTCCCTGGCACGAACCGGATGTCTCTGCGTCCGTCCACTGCTCCTCTGCGTGCCCCTTTGCCTTCTCCTCCTGAGTCCTCTCTTCCTGCTCTTGCCGACCCAGAGTCGGACTCTCTTCGTGCTGCCAGTCCTACTGTCACGCGTCTCCTTGCTACTGTCATCACTGACCCTTCCTTTGAATCCACTTCTGCGTCTGCTCTAGTTGCTGAGCTCGTCGACTTTGTTGCTCGCTGTCGCCTTGACTACGCTGCCAGTCTTGTCGCTGAGTCTGAGTCTGTCTGTCCTCCGTCCGTCGGGGGTGAGTGTGCCCTTGGCACGGACGTCCTTGAGGACAGGCAAGAGGAGTTCATGTGCCTTGCAGCTGCTTCACCTCATCTCCTGTCCGTACTACTTACCTCTAAGGGAGACCCGGATGCACTTGAAATTCCGAATCCGCGCTCTTACGCGGAGGCGATAGAGGGTCCCAACTCCTCTCAGTGGCAGGCAGCTATGGACACAAGGATGGCTTCCAGGAAGTCCACAGGCACCTACGTTGACGAGGTTCCCCCTCCTGGGGCGAACATCGTCAGTGGCATGTGGATTTTTAGGGTGAAGCGGCCGCCGGGTTCTCCGCCTGTCTTCAAGGCGCGTTACGTGGCTCGTGGCTTCAGTCAGCGGCAGGGAGTTGACTACTTTCAGACCTTCTCTCCCACCCCGAAGATGACCACTCTTCGGGTACTGCTGCACGTAGCTGCTCACCGTGACTACGAGCTGCACTCTCTTGACTTCAGCACTGCTTTCTTGCAGGGCAGCCTGCATGAGGAGATCTGGCTGCGCCGCCCACCTGGCTTCACTGGGTCTTTTCCTCCTGGCACCCAATGGAGCCTCAGGCGGCCAGTCTACAGTCTCCGCCAGGCACCACGCGAGTGGCACGACACACTGAGGACTACTCTTGCGGCTCTTGGGTTTGCCCCTTCTACTGCCGACCCGTCGCTGTTTCTGCGCACCGACACTTCTCTGCCGCCGTTCTACATCCTCGTGTACGTCGACGACTTGGTCTTTGCCACAGCTAACACTGCTGGACTCGCCTACGTGAAGTCCGAGCTGCAGAAGAGACACACGTGCACTGACCTGGGTGAACTGCGCAGCTACCTTGGCTTGCAGATCACCCGGGACAGAGCACGCCGCACCATTACCCTGACTCAGTCACACATGGTGCAGCAGGTCCTTCAGCACTTCGGCTTCACGTACTCCTCGCCTCAGGCCACTCCTCTGCCTACTCGCTACTCGCTCTCAGCTCTGCCTTCGGATGAGTCCGTAGAGTCGAGTGGCCCGTACCCAGAGCTTGTTGGCTGCCTCATGTACCTGATGACCAGCACACGACCTGACCTTGCATACCCTCTTAGCATTCTCGCACGCTATGTTGCTCCTGGGAGACACAGACCGGAGCACATGGCTGCAGGAAAGAGGGTGTTGCGCTACTTGTGCAGTACGTCGGGCATGGGGCTAGTGCTTGGAGGGCGGAGTCCAGTGGTCCTCACTGGGCACGTAGACGCTTCTTGGGCTGACGACCAGGCTATGCAGCGGTCGTCACAGGGTTACACCTTCAGCCTTGGTTCCGGCTCTGTTTCGTGGCGGGCTACTCGCTCGTCTTCTGTTCTCAGCTCCAGTTGTGAGGCTGAGATCTACACAGGGGCCATGGCTGCACAGGAGCTTCGCTGGCTCACCTACCTGCTGACTGACCTCGGAGAGCCGCCTCGTTCTCCTCGAGTTCTGTACGTAGACAACAAGGCCATGCTGGCCTTGTGTCGAGAGCAGAGACTGGAGCACAGAACGAAGCACATTGCCCTCCGCTACTTCCTTGCTCGTGAGCTACAGCAGCGTGGCCAGTTGCGGCTTGCGTACGTGGCCTCTGAGGCCAACACTGCTGATGTCTTCACGAAGGCACTTGCGCCTTGTGATCATCAGCGCTTCTGCACTCAGTTGGGTCTTGTGCCTGTCTTGCCTCACTTGCTCACCTCTTGACCTTGCTTGTACTGTTACATATATATATACCTGCTCTTGCTTGTCTAGCCTTATATATATATGTGTACTCCTGCATGTGAACTGGCCTTGTGGCCTTGAACTTGTGCTCGGAATGTGTGGTGACTTTGTGATCCATCATGAGCTTGCTTTGCTTGACTGGTCTTGTGACCCCTTGTTCTCCCCCACTTTGCCTATGGGGGTGTGTCAGAACATTGTAGCTTATACATATTGTGTAGGCTGTAGTGGGGTATCCTATAGGGGGTACAACCCAATTATGGTTAGTACTTGTACCCACTTGTTTCATAGTTCATTCATTCTCGTTTCTTCTCAAATTCGTGACGGGATAGGAAGTAAAACAGGAGGAGCAAGCTCAGAACCCAAGTTCAAACATTAATTGAAGCGACATGCAATACAAACGATGCATCGGGGTAGCCTGATATTAAAGCCAAGCTGCTTAATGGCTTACCTGGCAAGATCTCATCCGTCAGGTCGGCCTTGAACAGCGTGACAAGCGACCGAAGCCACTCGAGGCACCTGCGGTTCCTCTCTCCACGCTCCAGCGGGTACTCGTCGGGGGAGAAGAGCCTAGCGCCGGACATCCCGTTTAGGTCGCCAAGCTGGTGCTCCAGTTGGTGCACGATCATCTCGGCAAACTCTGTGCATACCTCCACACAGCCATCGTGGGTGCCGGGCCCTTCAAACTCCTCCAGCTCGTCTTCGTGCAGCACGAATTTGAAGCGTGCTGGTCGGCCGTCCGAATCAATCCCTTACCTTCACCTCCCGGTTTCCTCCAGGCCCATGGCGCGCGATGAAGGGGGACAGCAGCTCGCTGACGCCGCCTCCGAATTCGTCTCGGCAGTCGACGTAGCGGCTCTCTCCCGCATCTCCCGCACTTTCCTGCATCGCTAGCAAAGGCTGCACAAACGGTACACTTGAACGCAGGCAAGCCGGTAGTGGTTTTAGTGATTCTGAGCCACTGTAAACAGGTAGACCAATGATTTTTGAACTTGTCAATCGCTTCGTCGTAAACTCCCTTGATGAGCTCGGCCAGATTGATGTTGAGACGAGGTCGCGGTCGGTCAGGTGTTCCGGGAGCGTTCTTGACGTTGGCAGTTGACGACGCAGGTTTGCCGAAGGTCAAGGTCGCCTGCTTGAGACGGGTCGTGCGCGCCGTGGTCTGAGTCGGAATCTGCGACTGTGAATCAACGGTTGGTTCTGCAGATGTCTCTGCCACATGGTCGGCAGAAAGTGAGAAAACTGGAGCCGCGGGTGCTTTTTGTATGGGAATCGTATCGGGCATGGTGCGTGCAGCTTTATCGAGAACTAGTGTACTAAGCAAGAAGTCCAAGCCTGTTAAGGCAGGCCGCTCATCAGGGTTGTCGTCGCCTATGGGGGGATTGTCCAGCACCGCCATGGCGGGGCTGTGAAAGAGCCTGCCGAGTAGGAACTAACTAGAGAGATGATGGCTGAGGCAAAACTGGACACTGGCTTGGGCCCGTGAGATGTAGCTGAGGGGTGTGGATGAAACCCGAGCACAAACACGAAGGCCCTTTACCAAGATGGGCCATCATTGAGTTGTGTGGGTGGTTGCCTATCATGCACGGCAACGACGAGGCGCATCGTTGCAGTGGATGTTGCAGCATCGTGGTACACGATGCTGCCTAAAGGAGCGTCTGCTTGCCATCACGTTTACGTGGGTGGCATGGCAACTGCTGCAGCATCTTACACCGAGGGAAAGAACGCGCCGAAGTGCGGGTGAAACATCCAGCTGTACGAGGGAAACATCGGGCCGCAGGGCGGCGGTACAGGTACAATGTATGTACCACAGCTAATCCTGGGTGTCGGCGCGCAGGTAGATCCATTCAGAGTCGGAACTCGTTTGTACTCTGAATTCATCAGAGTACACTCCCGGAAAACTCTGAAACGTAAGAGTCAGCCTAGAGAAAATTCTGATTTTTACAGAGTTGAGACAATAAAAACTCTGAATTTTACAGAGTACACCCTAAAAAAAGTATGAAATCTCAGACTAAAACAAGCAAATCAGACAAAAAAGTCTGACTTCTGGGGGCCTGATTATATAGCATCACTTATGCATCACACATCTATTTATCATTACCACCGTATTATATACGGTAATAGTAATACATAAACTACAAATAGCTTAGCAAATCTGCACAAACTACAAAAAAAAAGAAACAATCATTCTAAACAATAGGCAAAAGTGTTCAACATGTATACAGTATGGGAACTGTTATAAGTTGTGAAAGGAAAGAGTGCGAAAAACTCAATAATGCGGAAGTGATTACAACGTCTGCATGAACAACGGGGCCTATGCATAATATAGCAAGGTTAGCTAGGCCGAGGTCGCGGGGTCGCGAGATGGTTGGGTGCAGGTTCGGGGTTGGAAACCCGAAAATGACGCGGTGGTGGCTCGGGAGGCGAGGTCGGCGGGCCGAGCCTGGTTTTCCGAAAGTCGGAGTTGTACGCGTACAGTGTGACCCAGTAAGGAATCCGGAAAATCCCTTACACTACCCCCCCCTTTAAGAAAGGTGGTGAATGTCCGAAACACCACGGCGGGCCAGGTAAGCGTCCAAAACCGGGTGTCCCAGTAGCGAATCAACAGCGACATACGTGTCGTCCTCGCTCGTGTGGTCTTTCCAGCGAAGCAGGAATTTCACCGAGTGGCCGGCAGCAGCCACATCCACGCGATGGTTAAGAATCCTCCAAGGTTCTAGCGTTGGCTCTGCCACGGGGCGAGTGGTCGGCGCGATGGTTGGGCGAGCAACAGCTGGCGACTGCGGCTGGTCGTTGTTGAACAAGAATGAATGAACTAACAGTGAAATGAGTACAAGTATGAAAACCTAGAAATGTGTACCCCCTATAGGCTAACCCACTGTAGCCTAAACAACTACAACAACATATATAATGTTTGACACACCCCCATAGGCGAAGTGGGGGAGAGCTAGGGGTCACAAGACCAGTCAAGTAAAGCAAAGCAAAGCAAAGCAAGCTCAGGGTGGATCACAACGTCACCACACAATCCGAGCACAAGTTCAAGGCCACAAGGCCAGTTCACATGCAGGAGTACATATATATAAGACTAAACAAGCAAGAGCAGTAATATATATATGTAACAGTACAAAGAGGGTCAAGAGGAGAGCAAGTGAGGCAAGACAGACACAAGACCCAGCTGGGTACAGCAGCGCTGATGATCACAAGGCGGAAGTGCCTTGGTGAAGACATCAGCAGTGTTGGCCTCAGAGGCCACGTACGCAAGTCGCAACTGGCCACGCTGCTGTAGCTCACGAGCAAGGAAGTAGCGGAGAGCAATGTGCTTTGTTCTGTGCTCCAGTCTCTGCTCTCGACACAAGGCCAGCATGGCCTTGTTGTCAACGTACAGGACTGGAGGAGAACGAGGCGGCTCTCCAAGGTCGGTCAGCAGGTAGGTGAGCCAGCGAAGCTCCTGAGCAGCCATGGCCCCTGCGTAGATCTCAGCCTCACAACTGGAGCCGAGAACAGAAGACGAGCGAGTAGCCCGCCACGAAACAGAGCCGGAACCAAGGCTGAAGGTGTAACCCTGTGACGACCGCTGCGTAGCCTGGTCGTCAGCCCAAGAAGCGTCTGCGTGTCCAGTGAGGACCACTGGACTCCGCCCTCCAAGCACTAGCCCCATGCCCGACGTACTGCACAAGTAGCGCAACACCCTCTTCGCTGCAGCCATGTGCTCTGGTCGGTGTCTCCCAGGAGCAACATAGCGTGCAAGAATGCTCAGAGGGTATGCAAGGTCAGGTCGTGTGCAGGTCATCAGGTACATGAGACAGCCAACAAGCTCTGGGTACGGGCCACTCGACTCTACGGACTCATCCGAAGGCAGAGCTGAGAGCGAGTGGCGAGTAGACAGAGGAGTGGCCTGAGGCGAGGAGTACGTGAAGCCGAAGCGCTGAAGGACCTGCTGCACCATGTGTGACTGAGTCAGGGTAATGGTGCGGCGTGCTCTGTCCCGGGTGATCTGCAAGCCAAGGTAGCTGCGCAGTTCACCCAGGTCAGTGCACGTGTGTCTCTTCTGCAGCTCGGACTTCACGTAGGCGAGTCCAGTAGTGTCAGCTGTGGCAAAGACCAAGTCGTCGACGTACACGAGGATGTAGAACGGCGGTAGAGAGGTGTCGGTGCGCAGAAACAGCGACGGGTCGGCAGTAGAAGGAGCGAACCCAAGAGCCGCAAGTGTAGTCCTCAGTGTGTCGTGCCACTCACGTGGTGCCTGGCGGAGACCGTAGACTGGACGCCGGAGACTCCACTGGGTACCAGGAGGGAAAGACCCAGTGAAGCCAGGTGGGCGGCGCAGCCAGATCTCCTCGTGCAGGCTGCCCTGCAAGAAAGCTGTGCTGAAGTCGAGAGAGTGCAGCTCGTAGTCCCGGTGAGCAGCAACGTGCAGCAGTACCCGAAGAGTGGTCATCTTGGGGGTGGGGGAGAAGGTCTGAAAGTAGTCAACTCCCTGCCGCTGACTGAAGCCACGAGCCACGTAACGCGCCTTGAAGACAGGCGGAGAACCCGGCGGCCGCTTCACCCTGAAGATCCACATGCCACTGACGATGTTCGCCCCAGGAGGGGGGACATCGTCAACGTAGGTGCCTGTGGACTTCCAGGAAGCCATCTCTGCATCCATAGCTGCCTGCCATTGAGAGGAGTAGGGACCCTCTATCGCCTCCGCGTAAGAGCGCGGAGTCGGGATGTCAAGTGCATCCGGGTCTCCCTCAGGGGTAAGCAGTACGGACACGAGATGAGGTGAAGCAGCGGCCAAGCACTGGAACTCCTCCTGCCTGTCCTCAAGGACGTCCGTGCCAAGGGCACACGCACCCCCGACGGACGGAGGACAGACAGACTCAGACTCAGCGACAAGACTAGCAGCGTAGTCTAGACGACAGCGAGCAGCAAAGTCGACGAGCTCAGCAACTAGGGCAGACGCAGCAGAAGACTCGACAGAAGGGTCATTGACTGCAGTAGCAAGGAGACGCGTGACAGTAGGACTGGCAGCACGAAGAGAGTCCGACTCAGGGTCGGCAAGAGCAGGAAGAGAGGACGTAGGAGGAGAAGGCAAAGGGGCACGCAGAGGAGCAGTAGACGGACGCAGAGACATCCAGTGCGTGCCAGGGGCAGGAGGAGGACGCGAACGCGAACTACGAGCACTAGTGCTAGCAGGACGGACAGGCGACGCAGGGTGAGACGCAGACTCACGACGCTCAGTAAGACCGCCAGTAGGACCAGTGTAAGGAGAAGGAGCAGGTAGTGGGGAGGCCGGCTGCAACTGTAGCTGTGACGGGACAGGCTGTGGACACACTAAGGGAGGAGGAGGACCAGGAGGAGGCGAGAGACCAAGAACCTGCTCAAGGAGCGGAACGAAGTACGGCTGAGGGCGCGCGGCGACTCCAGACACAGTAGGGACAGCACCAGTGCCTCCAGCGGCAGTACCAACGCCCGAGCCCGCAGCACCAGCAGGGACTCCAACACCAGGGTCCACAGCACCAGTCGCAGCTCCAACGCCCGGGTCCGCAGCACCAGGAGCAGCTCCAACGCACGGGTCCGCAGCACCAGGAGCAGCTCCAACGCCCGGGTCCTCAGCACCAGCAGCAACTCCAACGCCTGGGTCCTCAGCACCAGCAGCAGCTCCAACGCCCGGGTCCGCAGCACCAGCAGCAGCTCCAACACCCGGGTCCGCAGTACCAGCAGCAGCTCCAACACCCGGGTCCTCAGCACCAGCAGCAGCTCCAACGCGCGGGTCCATAGCACCAGCAGCAGCTCCAACACCCGGGTCCGGAGCACTAGCAGCAGCTCCAACACCCGGGTCCGCAGCACCAGCAGCAGCTGGGTCCGTGAGACGAGGCGCGCCACTCCGAAGTGTGCAACGGCGCTCGTACCACTCACGGATCCGCTCACGAGAGGGGAGCTCCCGACCAGGAGAAGAAGTACCAGCACCAGTCTCCGTAGTGCGCCTGGTCCCAGAGGTACCTCTCCGGAGGCTGAAGTACTGTAAGTACCACTCACGCAACTGCTCCGAGGAGAGGTCTCGTCCAGGTGTAGGACCCTCTGGCCCAGCACCGCCAGAGTCAGAACTCTCAGACCCAGCACCCCCAGGCTCAGCACCCCCAGTCACCGCACCCCCAGGCTCAGCACCCCCAGGCTCACTACCCCCAGTGTCCGCACCCCCAGGCTCAGCACCCCCAGCGTCCGCACCCCCAGGCTCAGCACCCCCAGCGTCCGCACCCCCAGGCTCAGCACCCCAAGCAGGACGAGAGTCGACAGCAACCTCAACAGGCTCGACCGGGTCTACCTGAGACAAAACCTGAGGGAGCGGCACCCTGAGGGGGGAGGGGGTCTACGACAGCAGCACGTGGCGCGAGGAAGAGAGGCGGGGGTGGGAGCGGGGCAGTGCGGTAGGGGAAGAGGCGGTAGTAGGGGACAGACTCGTCAAAAGTGACGTCCTGAGAGGGCAAGACCCGGCGCGAGGTGGCGTGGTAAAACTGCCAACCAGGCGCGTCCGGAACAAAGCCGAGGAAGACGCAGGGAACAGCACGAGAGGAGAGCTTGTCCGCAGACGAATCGCGGATAAAAGCTCGAGATCCCCAGACCCGGAAACGCGACGCATCGCCAACCTCCCCCGTCCACAGCAGTGTGGGCGAGGTCTCCGGCAAGGAGACACGGGGCCAGAGGTTGAGCTGATGCGCAGCGTACCGGACTGCAAACGGCCACAGAAAGTGGGGGGCAGCTGCATGGATCAAGGAGGTACGAGCGACCTCCATGACCAGGCCAATGCGGCGCTCCGCAACCCCATTCTGCTGTGGAGAGGCCGGAAGCGTGAACGACTGCTCAATACCGTGCTCAGCACAGTAGGCTGCCAAGAGGTCGGAGGAGAACTCACCACCTCTGTCAGAGTGCAAGCGCAGGACGGGAAAGTCCGAGCGGAAACGCTCCCTGAGCTGGAGACGAGCTCTGCGGATCCAAGGGATCAAAACATCAGGGACCTCACCCTTGGTGCGCAAGGGGAAGACCGTGGTGTAGCGCGAGTAGTCGTCAACAACGATCAGGAAGTACCTCTCCTGACCCTGACCACGGACGCGGGCTGGGCCCCACACGTCCATGTGGAGCGTCTGCAAAGGAGCAGTCGTCGGGGGAAACGAGGAGGAGTGAGGAGCGGCGCGCTGCCGCCCCTCAACACAGGGAAGACAGGGAGGAGCAGGCGAGGGTGGGAGGGGAGGGAGGACCCTGGGAAGACCAGAGACAAGGTACCGGGAGTGCATGGCACGAAGGCGCTGCACAGACGGGTGGCCAAGTCGGTGGTGCCAGAGGACAGTCTCGTGCGCTAGAGAGCGACACGAGCAGGGGGCAGACAGCTGACCTGACGCGGACGCAGACGCAGACGCAGCGACCTGAGGGGAGGCAGTAGTCAGTGTGTACAGGTCCGACCCCGGCTGCCGGGTGAAGGTAGCCAAGTGACGGCCCGTACGAGCACACGTGCAGTGTGTCACACGCTCGTAGGCAGGGGTGAACTGGTGAACACCCCCGTCCTGGAGAGCACAACCTGCCACCAAGTTCGTAGAGAACGAGGGGAGGTGGAGACCTGACAGTGTGCCCGACGGGACCGCAGGACAGGGAAGGACAGTGGAGGAGGTCGCAATGACCGGACCCCCAGAGGGGTCAGCGAGGGAGACAGCCACTGGCCGAGCAAGGGGCTCAAGGGCAGTGCGGTCACGAAAGAAACAGAGAGAGGCTCCTGAGTCTAGCGTGAAGGTGTGCAGTGCTGCAGTCGACACCGAACCAGGGGGGGCAGACACGCACGCACCTAGAGCAGCAGCCTCACCAGCACCTGGGGCAGCAGACACTTGAGTACCTGGAGCAGCAGACGCACCAGTCCTAATGCCTGGGTCGGGCGGGACACTCAGGTACTCAGAACCCTCTCCACTAGTAGACATCACATACATGGCAGAGAGAATAGCATCAAAGTCTAGAGCATAGATATCAATCCCCTTCTTCAGGAGATCAAGCCAGCGGGGCAGCTCAGTGGCCTGAGGGAACTGAACACGCCAAGCGTCGCTCAGACGAGCGAAACAACGCTGTGTGGCGTGCGGTCCCCCACACGGCTGGTCAGTGCGGTCACCAGTGCGAATGACGTAAGTGCAGCTAAGGCCACCCCCCCCCCCCCCCCCCGTGCTGAGAGTACCACTCACGGACCTCCTGGGGCGAGGGAGTGTGCTGCTGGCCCTGGCCACCGCCAGTGCCCCCACGACCACCACCTCCTCGACCACCCCAACCCCGGCCGCCGCCTCGTCCACCGCCACCCCCACTACCTACTCCGCCCCAGCCACCTCCCCCGCCGCTGCCGCCACCCCCACCACTGCTGCCACCTCCCCCACCTTCGCCACCCCCCCCGCCCCCACCTCCCCCACCACCGCCACCCCCGCTGTCACCACTACCGCCCTTGCCCCCCTTGCCCTTGCCGCTGCGGCGCCTGCTCGAAGCAGACGCAGTCCCGACCTTCTCAGCACCAAGGAGGTCGACAGCAGCAGCAGAGGCGACAGAGGGGAGAAGGGGGGAAAGAGAACACCCCTCAAAGAACGGGGTACGGGGGTCACCGCGAGAGGCACCTACAGCGACTATGCTAGTCTCGGCTGCAAGGAGTTCCTTCTCGAGGAGGGCAATGGTGAGCTCGGTGGGGCAGCGAGCGAGGAAGTGGTCCCGGACTGAGCGCAGCGAGTCAGGGAGGCGCGTGACTAGGTGGTAGAGAGTGAGCCAGAGCGGGGGTGGGTTCGTGGCAAGGAACTCATCAGGCATAGCGGCGCGGAAGCGAGCCTCACTAGTGCGGAGGTGGGTAATGAGGTCAGCGACAGTGTGAAAGGAAGCTAAGTCGGGGAACAGGTAGGGAAGAGAGAGACGGCCTAGAGCGGCAGAGGCAGGTGAGGAGTAGCGGGCAACGACAGCAGTGTACAGTGCCTGTGCAGTCTTGTGCTGCCCAAAGTGCTCGCGCTCGTCTATCGGCAGAGAGTTGCGAATAGCGAAGCGAGCATGGGCGTCACGAGTCTGCCACTGTGAGCGAGCAGTGCTGTCAGCAGTGGCAGCAGGAGTAGTAGCGTGACCTAGGGCGTGATCGTACAGTGAGATGTCCTCCTTGGCAGTGAGCTGTAGGAAGAGGAGTAGGTCATCAAGCCAGGTGTCGAACTTCACTGGGCGGCCCTCAGCGTCGAAGGCTAGCACAGAGGGGCTAGCCATGGTAGCAGCGGTAGGTAGAACAGTAGGAGCAGTAGGGTAGGTAGGGCGTCGCGGCTCGGGACTAGTAGGGCGGCGCGGCTCAGAATAGGTAGGACGGCGCGGCTCGGGTCAGGCGGCGCGGCTCGGTTCGGGCAGCGCGGCTCGGTTCGGGCGGCTCGGTTCGGGCTGGCGGCTCGGTTCGGGCGGCTCGGTTCCGGTAGGGCTGGGCTGCTCGGTCTGGATGGGGCCGTTCGAGGTCGCTAAGGGCGAGCGCGGGGAGCGGGTGGGGTAAGTGCGGGGCCGACGGGAGCCGTTAGGGGTAGGGACGGGGCCAACGCGGGCCTCTAGGGTGAGGGACGGGGGCCGACGCGGGCCTCTGGGGGTAGGGACGGGGCCGACGCGGGCCTCTAGAGGTAAGCGCGAGGCCGTCGCGGGCCTGTAGGGGTAAGCGCGGGGCCGTCACGGGCCGTTAGGGGTAGGCTCGGGGCCAACGCGGGCCACTAGGGGTAGGCGCGGGGCCGTCGCTGGCCTCTAGGGGTAGGCTTGGGGCCGACGCGGGCCTCTAGGGGTAAGCGCGGGGCCGACGCGGGCCTAGAAGGGACGGGCTCGGGGCCGACGCGGGCCTCTAGGGTTAGGCGCGGGGCCGATTCGGGGCCTCTAGGGGCGTGAACGCCGAGGCGCCCTAGGATAGGTAGGCAGGTAGGCAGGTAGGTAGTGGTGGGCCCTTAGAAAAAACCGGTCCTAGGAAGGACCTGCTCTATACCATGTTGAACAAGAATGAATGAACTAACAGTGAAATGAGTACAAGTATGAAAACCTAGAAATGTGTACCCCCTATAGGCTAACCCACTGTAGCCTAAACAACTACAACAACATATATAATGTTTGACAGTCGTAATGACGCAACAGGCTGACGTGGAAGGCGTCATGGATTTTCCAATCGTCGGGCAGCAGCAGCTTCGCGGTGACAGGTGTCACCATCTGGATGATACGGAATGGTCCCACGTATCGGGGCCGTAATTTCGCGGGTTGCGGTAGCCGAAGGTTCTTGGTGTCCAGAAGCACAACCTGCCCTATGCGGAAGGGTAAGTTTCGTCGGTGTTTATCCGCCTGGCGACTGGCCGTGGTATTAGCTTTGGGAATGAAATCGGCTGCTTTTGTTCGGGCGGTTTGCAGTTCCGTGACAAACTGCTGCGATCTTGGTACTGGGTTGTCCACAGTCGTTGAAGAGGGTACCACGGGATCTATCCCGTAATTTAGGAAGAAAGGTGATTGTTTAGTCGTGGCCGACGGGGCGTTGTTGTATGCGAATTCCAGCATCGGTAACGAATCTTCCCACTTGCGAATGTCGGGGCAATTGGTGCGAATCAGCTGTTCCATGGTCTGATTTGTCCGTTCCGTCTGTCCGTCGGTTTGCGGGTGGTATGACGACAAAAACTGCAGGCGGGTACCGTACTGTGCCCACGTTTCCTGCCAGAACTTCGACGTAAATTTCGGATCACGATCGCTGATGATCGCCAAAGGTAACCCGTGTAGGCGTACGACGGTGGAGATGAACAGTTTGGCTGTATCTTTGGCTGTGATCGTCGTTCGGCATGGGGCAAAATGCGCCATCTTCGTTAGGCAATCGACGACGACCAATACCGAGTCGTTGCCACTTGTGCCAGCTGGGAGCCCCGTGACGAAATCCATCGTCACCTGTTGCCACGGTCGTTCGGGTGGCGCGAGGGGTTGCAGCAGACCGGCTGGCCTTTGTCGCGACGACTTCATTGCTTGGCAGGTCGGGCAAGTTGACACGTAGCGCTGCACATCGGTCTGCATGTCCGGCCAGAAGTAATTCCGCTGCAACAGCTTCAGTGTCTTGTCGGTGCCGAAATGCCCGGAGAGGTTGGAGTCGTGAACCTCCTGCGTCAGCAGCTCCCGTAAAGGCTGGTATGCTGGTACCCAAATCCGGTTCGTACCGGCTTTTAGGTAGTATTTGCCGTGGTGTAGCAGCCTGTTGTTGCGGGTTCCGAAAAAACCTGTCGATCTTATAGCCGTGGGTGAATAGTCCTGTTAGCATCGGGTTGGTGTGGGCGATTAGTACCGCCACGTTTTGCATGGATGGTCGGGTAAGGGCGTCGGCGATGTTGTTGGCGCCCTTTTTGTACGTGATGGTGTACCGGAAATTGGATTCGAGGAAGTCCAACCACCGGATTTGTCTCGGGTTGAGTGTCGGTTGCGTGCTCATGTACTGTAGCGATTTATGATCAGTCCGAATCGTCATGTCGGCTCCTGTGAGGTAGCATTGCCAGACGCGGAATGCATGGACGATGGCCAGCATTTCTTTGTCGTGGACTGGGTAGTTGCGCTCAGGTGGCTGCATCTTCCGTGACTCGTAGGCGATGGGTTGCAGCCCTTGGCCGAAGTCCTGTAGCAGGACGGCGCCGACGGCGAAATCGCTGGCGTCCGTGACGACTTCGAACGGTCGGGATGGATCGGCGAGGCGGAGTACCGGGGGTGAACCCAAAATGTTTTTGAGAGCGTCGAAGGCGGATTGCTCCCTCTCCCCCCACCTAAAATCACTGTCGTGGTGCAGCAGGTCGGTCAGCGGCTTGGTTATCCCTGCCATATTGGGTACAAAACGACGAACGTAGTTAACAAACCCCAGAAAACTTAACGATGGCGTCCACCTTACGCGGGTCGATTTTAATCCCTTCGCCAGAAACCACATGCCCCAGAAACTCTAATTCCGGCTTCAGGAACTCACATTTAGACCCCTTTGTGATTAGCCGATGCCCCTGTAAACGCCGGAACACCACCCCTAAATCCCGCAGATGGTCCTCTTTTGTCGCGCTGTACACCAGGATATCGTCCAGGTACACGATGACCTTCTTGTCCAGCATGTCCCGAAAAATTCCATTCATGGTGAGCTGGAACGTCGAGGGCGCGTTTGTCAGGCCGAACGGCATCACTGTGAACTCGTAACTGCCGTAGCGTGTGCGAAAAGCGGTCTTCGGGCAGTCGTCGGCGAATACGCGAATTTGGTGGTAGCCTCCTCGCAGGTCGATTTTCGAAAAATACCGAGCTCCGCGAAGTTGATCCAGCAGATCGTCGGTTCGCGGGATCGGGTAACGCGACTTTATCGTGACCCGATTCAGCGCCCGATAATCGATGCACATGCGTAGGCCACCGTCCTTCTTCGGCGTGAACAGTATTGGTGCTGCATACGGCGACGTGCTGGGCCGGATAAATCCTTTGGCGAGTAGGTAATCCAGCTGGGCGCGCAACTCGCCGAGTTCTGGTTGACTGAGCCGCCACTGTGTCCGCACAGTAGGTTGCGCGCCGGGCTCCAGCTGGATCCGATGATCCTCAGGTCGTTGGGGGCAAACCATTCGGGAGGTCATTCGCGAAAATTCCGGGATACTTCCGAATAATGCTCGCCAGTTCCTCGGGGATTGCCGCGCAGAGGGTGTCGATGTCCGCGATTTTTTCGGAAGCTGCCACTTCGTACAGGTGCACTAAGAAGGCCTGAGCTCCGCTGTTCATCGCACGTTGCATGTTGATCGCATTGACACGTGTCGTCACCGGCTCCGGCTTCTTCCATTTCGGAAGCGTTGTCTTCCCTCCATATCCTCGCACGACGCACGCCCCAGTCGTCCAGTCGATCGTCGGATTGAAGCGCTGTAGCCAATCCCTCCCCAGCAGCACATCGCAGCCGTCCAACGTCGTCGCCAACATTCTCATGCCAAACCCGAATTTGTCGCCGCACTGTATCTGAATTTTTCTCGCCTCATCTCGGATGGCCAGCGGTGTTCCGTCCACCAACCTTGCATCGATCTCTGGTAGACACCTGGTCAGCTTCACCCCCATTTTTTTTGCCGTTGCCAGGTTGACGAGGCTGTGGCTCGCCCCACCGTCAACGAAGAGTTTAATTTTATAACCGTTAACCCTCCCTACCACCAACACAGGGTAGTCCACGTGTTCACCCACGTTATTCGTCCGGTTCTGGCCGATAGCGCTGATCGGTACCACGACCCGGTGTGGATGGTGATTGTCGGGCGACAGGGTCTCGTCAGTAGGTGGCCCGTCTGCTACTGACTCGTAACTTTTCCCGACCCTTCTCCGTCGTTCTTCTTCCCCTGCTTAAGCCTCGGGCAGTCTTTTTTCAGGTGGCCCAGCTGGTTGCATAAAAAGCAAGGCCCAAGGGCTCGGCTAGGTGCATCCACGCCGTTGATCGTGGGCTGCTGAGTCTGTCCACGAAATCGAGGGCCCTCCCGGGAGCTCGATCTCGCCCACTGCATCAGCGCATCCGTTGACTCGGCTTCCCGGACGGCATCGTTGAAGCTGCGTGGTCGGGTTCGTCGGACCTCGTACTGTATCTCGTATTTCAAGCCCGCCACGTAGCGATCCAACCGCTCTGCGTCGCTCATGTCGTCCACTTGGTCCGCCAAGTTGCAGAATTTGCTGGTGTAGTCTTGGACTGAAGTCAGCTGCTTCCATCTACGCAGCTGCATGCGAGCAGAATCCGAGGCGGATACGTGCTCGAATCTGGTTCGCAAGGCGGCGCCCCACTCCTTCCATGTGCGTATCATGGCCGTCCCGAAAATCGATGTTGCCTGATGCGTGACTGTGAAACAAGTGAACAGGAATGGAATGACTAAGGAAAGATTGGGTACAAATACAACCCTAGAAAGCGGTACCCCATATGTGCTACCCCACTATAGCCTACAAACATGCATCAGCTATAATACTCTGACACACCCCCATAGGCTAAGTGGGGGAGAACAAGGGGTCACAAGACCAGTCAAGCAAAGCAAAGCAAAGCAAGCTCAGGGTGGATCACAAAGTCACCATACAGTCCGAGCACAAGAGCAGGGCCAGAGGCCAGTTCACATGCAGGAGTACAGACATATATATAAAACTAGACAAGCAAGAGCAGGTATATATATATATGTCACAGTACAAGTGAAGTCAAGAGGAGAGCAAGTGAGGCAAGACAGGTACAAGACCCAGCTGGGTGCAAAAGCGCTGATGGTCACAAGGCGCGAGTGCCTTGGTGAACACATCAGCAGTGTTGGCCTCAGAGGCCACGTACGCAAGTCGCAACTGACCACGCTGCTGCAGCTCACGAGCAAGGAAGTAGCGGAGAGCAATGTGCTTCGTTCTGTGCTCCAAGCGCTGCTCTCGACACAAGGCCAGCATGGCCTTGTTGTCTACGTACAGCACTGGAGGAGAACGAGGCGGCTCTCCAAGGTCAGTCAGCAGGTAGGTGAGCCAGCGAAGCTCCTGTGCAGCCATGGCCCCGGCGTAGATCTCAGCCTCACAACTGGAGCCGAGAACCGAAGACGAGCGAGTAGACCGCCACGAGACAGAGCCGGAACCAAGGCTGAAGGTGTAACCCTCTGACGACCGCTGCGTAGCCTGGTCGTCCGCCCAAGAAGCGTCCGAGTGGCCGGTAAGGACCACTGGACTCCGCCCTCCAAGCACTAGCCCCATGCCCGACATACTGCACAGGTAGCGCAATACCCTCTTCGCTGCAGCCATGTGCTCCGGTCTGTGTCTCCCAGGAGCAACATAGCGTGCAAGAATGCTCAGAGGGTATGCAAGGTTAGGTCGTGTGCAGGTCATCAGGTACATGAGGCAGCCAACAAGCTCTGCATACGGACCACTCGACTCTACGGACTCATCCGAAGGCAGAGCTGAGAGTGAGTGGCGAGTAGGCAGAGGAGTGGCCTGAGGCGAGGAGTACGTGAAGCCGAAGCGCTGAAGGACCTGCTGCACCATGTGTGACTGAGTCAAGGTAATGGTGCGGCGTGCTCTGTCCCGAGTGATCTGCAAGCCAAGGTAGCTGCGCAGTTCACCCAGGTCTGTGCACGTGTGTCTCTTCAGCAGCTCGGACTTCACGTAGGCGAGTCCAGCAGTGTCCGCTGTGGCAAAGACCAAGTCGTCGACGTACACGAGGATGTAGAACGGCGGCAGGGAAGTGTCGGTGCGAAGAAACAGCGACGGGTCAGCAGAAGAAGGAGCAAACCCAAGAGCCGCAAGCGTAGTCCTCAGTGTGTCGTGCCACTCACGCGGTGCCTGGCGGAGACCGTAGACTGGCCGTCGGAGGCTCCACTGGGTGCCAGGAGGGAAAGTCCCAGTGAAGCCAGGTGGACGGCGAAGCCAGATCTCTTCGTGCAGGCTACCCTGCAGGAACGCAGTGCTGAAGTCGAGTGAGTGAAGCTCGTAGTCGCGCTGAGCGGCTATGTGCAGCAGCACCCGAAGAGTAGTCATCTTCGGGGTGGGAGAGAAGGTCTGAAAGTAGTCAACTCCCTGCCGCTGACTGAAGCCACGAGCAACGTACCGTGCCTTGAAGACAGGTGGAGAGCCCGGCGGCCGCTTCACCCTGAAGATCCACATGCCACTGACGATGTTCGCCCCAGGAGGGGGAACCGCGTCAACGTAGGTGCCTGTGGACTTCCAGGAAGCCATCTCTGCATCCATAGCTGTCTGCCACTGAGAGGAGTAGGGACCCTCTACGGCCTCTGCGTAAGAACGCGGAGTCGGGATGTCTAGTGCATCCGGGTCTCCCTCAGGGGCAAGCAGTACAGACGCGAGATGAGGTGAAGCAGCCGCTAGACACTGTAACTCCTCCTGCCTGTCCTCTAGGACGTCCGTGCCAAGAGCACACTCACCCCCGACGGACGGAGGACAGACAGACGCAGACTCAGCAACAAGACTAGCAGCGTAGTCGAGACGACAGCGAGCAGCAAAGTCGACGAGCTCAGCGACTAGAGCAGACGCAGCAGTGGACTCAAACGAGGGGTCAGTGACGACAGTAGCAAGCAGACGCGTGACAGTAGGACTGGCAGCACGAAGAGAGTCCGACTCAGGGTCGGCAAGCGCAGGAAGAGAGGACTCAGGAGGAGAAGGCAAAGGGGCACGCAGAGGAGCAATGGACGGACGCAAAGACATCCGGTGCGTGCCAGGGACAGGAGGAGGACGCTGACGCGAACTGCGACCACTAGCGCGAGCAGCACGAACAGGCGACGCGGGACGAGACGCAGGCTCACGACGCTCAGCAAGACCTCCACTAGGACCAGTGTAAGGAGAGGGAGCAGGCAGTGGAGAGGAAGGCTCCAGCAGGGACTGCGACTGGACAGGCGGTGGACCCTCTACTAGAGGAGAAAGACCAAGAACCTGCTGTAGGAGCGGAACGAAGTACGGCCGAGGCCGCGCGGCAGCTCCAGACTCAGCAGGGACAGCACCAGCACCCTCAGCGACAGCACCAGCGCCACCCACACCTCCAGCGGCAGGACCAACAGCAGTAGGCTCAGCACCAACGCCCTCAGCAGCTCCAGCTCCAGGAGGACCCGCAGGTCCAGCAGCTCCGGGACCGGCAGCACCCGCACCCTCGACGGTCGAAGAAGCTCCAGCTCCAGCTCCAGCAGCACCTCCAGACTCAGCAGCACGCCTCCAGCGGCGAGCGAACCACTCGCGCAGCTCCTGTGGAGAGAGGGGCTCCCGGCGAGACGCAGCAGCAGGAGAAACCCCAGGCTCAGCAGCTCTAGACGCAGCACCCCCAGGCTCAGCAGCTCCCAGCTCAGCACCCCCAGGCTCAGCAGCTCTCGACCCAGCACCCCCAGACCCAGCACCTCCAGGCACAGCACCCCCCGGCTCAGC
Source organism: Closterium sp. NIES-65 (assembly GCA_948144175.1). NCBI lineage: Eukaryota > Viridiplantae > Streptophyta > Zygnematophyceae > Desmidiales > Closteriaceae > Closterium > Closterium sp. NIES-65. Next base: position 181,053 of record CANXME010001469.1, on the reverse strand, counting down.
ACCCCCAGGCTCCGCACCCTCCGCAGTAGCACCCTCAGGCTCAGCACCCCCAGCAGTAGCACTCCCAGGCTCAGCACCCCCGCGCACAGCACCCCCAGAGTCAGCACCCCCAGGCTCAGCACCCGCAGCAGCACCAGAGTCACCAGTAACCTCGACCGGGTCAACGGCGTCTACCTGGGACACACCTGAGGGGGCAGGAACCTGAGGGGGGAGGGGGTCTACCGGGGGGGGGAACCGGCACAAGGAAGTCCGGGGGAGGGGGGAGGGAAGGAGTGCGGTAGGGGAAGAGACGGTAGAAGGGGACTGACTCGTCGAACGTGACGTCCTGGGAGGACAGAACACGACGAGAGGAGGGGTGGTAAAACTGCCACCCTGGGGCGTCAGTGGGGAAGCCAAGGAAGACACAGGGAGCAGCACGAGGGGACAGCTTGTCCGCAGACAAGTCGCGGACAAACGCCCGAGATCCCCAGACACGGAACACAGACGCATCGCCAACCTTCCCCGTCCACAGCAAGGCTGGGGACATCGCAGGCCGAGAGACCCGGGGGTGAAGGTTGAGCTGATGCGCCGCGTACCTCACCGCAAACGGCCACAGAAAATGGGGGGCAGCCGCATGCATCATGGACGTACGAGCGACATCCATGACCATGCCAATGCGGCGCTCAGCAATCCCATTTTGCTGTGGTGAGTCCGGAAGCGTGAAGGTCTGGCGGATCCCCCGTGCACGACAGTAGTCCCGCAGAAGGCGAGAAGAGAACTCTCCGCCTCTGTCAGAGTGCAGACGCAGAACAGGAAAGTCCGAGCCGAAGCTCTTCCTGAGCTGGAGACGAGCCTCGCGGATCCAGTCGATCAGCACCTCAGTGACCGCACCCTTGCTGCGCAAGGGGAGGACTGTGGTGTAACGCGAGTAGTCGTCAACCACCAACAGGAAGTAGCGCTCGTAACCCTGCCCACGGACGGGGGCTGGGCCCCACACATCCATGTGAAGCGTCTGCAGGGGAGCCTCTGTGGGGGGGAAGTGGGAGGAGTGGGGAGTAGCCCGGAGGCGACCCTCGACACAGGGGACACAGGAAGGTCCTGGCCCGGAGGGGAGAGGAGGGAGAGACTGGGGAAGACCAGAGACAAGGACACGGGAAGCCATGCTCCGAAGACGGGGCAAGGAGGGGTGGCCAAGACGGTGGTGCCACAGGAGAGTCTCGTGAGACAGGAGGCGACAAGAACAGGGGGCGGACTCAGGACCTGACCGGGACGCAGCAGCAAGCACCTGACCCGACGCAGCCACCTGACCAGACGCAGGGACAGGAGGAGACTCAACGGTCAGGGTGTAGAGACTCGACCCCGGCCGACGCGAGAACGTGGCCAGGTGTCGGCCTGTGCGTGCCTCCGTGCAGTGGGTCACCCGCTGACTAGCAGGAGTGAACTGGTGAACCCCCACATCCTGCAGGTCCGCTCCACTCACCAAGTTCGTAGAGAACGAGGGAAGGTACAGACCCGACAGGGTGCCCGAAGGGGCAGCCGGACACGGGAGGACAGTGGAGAAGTGAGACAGGACAGGACCCCCAGAGGGGTCAGCAAGGGAGACCGCAACCGGCCGGCCAAGCGGCGTAAGGGTAGTGCGGTCTCGAAAGAAGGAGCGAGAAGCCCCGGAGTCAAGTGTGAAAGTGAGGGAGGACGAGGACGACGCAGTACCTGAGAGCGCAGTCTCACCAGTACCTGAGAGTACAGACGCACTGGCACCTAGAGCAGCAGCCTCACAAGCACCTAGCGCAGCAGTACCAATGCCCGGGTCACCACGAGAAGCACCTACAGCGACTATGCTCTTCTCCGCTGCAAGGAGGGCCTTCTCGAGGAGGTCGACGGTGAGGGTGGTGGGACAGACTGCGAGAAAGTGGTCCCTGACGACGCGAAGGGAGTCAGGGAGGCGCGCGACTACGTAGTAGAGAGCGATGTACATGGGGGGGGGGGTTCTTAGCGCAGAACTCAGCAGGAAGGGCGGCGCGGTAGCGAGTGTCACTAGTGCGGAGGTGCGTAATGAGGTCAGCGACAGTGGGAAAGGCAGAGAGGTCAGGAAAGAGGTAGGGAAGCATGAGACGGCTCAGTGCAGCAGTGGCAGGGGAGGAGTAGCGCGCAACTACAGCGTCGTACAAGGTCTGAGCACTCTTGTACTGACTAAAGTGCGCACGCTCAGAGGTAGGGAGGTGGCGACGCACAGCAAGACGTGCAGCAGCATCGCGGGTGGCCCACTTAGAGCGGACAGTGGGATCAGCATCAGCAGCAGGAGCAGGAGAGGCGCCAGAGGTGAGGTCAAAGAGAGAAAGGTCGTCAGCCCTGTCGCACTGTAAGAACAGCTGCAGGTCGTCTAACCAGACCTCAAAATCAATGGCGCGACCCTCAGCGTCAAAAGCTAGGACACTAGGGGTAGCCATGGCGACGACAGCGACGCAGTGCAAGCAGCAGGGAAAGAGCTCGCAGTGTCAGTGGGACTGTGCTCACCAGGCAGGGCAGGTCGTGCAGCTATGCAGAAAGGCGGCTCAGCGACCGGGCGGCTCGGGTGCACAGCGGCTCGGCTCCCGGGCGGCTCGGCGGCTGGGCGGCTCGGGCGCAAGGCGGCTCGGCTCCCGGGTGGCTTGGCGGTAGGGCGGCTCGGGTGCAGGGCGGCTCGGCTCCCGGGCGGCTCGGCAGCAGGGCGGCTCGGGTCCCGGGGGGTTCGGCTGCTGGGGCGGCTCTGCTGCTGGGGCGGCTCGGCCGGGAGAAGCAGGGGCGGGGCCGTCAGGTGCAGCGGCGGGTCGACCGGTGCAGAGGCGGGCCGGCAGGTGCAGTGGCGGGGCCGTAGGGTGCAGCGGCGGGCCGACCAGGTGGGGCGGCGGGCCGTAGGGTGCAGCGGCGGGCCGTGGGGTGCAGCGGCGGGCCGGCAGGTGCAGCGGCGGGGCCGTCAGGTGAAGCGGCGGGCCGCTGGGTGCAGCGGCGGGCCGGCAGGTGCAGCGGCGGGCCGGCAGGTGCAGCGGCGGGCCGGCAGGTGCAGCGGCGGGCCGGCAGGTGCAGCGGCGGGGCCGTCAGGTGAGGCGGCGGGCCGTAGGGTGCAGCGGCGGGCCGTAGGGTGCAGCGGCAGAGCCGGCGGTGGGGCCGCGTCAGGGGAGGCGGCGGGGCCGCGTCGAAGGGGGGCGGCAGGGCCGCGTCAGAGCCGGCGGAGCGGGGCCGCGTCAGTGGAGGCGGCGGGGCCGCCTCAAGCAGGCGGCGGGGCCGCGACGAAGCTGGCGGCGGGGCCGCGATCAGGAGGGGTGGCGGGGCCGCGTCTGAGGGACAGCGGGGCCGCGAGGGAAATGGCGACCCGAGGGGTCGCTAAAAAAAAGGCGCGCCTCGGGGCGCGCTTCGGTGGGCCCTAAAAAAACGGTCCTAAGGAAGGACCCGCTCTATACCATGTGAAACAAGTGAACAGGAATGGAATGACTAAGGAAAGATTGGGTACAAATACAACCCTAGAAAGCTGTACCCCATGTGTGCTACCCCACTATAGCCTACAAACATGCATCAGCTATAATACTCTGACAGTGACAGGTGTTGAAGTCACGTCGTTCGCACGTGCTATTCCTGCCGAAGTCCCTTCGTGTTGCAGCGTTCGCCTCCACCACTCCAGCGCAGGTCCTCGTAGCAGTGAATTTGCGAAATTAATGCGGGTGGCGTCGTCATAAATCATAGCAGCATTAAAGAACACCTCCACACCGAACAACCACGCAGAAACAGTGACAAACTTATCACTCGGGTTAAACGGGGGCGGGTTCGTCGGCTTGATTTTCACAAAAGCCGTTGCTGCCATCGGGGCCGTTGTCGTTGCTGCTGGCGTCGCCGTCGTCATCGCTGCTGCACGTGGTGGTACTGCACGCGTCTGTTGTGGCGACTGTTCCTGCTGCGCCTGCCTCGCTTCGTCCGCATCCATCTCGCCTTCCAGCTCGCTCCAGACCCGCTCATCTGGTGTAGTGCTTCTACTTGCGTCGTCCACGACAGGCGACTCCTGGCGCGCTTCACCACGCGCTTGGTGTAGTTCGGCGTTTTCCTTCCGTAGACGCTCCATCTCTGCAGTCATACCCTGCAAGTTGGCATGCATCGCACGGAACTGTTGCATGAACTCGTTGAACTCGGCCTGCTCCATGTGCCTCAGGCTTCGTCGAACGGGCAGGGGGTGGTTCGCGATTTTTCTGACTTCGGTGAAGGCGTTAATGCTATCGTAGTCGGAGTGGAATAATCAGATCTATTCCACGGGCCGACCGCTTAACAGCCCACTAAGTCTATCGCTCCCCTTCTACAAACGACCCCGGAAACGCGAGGGCAACCTAGGACTTTAGGCTCTGATACCAAGTGTTATAAGTTGTGAAAGGAAAGAGTGCGCAGAACTCAATAATGCGGAAGTGATTACAACGTCTGCAGCATGAACAACGGGGCCTATGCATAATATAGCAAGGTTAGCTAGGCCGAGGTCGCGGGGTCGCGAGATGGTTGGGTGCAGGTTCGGGATTGGAAACCCGAAAACGATGCGGTGGTGGCTCGGGAGGCGAGGTCGGCGGGCCGAGCCTGGTTTTCCGAAAGTCGGAGTTGTACGCGTACAGTGTGACCCAGTAAGGAATCCGGAAAATTCCTTACAGGAACGGTACTGTAGTTTACAAATTTTATTTTCATGTTTTATAAATATGAAAATAACATTTGTCAAAATCGATCGTTAAGGGTTGCTTCGCAACCCATAAAATCAACACCCACCTTCATTGGGGATTATTATCAATACACCCTATATTGTAATACGCGGGGGTATGAATTATGGCGCGTTTTTATTATGGTTTTGTTTCTGCCTTGAAAAAACTATTCACTCATGAAATGGTCATGATTTGCAAACATTGCTGATACTAGTCAGATTACTGAAAACAGGGTGTATGGTTTGGAGGGGGCACAGCATTCTACCTGACAACGGCCAATGGACGTCTTCCTTTCGTGTGAACAGCCTCTGAATTTCCCCATAGCACTGTGGAATGACCCTTGCAATCCACGGGAGTACTCACTCACTCCAGTGCACTCCATTGCACTATACAACCGAAGACTACGTGGGCTGTTTGGGTACATACATGCCTGCTCCCCTGCCCTTGAGCTCCAGCCTGCATGCACCACCACATGGGACGCAGCAATGCCTTAGCATCCTTCCATGTGTATTATCCAAAATGAAAAATGATACTGTAATTGTATGAACCAGATATCACATGCACCTCACACAGTTCTACAAATGCTGATTCCGGGACAACCCTCCAGGTACTTTCTGCTCATAATGAAGGGGCAAGCATTTGAGACATATCATGAAAAGGATACACGGGGGGGAGGAGGCGAACTCACAAGGGGCGAGTTTTTCGAGGCAGGGCAGGGGCTCCCCAATGGTAGCATCAGCAAGGTTGCCGTGAATATCCAGCAGGTAGGCGGCCCCGGGGTGCTCGAGCAGGAGAAAAAAGTGACAACCGTAACAGACACACCAGGAAGAGAGAACTCACGAGGGAGCAAGTTTGCCGAGGCAGGGCAGCGGCTCCCCATTGGTGGCGTCAGCAAGGTTGCCGTGAATATCCAGCAGGTAGGCGGCGCCAGGGTGGTCGAGCAGGCCCCTCTGCATGAGGATGTCTAGGTCCCGCCGCTGCAGCTCCCTGCCATTCACCAGCACGCGTGTGTGCCCGTTGGAGCAGTGGCGTAGCAGAGGAGCTAGTGCCAGGTCCCAGATACCCGCCTGCACACGGGTTTGGGGGTGGGGGGAGCAGAGGAGGCAGTGCATTGAAAGCGAGCGGTGAAAGGAAGGCATGAGGATGTGTAGGCTTTCCACAGTGTGGCTCCCTGACCATCCCCGCAGTGTGACAGAGCAGGGCCGGTACCACTACGTACATACACACGAGGGGGGGTGAGATGCTGCAGGGCAGTGTGCATAGCAGTTTGGATGGAAAGTGACTTGTTGCCATGGTCTATTTTTTTTCTTCTTCTTTTGAGTCGACTAAAAAATAGACTCATCACAATTGGGTGGAAGGTGAGTTGCTGCCATGGTGCATGCGAACGAGGACACACACGGCCATGGAGAAGGACAGCACTCCAGAGTCCATCGTAGGAGCGGAAAGGAATGGGGGTCATGCAGGGGTTGGGCATGGTTGGGTAGGGGAGAAGCAGCATGAGACGGGCTGAGACTTGGAAGAGGATGGTGAGGGGAGGAGGAGAGAGCGGAGTCACAGCAGCCGGGGGGAAACTGAAAAGCAGAGGATACATACTGGGATGATCCCGAGGCACGGCCCTCCCATCACTCCCCAGAAGCCAGCATGCACATCGTACCTGCAGCACACACCGCAGCACACATGCCCCTGGCCCTTGTGAGTAAAGCGGAATGATCGATCATAATAGAGAGTGCTGAGAAAACTACAGCACTTGCTCTTGTGAGAGCGCCTCGATTTTTTAACCTTGTCTGCCCACTCCTCACCTACCACCTGCTCTGATCTGACCGTTCCCTTCCCTCACCTTCTCTGCACACTGCCTATCAGTCCCTCGCCTTGCACAGGCAGCAACCCCCCCTAGTGGCCTTCTCCCTAGCAGCAACCCCCTTAGCAGTATTCTCCCTAGCAGCAACCCCCTTAGCAGTATTCTCCCTAGCAGCAACCCCCTTAGCAGTATTCTCCCTAGCAGCAACCCCCTTAGCAGTATTCTCCCTAGCAGCAACCCCCTTAGCAGTATTCTCCCTAGCAGCAACCCCCCTAGCCGTAATCTCCCTAGAAGCACCCTCCTATCTATGGACACACCAGCAGGAGCTCTCACCACCGCCTCTCACCGCCAGCAGCAGCAGCAGCAGCAGCAGTTATCATCAGTAGCTGCCCGGGTGGATGGGTCCAGCGAGCTCCTCAGCGTGCGCTACAGCCGGGCCGGTAATGAGCACACTGTTCACCACCGCCTCTCACCACCGCCTCTCACCACACCTCACACCACACCTCACACCAGTAGCAGCAACTTTCACTCACCAGTAGCTCCCGGGGTGGATGGGTCCAGCGAGCTCCTCTGCACGCGCTACAGCCGGGTCGGTGATGGGCACACTGTTCACCACCACTCGCCGGCTGTAGCCCCCCTCCTCGCCCAGCGGTCCCATTGTCCCCGATCCCCCCATGGGTCCCCCCATTGCCATCCCCATCCCCATCTCCATGCCCATGCCCATGCCCATGCCCATGCCCATGCCCATGCCCATGCCCATACCATTCATCCCTGCGCCCATGCCCCCTTGTCCAATGCCCCCTTGCCCCATGCCCCCTTGCCCCATGCCCCCTTGCCCCATGCCTCCTTGCCCCATCCCCCCTTGCACCATGCCCCCGTGCATGATGCCCCCTTGCGCCATGCCCGCTTGCCCCATGCCCTCGTGCGCCATCCCCCCTGGCGGCAGCAGCATGCCAGGCATGCCCGGCCCCGCCAGGCCATAGGGCATTGCTGCACCAGACACAGGGTTAGGTGGAAATTGCTGCGGCATGCCGGGTTGCTGCGGCATGCCGGGTTGCTGCATGGGCAGTGAAAACTGTTGCGGGGCCATGGGCGGAAGCATGCCTGCTGCCACCATGGGTTGCGCCTGCAGCATCATATCCGCCCCCTGCTGCCCCATCTGCTGCTGCCATGCGAGTTGCTGCTGCCTCAGGAATTCTGCCACTCCGCCTGGTGGGAACATGCCAGGAGGTGGGCCAGAGGGGCTGCTGCCCACGAGCTGATGCGCAGCCAAGGGGGGTAAGCCCGGTATAGGGAGTGCAGCAGAGGCTCCACCACCACCAGCAACACTGCTAGCACCAGCAGCACCAGCAGCACCACCAGCGGCAGCGGCTGCAGCAGCAGCGTGCATGGCAGTGGCAGCATCCCAGGGCCCAAACCCAGACGCCACCGCCAGCTGACTCGCGCCACTGCTCGTGCTGGGGCGAGGGGGCATCCCACTGCCCCCTCCCGCACCCGCTCCCACACCTTCGCCCGCACCCCCTCCACTACGCCCCCCACTGCTATTGCCAGCGCCACCAGCCTGCCCAGCCTCCCTCTCCCACGCCCCCAGCACTTCTGCCGAGTCTACTGTCGCCCGCCGTTGGTGCTTCCCCCCTGCCTTGCCGTCTTTCCCACCGCCAACTTTGGCGCCCTTAGCGAGGGCTGCCTTACTGCGGAAGGGGGACTCGTGTCTGCTGGTGCTGCTGGCCGCGGTTGCTGCTGCTGCCGCCACTGCTGCTGCCACCACTGCTGCTGCGCCTGTGGAGGGAGAGCGACGGTGGCACCTCTGCTGCGGCGGCAGCGGCGGCGGCAGCTGCTGCTGGTGTTGCTGCTGTTGCTGTTGCGGTTGCTGTTGCTGTTGCTGCTGCTGTTGCTGCTGCTGTTGCTGCTGCTGTTGCTGTTGCTGTTGCTGCTGCTGTTGCTGTTGCTGTTGCTGTTGCTGTTGCTGCTGCTGTTGCTGCTGCTGTTGCTGTTGCTGTTGCTGTTGCTGTTGCTGTTGCTGTTGCTGTTGCTGGTGCTGCTGTTGCTGTTGCTGTTGCTGTTGCTCCTGGTGTTGCAGCGACTGTTGATGCTCATGCTGTGGTTGCTGCAATTGCTGCTGGTGGTGGTGCTGCTGCAAGTGGTGCTGCTGCAACTGCGGCAGCTGCTGTTGCTGTTGTAGTTGCTGCTGCCACTGCTGCTGGTGATATGAGGTCGCATGGTACGTGTGAAATGCACCTAGTTCCCCGGGTCCCTCCTGACCTTCCGCCCCTCTCCCTCCACTTCTCTCACCCGCCTCTCCCCCTCCCGCCCCATAACACTCCGCCCCGTTTTCCTCCCCCTCCTTCGCCTCCCGCTCCGCCTGTTCCCCCTTGGGCATTCGTTCCAGGTCAGCAGCAGCACCAGCAGCAGAGGCGGCAGCGGTGGCGGTGGCGGGGGAGTAGAGGGCGTATTTCGAGATTTGCAGGCACTTGCCGCAGCGCAGGCGCTGATAGCCCTTGGCGGACGGCGGCAGGCTGGGCGGCACTGCCAGCGACTTGTTGCAGCTCTGACACTGCAGGGGCGCGGGGAGGGGGAGGAGGGAGCAGGAACAAGGGAGAGGGATGGGGGAGGGAGGTGAATAGAAGGAGGCAGATGGAGAGGGGCAAAGGGAGTCTGTTTTTGAGGCGGTTCAGAAAGTGTGGCCGCACTGCAGGCGGTGGTTGCTGACTGGTGGCAGCCCGTGGCGTGGCGGGTGGAGCGACATGTTGCACGGCATTGCCAGCGACTTGTTGCAGCTCTGGCACTGCCGGGGGGTGTAGGGAGGAGGGATGAGGGAGTGGGAACAAGGGATAGAGGTGAAAATTCAGAGGTAGACGGAAAGGGACGAAGGGAGTCTGCTTTTGAGGCGCCTCAGAAGCACTGGCGGAGAGGGGAGAGAGGGGGGTGAGGGGTGAGGGGAGAGGGGCGAGGGGAGAGGGGAGAGGGGAGTGGGGAGAAGGGAGAGGGGAGAGGGGAGAGGAGAGAAGGGAGAGGGGAGAGGGGAGGGGAGAACGGAGAAGGGAGAAGGGATAGGGGAGAGGGGAAAGGGGAGAAGGGAGGGGGGAGAAGGAGAGGGGAGAAGGGATGGGGGAGAAAGGGAGAGGGGAGAAGGGAGAGGGGAGAGGGGAGAAGGGAGAGGGGAGAGGGGAGAAGGGAGATAGGCGAAAGGGCGAGAGGAGAAAGGAGGAGGGAAGAAGGGAGAGGGGCGAAAGGAAGAGGGGAGAAGGGAGGGAGTGAAGGGAGAGAGGTGTAAAGAGGGGGGAGAAAAAAGAGGGATTAATACTGTCAGCAAGCATTGAACCGAGCTGGCATCACAAGGAACCGAGCTGGCATCACAAGGAACGGAGCTGGCAGAGAAGGGGCGCGGTTCCAATCCGAATCGGACCTTCACGATCTGAGGTGCGTCAGGCGGGGGCAGCATGGGCAGTCCCTCCGCATGCCTGCCTCCCCCGCCGCTCTTCTCCCCCTCCACAGCACCAGAGGCAGCGCTAGAGGGCGCAGCAGCAGCAGCGCCAGCGCCCGCGTCTGCGGGGAGCTCTGCGCCAGGCTGGTGCGCCAGGCGCGACAGCAGCCGCCCGGACCCGTGCGAGCGGCTCCTGCTGTGCCCCCGCGATCCCCCCACGGGTGGAATCCCTTTCAGCGCGCCCGGGGGAGCGGAGGCGGCGGAAGCAGCGGAGCAGCTGGAGACGGCGGAAGAGTTGGTGGCGGTGCGGGGTATCGGAGGGGCTTCTAACGATGCGTTGGCGGCGAGCGCCGCCGCCGCCGCTGCCCTGCGCCCCTTGGGCTTGGGGGCGTCGCAATCGCTGGCGCTCATGGGCGCGGGGGGCGAGGTGGAGAGCACCGGGTCGAACGAGCTGTCGAAGCTGCACCCGCCCGTCCGCCTCCTCCGCGGAACTGCGCGGGTGGAAGGGGCTGTTCTGGCGGACGGCACTCCGCCTGACGGCTCTCCGCCACCTGTCCCCCCTCCTTCGCTTCCTCCGCCTCCTCCTTGCGCGTTCTCTCTGCCCAATTGCCCCGTTCCCGTTCCGCTGTCCGCATTCCAACTGGCTCCAGCGTCCGCGTTATTAACTGACTCGTCAAACGGACGCAGGTCTCCTAGATTCTTCCTAACGCGCGCGACTAAACCGTCTGGCTTCGCGCTACCTGAACTGCACACCCTACTGACGCTTTCACTACCGGTACTCCTGTCCTCTAAGCCCTCTTGACTCTCTTCCTCCGCCTTGTCCCCATTCTTGACGCCGCCTTTCTTGACCTTTTTACCAGAATTTGCCTTCGCGTGCGCTGTGCCGTTAGGGTTTCGCGGTCGGAGATTTCGAGGCGGCCATTCCCCGTCCAGTTTTGTTTGCGAGGTTCGCGAGGCACCAGAGGAAGCGTGCGACAAATCGTGCGACGAGGAGCCGTCGTGGCTCGTCGCGGGTGCGAGCGTGGCGAGCATGAACGCATCGGTGGACGAGTAGTCAGCCGCGTGCTGCTGCTCTGCGCGATGCCTCGTTCGCGCTCCCCCGCGAAGCGGCGGAAGTGTCGTCATGGTTCCGCGGTGCTATGAGTGATTCACCCACAAGAATGAGACGTCATGTACTGTAATGGTCGGCGTCGAATCAGTTGGTCAGTGAAAGTACGTGAGCATACGAAATTATTCAAATTCAGGACGAGCGGAATGAAGTCAAGCCAGAGTGTATGAGGAATGACGAAAGCTGGAGGTTGTTGGAACTTGGAACGGAGTGATGATCCATGTTCCACGTTCCACGCTTCGCCACGAAGCCACTATTGAGGTGTGCCTGGCTTTCCACCCTCTCTCTGGTTGTACTCGTTCCACTGTTCCGTGCAGTGGAGTACAGTGCAGTTCTGCACGGTGCAGTGCCGCGCAGTGCAATGGTGAACTGGTCGAAGGAGCAGTGAGTTGGACCCATACGTGGCCCACAGGGATGCCGACGACTAGCTGCGAGGACAGTTTCCGACAGTGGCTGGACGCGTGGGTTGTGCGAAGTTTCCGAACCTCATTGGTTTTCCTGGTAACCAAAGTTACAACCGTATGATGTTCCTGATTTACCCATTCCGTTATAGCTATTTTTTCTGTGTCATAGCACCATTTGCAAAATGGCTTATAAAACAAAATGATTGCAATATAAAGTACGTCTTGTTTTCGTATGGCTCATAATATCACTTTCAGTATACAAGTTTTGCCCCCACAGAGCAATTTTGTTTTGTTCATGTTACAATCCCAAGTAGGGTTTACCAAAGGATCGCTCAGGGTTGATCGCAGAGTGGTATTGCAACGGAAGTTTAGACCTCAGGTCAGAGTGAATGTAAAATGACTGAGATGATAATAACATGCATACATCGGGTTTATATAAGAGTACAAGGGAATACGAAAAGACCTAGGCTAGCCATGTACTCTAAGGGGTACATTCTCTTTTTGTGACTGAATTCAAAGAAAAAACTGTGCGTCGCGGGAACCCGTTTACAACATGTTCCCGCTCTTTTCACTTTAACTGTTTCTGCCTACATCGGTCTTGGTCTGACAGTTGCTGTGTCGCTTCGGCTCTTCTGACTCCTCAACTTCGTGTGAAAATGAGAACGAGAATGAATCAACTATGAATGAAGTGAGTACATATAGGAAACCCAAATTGGGTTGTACCCCCTATGGGATACCCCACTATAGCTTACACAAAATATATATAAGCTATAATGTTCTGACACACCCCCATAGGCAAAGTGGGGGAGAACAAGGGGTCACAAGACCAGTCAAGCAAAGCAAAGCAAAGCTCAGGGTGGATCACAAAGTCACCACACATTCCGAGCACAAGTTCAAAGGCCAGAAGGCCAGTTCACATGCAAGAGCACATATATAGATATACAAGAGTCCAAGCAAGCAAGAGCAAGAGTATATATATGTGAAAGTACAAGCAAGGTCAAGAAGTGAGCAAGTGAGGCAAGACAGGCACAAGACCAAGCTGCGTGCAGAAGCGCTGATGATCACAAGGCGCAGGTGCCTTGGTGAAGACATCAGCAGTGTTGGCCTCAGAGGCCACGTACGCAAGCCGCAACAGTCCACGCTGCTGTAGCTCACGAGCAAGAAAGTAGCGGAGAGCAATGTGCTTTGTCCTGTGCTCCAGTCGCTGCTCCCGACACAAGGCCAGCATGGCCTTGTTGTCTACGTACAGGACTGGAGGAGAACGAGGCGGCTCTCCAAGGTCGGTCAGCAGGTAGGTGAGCCAGCGAAGCTCCTGGGCAGCCATAGCCCCGGCGTAGATCTCAGCCTCACAACTGGAGCCGAGAACAGAAGACGAGCGGGTAGCCCGCCACGAAACAGAGCCGGAACCAAGACTGAAGGTGTAACCCTGTGACGACCGCTGCGTAGCCTGGTCGTCAACCCAAGAAGCGTCCGCATGCCCAATGAGGACCACTGGACTCCGCCCTCCAAGCACTAGCCCCATGCCCGACGTACTGCACAAGTAGCGCAACACCCTCTTCGCTGCAGCCATGTGCTCTGGTCGGTGTCTCCCAGGAGCAACATAGCGTGCGAGAATGCTAAGAGGGTATGCAAGGTCAGGTCGAGTGCAGGTCATCAGGTACATGAGGCAGCCAACAAGCTCTGGATACGGGCCACTCGACTCTACGGACTCATCCGAAGGCAGAGCTGAGAGCGAGTGGCGAGTAGGCAGAGGAGTGGCCTGAGGCGAGGAGTACGTGAAGCCGAAGCGCTGAAGGACCTGCTGCACCATGTGTGACTGAGTCAGGGTAATGGTGCGGCGTGCTCTGTCTCGGGTGATCTGCAAGCCAAGGTAGCTGCGCAGTTCACCCAGGTCAGTGCACGTGTGTCTCTTCTGCAGCTCGGACTTCACGTAGGCGAGTCCAGCAGTGTCACCTGTGGCAAAGACCAAGTCGTCGACGTACACGAGGATGTAGAACGGCGGCAAAGAGGTGTCGGTGCGCAGAAACAGCTACGGGTCTGCAGTGGAAGGAGCAAACCCAAGTGCCGCCAGCGTAGTCCTCAGTGTGTCGTGCCATTGACGCGGCGCCTGGCGGAGACCGTAGACTGGACGCCGGAGACTCCACTGGGTACCAGGAGGGAAAGACCCAGTGAAGCCAGGTGGGCGGCGCAGCCAGATCTCCTCGTGCAGGCTGCCCTGCAAGAAAGCAGTGCTGAAGTCGAGAGAGTGCAGCTCGTAGTCACGGTGAGCAGCAACGTGCAGCAGTACCCGAAGAGTGGTCATCTTCGGGGTGGGGGAGAAGGTCTGAAAGTAGTCAACTCCCTGCCGCTGACTGAAGCCACGAGCCACGTAACGCGCCTTGAAGACAGGCGGAGAACCCGGCGGCCGCTTCACCCTGAAGATCCACATGCCACTGACGATGTTCGCCCCAAAAGGGGGGACAGCGTCAACGTAGGTGCCTGTGGACTTCCAGGAAGCCATCTCTGCATCCATAGTTGCCTGCCACCGAGAGGAGTAGGGACCCTCTATCGCCTCCGCGTAAGAGCGCGGAGTCGGGATGTCAAGTGCATCCGGGTCTCCCTCAGGGGTGAGCAGTACGGACACGAGATGAGGTGAAGCGGCGGCCAGACACTGGAACTCCTCCTGCCTGTCCTCAAGGACGTCCGTGCCAAGAGCACACTCACCCCCGACGGACGGAGGACAGGCAGACTCAGACTCAGCGACAAGACTAGCAGCGTAGTCTAGACGACAGCGAGCAGCAAAGTCAACGAGCTCAGTAACAAGGGCAGACGCAGCAGTAGACTCGAAAGAAGGGTCAGTGATGGCAGTAGCAAGTAGACGCGTGACAGTAGGACTGGCAGCACGAAGAGAGTCGGACTCTGGGTCGGCAAGAGCAGGAAGAGAGGAAGCAGGAGGAGAAGGTAAAGGGGCACGCAGAGGAGCAGTAGACGGACGCAGAGACATCCGGTGCGTGCCAGGGACAGGAGGAGGACGCTGACGCGAACCGCGACCACTAGTGCGTGCAGTACGAACAGGCGACGCAGGACGAGACGCAGGCTCACGACGCTCAGTAAGACCTCCAGTCGGACCAGTGTAGGGAGAAGGAGCAGGCAAAGGGGAGGCAGGCTGTAGCTGTGACTGTGACTAGACAGGCTGTGAACCCTCTAAGGGAGGAGGAGGAGGACCAGGAGAAGGTGTAAGACCAAGAACCTGATGCAGGAGTGGAACGAAGTACGGTCGGGGCCGCGTGGCGACGCCAGAAACAGCAGGGACAGCACCAGTACCCTGTCGGAAACTCCACATCTAGGGTACTCATACTTCCTCTGATCCTCTGTCTGTGCACATGTTCGTGTCTCACCCTTGCAAGTTCTTCAGCTCTCTGCTCAGGCCTGTGGTTGCTATCTCAGGCTTTCTCACTTGAAAGCTCTCAGCCCGCCTCGTCAACCTAGATGCACACAGCTCGGCTGACTGACGAGACAGGGATTAGAAACCCCTTTGATGACTTGCTGGGATTGGCTCCTCCACTTGTCGCTTCTTGAGCGGGGTAGGGATAAATTCTTTTGCTTATAGAGGAAACATACAAGCAAGCAACTGATACATCTTTTGGTGCTTGCTTAAGTATGAGCCGTGGGGTTACCGTTGCGAGGCAACGGTAGTTATTCGCGAGGCCGCTGAGTTTCCCGCTTGGTACACAGTGGCCTCGGTTCTTTCCTTTTTATTCTCGTTACTTCCTTCCTTCCTACTCTGCTCTGTTATGCATTCATATTGCTAGTCCAACGTCCTGATCCAATTTAATGCATGACAGCTGTCGAAAACTCCACATCTAGGTTACTCATACTTCCTCTGATCCTCTGTCTGTGCACATGTTCGTGTCTCACCCTTGCAAGTTCTTCAGCTCTCTGCTCAGGCCTGTGGTTGCTATCTCAGGCTTTCTCACTTGCCCCCTCCTCGGCGTAGGCTCTGCCACGGGCCAGTCTCGCCGATGGACTCTCTGCTGGAAAGACTGCTCGTGCCTCTGCTCTGGCTGCCCTGACTCCTGAGTTCTCCGCTGGGGCCGGGCCTTAGCCACATTGGTCCGGTGATCATTTTTTTCTTGTCCCTTCTCCCCCACTAGCACCACCACGCCAGACTCCTTGATCTCCTTCACGCGCCACCTCTCCGTGCTGAGCCCAATGTCCAGCAGGTCCTTCCTTGCCTGCTTGACATACACTTCTTCTCCGACCTTGATGTTGCTGCCTGCATGTCCGGCCTGCCCCTGCCTTCGTTGCCTGTAGCGCTGGGCATCTCTGAGCTGTGCCACCTGCAAGTTTTCCAGTGCTGCCGGCAGCATCTCCCGCAAATATCGTGCCCGCGTCTCTGCCAGCCCCACCCATGCATCCTCTGAGCTGGTGGTAACCACGTCTGTCAGTACCCGCGGGGCGTCAATTGGTAGGATCGGCTCCCGTCCCAGCAGCAAATAGTAAGGCGAGAAGTCCTTGAGTGCAGCCTGTTTGCTGAAGCGGTACCCGGCTACCACCCACGGGAGCCGTGCATCCCAGTCTCGCTTGTACTGCTCTCCGTAGGCCCTCAGCCCCTTCTTTACTGTCTGCACGAATCGCTCAGTGAGCCCATCACTCTGCGGATGATACCTGGAGGTCCGCCGGTGAGTGATACCGCATGCCTTCAAGAGTTTCTCGAACTCCCCCAGGAACTCGGTGCCCTGGTCCGTCAGGACCTCGCCGCATGCCCCAAACCGCGTGAGCACTTGGTCCTCGAACGCCTCTGCGATTCGAGCCGAGTTCTTGCTTGGCAAAGCTCTCACTTCCACCCACTTACTCCCATGCTCAATCATGATGAGAATGAATCGCTTTCCTCTCCTGCTCAGCGGCATCTCGCCTGCTAGGTCCAGTGACCATCTGAACCCAATTCCTCTGATGGGGAGCGAATGCAGCTCTTCTCTCCCCCTCTCCAGCGCGGCTTTGTTCCGACTGCACAGCTCACAAGAGTCCACCCATGCCTTGATATCTCCTCGCATCCCTGCCCACCACCACCCGGTCTCTACCAGCTGGCTCGTCCGCAGGCTGCCGTAGTGCCCCAGCTGTCTGTGCACCCTTGCTATGATCCCCTCGCGTTCCTGCTTCCTCGGTACCAGCTTCCACCCCTCTCTGGTGTTTTTCTGCAGCTGGTCCTGATACCACCGGTAATGTACACCTCTGGCGCGGGCTCTCTCGCTGGCTGGTTCAGACTCCGACGTTTTACCCTGCACCCAGCGCAGAGTCTCTTCGTCTGCCCAGATGTCGTCCGCTCCCTTCTGCCCCCTCTTCTTAGCTCCTTCCCCGTCGATGTCCCGAGCTAGAGCTACCAGGCAGGCTTCGGGGCTCGCGGGAGGCGGGTTACGGGAGAGCCCGTCCACGTGTTGTAGCGTCTTCCCTGCTCGGTGCCGTATCGTGAACTCGTATTCCTGTAGCCGCATGGCCCATCGTGCGTTCCGGCCTGTCAGAGCCTGGTTGGTCATCAGCCACGTCAGCGGTTGGTGGTCTGTCACCAGCTCGAATGGTCTCCCTTGCAAGTACACACGGAAGTGTGTGATAGCCCACACCGCGGCTAGTCCCTCTCCCTCGTACGAACTGTAGTTAGCTTCGGCCGGGTTACAGCTCCGGCTCGCGAACGCCACAACCATCTCTTGCCCGTCTCGCTCTTGGCACAAGATGCCTCCCATGCCGGCACTGCTCCAGTCAGTATACAGCACGAACGGGTCCTCCTTGCTGGGCAAGGTGAGGACCGTCCCCGTCTTTACGGCTCGGAGGAGGGCCTTGAGCGCTCCCTGCTCCTCTTCTCCCCATTGCCACGCCTGGTCCTCCCGCAGCAGTCGATTCAGGACGGCGGCGATGCGGCTGAAGTTAGGCACGAACTTCCTATAATAGTTCAGGAAGCCTAACACGGCCCTCAGGGTACTGCGGTCTTTCGGGGCGGGGACCCGGTCCAGCACTTCCACTTTAGCTTGCTGAATGCTCAGCTGCCCCCCTTGCACTTCGAAGCCGAGATACTTCACTGTTGTGTTCCCAAAGCTGCACTTCTTTGGGTGACAGGTCAGTCCAGCCGCATGGATGGCGTCCAGGGTGTCTCGCACGTCCTTCACGTGCTGCTCAGCCGAGGCACTGAACACTATGACGTCGTCAATGTAGCATGCCGCGGCTGGGACCTTCCGGAGCACCGAATCCATCACTCGCTGGAACAATGCCGGCGCGTTTTTCATGCCAAAAGGCATAAACTTCCATTCGTAGAGCCCGTCCGGTCCGTGGAAGGCCGTCTTCTTCATATCTTCTTCCTTGATCGGGATTTGGTTAAACCCCTGCCTGAGGTCCAGTGTACTGAACACCACGGCCCCGTACAGCTGGTCAAAGATCTCTTCCGCGGACTGCATGGGATACCGGTCGGCTATCGTCACTTTGTTTAACCCTCGGTAGTCTCCGCACATCCGTCGCGCGGACACCTCCCCTGTCAGGTCCTTCCGAGCTGCCACTACCGTCGCCGCCGCGTAATCACTGTCCGATGCTTGGATCAGTCTTGCTGCTAGCAACTCAGCGCACTTCTCCCGACAAATGTCCAGGTCCCTCGGGCTCATCCTCCTTTTCCGCTGGTATATCGGTACCTCCGTAGTCAGCTTCACTTGCATTTGGTGCGAGTTGCAGCGCCCCAGCTCGGCCAGCGTGTAGGCGAACGTCTGGCGGTGTCCCTTTAGCACCTCTTGCAGCGCGGCTGCCTCTACTGCTCCCATTCCCGAGCCTACGGGCCAGACCTCCTCAGGTCCGCGCTCCACACTCGGCTTCTCCTCCTGAGCCCCGATCTCCCCATCAGGGGGCAATACCTTCGAATCCACTGTCTCTCTGTCTATTTCCATTGCCATATGCGCCCATCCTTCCAGAATACGCATCTCTTGTTGCTCTTCGAGGGATCGCAGCTGCCTCCTCCGGTGCGACCCTTCCTCCTCTTCTTGGTATATCTCACTGATCTCAATTCCCCGCTGGAGCTCTTTCCGCTTCAGCTGCATGCGAATCGTCTCTACCAGCCAAGTCATGACGTTCAGGTCCATCGCCCGTCCCAAGGCTGCTCGCCTCTGCGCCTCCGTGACTCTTGGGTGCGCCGTAGCTCCTAGCATGTGCCCCATGGCTAGCTCCCTCTCTTCGGCTGTCGGCTGCTCCCATTGCTTATTAATGACGTCGTATATCATCCCCGGCCCAGGCAGGTCCCCTTCCATCACGAACCCATATGCATCTACGTACGAGACGAGGGTCGGCAGCGCCTGCCTCGGTTTTCCGGGCGTGTTGCACTGGTACTGGGACGGATGGTCTGGCACAGTGACTGGGGCTGGCAAGCGGTTGGGGCCCAGGATGTCACTGACTAGTCTCGGTTCGGGCCTCTGCATCTGGGCCAAGGAGTGCCTTAGACTGGCGTCGGAGATCCCATTCTGCCAGTACCTGCGTGGCCGATGTGCCCGTGAGCCTAGCTGTGCCGCGTCTACTGCCTGTCCCCTTCCCACCGCTTCTTCCACTTCCGCGAACGCTCTCCGCACTGGTTCCCGCCGTTCATCGGCGAAGTCTACGTTCTCCAGGATGTACAGCACCTCCCCCTGCCTTGCCTGTACCAACTCTAGAACCCTCCTCAAGTCTCTGAAGGAAGCCCCGCGCATGTCTTGCATCCCCATGCCTTCTCCCGTGCGGGAATATCCTTGGCATTCCCATCCGGCCACGATAAGGTCTACTTGCCCCCACTGCTCTAAGGTAGCCTCGGTGATCTTCTGCACGTCATCCACCCCTTCTTCGGCCTCCTCCGGTAGTGCCGACTCCGTCAACTGATCTGGGTATTCCGCTAGCAGGAGTCGTGCATGATGCTGGGCCATGCATCGTGCCACGGGGTCCCGCTCGACGTGGATCCACTTCCTCACTCTGCAGCCAGCTCGTAGGGCCGCGGCCAGTCCCGTGCCGATGCCTCCGTATAACTCTACGATGCAGATAGCTCCATCCAGGGTCCACAACCGCGACACCCTTTCCTTCAGGGACACCGGCTCCCTCCCTTGGTGCCTCCTCTCTACCCGCCGTTCGTACTCCTCCGCGTACCGCTCCCAACTCCAGTCGTCTAGGACCGGCCCCAAGTCCGCGGCTCGTGCCCCGTACGCTTCTCTCGGCTCTTGTTTGACGAACTTCGCTGGCAGCGTCCCCACCGAGCTCTCGGGGTCCCAGTAATGGACTCGGTATAGTACTTTCTCTTGCCAAGTGCAGATGGTGGCCCCCACCCGATACAATAGGTCCATGCCGAGGAGCGCGTCATAGTCTTCGGATTCCGAGACGCCACAGGTCACGCGGATGCAGCATTCCTTGTCCGTCCCGGGGAGCAACACGATCTCGATGGGCCGCACTGTCCGCGGCATCCACTTCGGCTCTCCCCCTTCCGCAGTCATGAGAAGAATGCCCCGCTGCACGAGCCTCCCGGGTAAGTCTAGCTTCAGTTGTTTTGCCAACCCTTTGCCGATCAACACATAGTGAGCACCTGTGTCTACGATCGCCTGCCCCACTGGAAGCCCTCCCACCGTCAGGCTCCCTTTTTCTGCTACCAGGACCGAGGCCTGGCACACCTGCCGTTCGTTGGGGTGGCGCCTCAGCTCGGAAGTACTACTCCCTTCCTGCCGATTCCCTCGAGGCTCCCGCACCCGGCTCGTGCGGCTTTCGGAGGATTGACTCCCTCTCATTCTGAGCTCCAAATCGTCCCTGTCTCGTGGAAACGCCATAAATCCGCCCGTCCGCAGATACTCCCCTTCACCTTCCTCTTCCCCTTCGACCTCTTCATACGCTAGCATGGCCCGAGCCTTCAGCTCCGGCTGCGGCTTCTGCCCTAGTCTCAGCTGCAACCGTTTGATCTCCGCCTGTAGCTCTTCCTTGCTAGCCGTATCTTCGAGGCGACGCCGGCTATAACACGCGTCTTCTTTGTGTCCCCGCTTCCCGCAATTCTCGCAGGCTGGTAACCTAGGGCATTCGCGCTTCAGGTGACCGGGTTCCCCGCATTCGTGACAGCGGCGAGCGTTGCTCCTTGACGCGCCTCCCGTTGGCGTCTCCGTTATCGCTGCCGCTGCCCAAGCCGACTTGGGTTTAGGCCGTGCGTCGCTGTCTTCCAAATCTAGCATCCGTTGTGCGTGTTCCGTGCGCTTCGCTAATCCGTACACCTCTTTCAGGGTGATATCTGCCCCCACTCCGTAGACGGTGTTCCGCACCACGCTCCGGAGTTCCTCGTCCAAACCCCGTACGAACTTCCGGACCAGCAGCCGTTCGTCTCGGCTTTCTAAATCTTCCGCCAGTTCCCTTAGCCGGCAGTAGTATGCGAGCAGAGATTCGTCTTTTCCCCGCCGAAACTCCCGAAACTCCTCTACCCGCGCCTTAGTTTGCCCCAGGAACTCCTTCTTCAAAAGTTCGACGAACCGCGCCGTTGGATTCTCGATTTCTCCGCAGGCCAGCTCATCGAGTACGTCTTGACGCGTCATACGGTAAAATGTCTCGGCCTCTCCGGCCAGTGTAACCACCATCCGCCTGAAGAACTCCGCCGGATCCAGTCCATCCCGTTCCCAGCAATACTGCACGGTCTCTAACTGTCAAACATTATATATGTTATGCTTGTGTAGGCTACAGTGGGTTAGCCTATAGGGGGTACACAATTCTAGGGTTTCCTGTGAAACTAACTGAACAGGAATGAATTGACTAAGTCAGAGTTGGGTACAAATACAACCCTAGCAAACTGTACCCCATATGTGCTACCCCACTATAGCCTACAAACATGCATCAGCTATAATAATCTGACACACCCCCATAGGCAAAGTGGGGGAGAACAAGGGGTCACAAGACCAGTCAAGCAAAGCAAGCTCAGGGTGGATCACAAAGTCACCACACAGTCCGAGCACAAGAGCAGGGCCAGAGGCCAGTTCACATGCAGGAGTACAGACATATATATAAAACTAGACAAGCAGGAGCAGGTATATATATGACAAAGTACAAGTAAATTCAAGAAGAGAGCAAGTGAGGCAAGACAGGTACAAGACCCAGCTGGGTACAAAAGCGCTGATGGTCACAAGGCGCAAGTGCCTTGGTGAACACATCAGCAGTGTTGGCCTCAGAGGCCACGTAAGCAAGTCGCAACTGACCACGCTGCTGCAGCTCACGAGCAAGGAAGTAGCGGAGAGCAATGTGCTTCGTTCTGTGCTCCAAGCGCTGCTCTCGACACAAGGCCAGCATGGCCTTGTTGTCTACGTACAGCACTGGAGGAGAACGAGGCGGCTCTCCAAGGTCGGTCAGCAGGTCGGTGAGCCAGCGAAGCTCCTGTGCAGCCATGGCCCCGGCGTAGATCTCAGCCTCACAACTGGAGCCAAGAACCGAAGACGAGCGAGTAGACCGCCACGAGACAGAACCGGAACCAAGGCTGAAGGTGTAACCCTGCGACGACCGCTGCGTAGCCTGGTCGTCAGCCCAAGAAGCGTCCGCGTGGCCGGTAAGGACCACTGGACTCCGCCCTCCAAGCACTAGCCCCATGCCCGACGTACTGCACAGGTAGCGCAATACCCTCTTCGCTGCAGCCATGTGCTCCGGTCTGTGTCTCCCAGGAGCAACATAGCGTGCAAGAATGCTCAGAGGGTATGCAAGGTCAGGTCGTGTGCAGGTCATCAGGTACATGAGGCAGCCAACAAGCTCTGCATACGGACCACTCGACTCTACGGACTCATCCGAAGGCAGAGCTGAGAGTGAGTGGCGAGTAGGCAGAGGAGTGGCCTGAGGCGAGGAGTACGTGAAGCCGAAGCGCTGAAGGACCTGCTGCACCATGTGTGACTGAGTCAGGGTAATGGTGCGACGTGCTCTGTCCCGAGTGATCTGCAAGCCAAGGTAGCTGCGCAGTTCACCCAGGTCAGTGCACGTGTGTCTCTTCAGCAGCTCGGACTTTACGTAGGCGAGTCCAGCAGTGTCCGCTGTGGCAAAGACCAAGTCGTCGACGTACACGAGGATGTAGAACGGCGGCAGGGAAGTGTCGGTGCGAAGAAACAGCGACGGGTCAGCAGTAGAAGGAGCAAACCCAAGAGCCGCAAGCGTAGTCCTCAGTGTGTCGTGCCACTCACGCGGTGCCTGGCGGAGACCGTAGACTGGCCGTCGGAGGCTCCACTGGGTGCCAGGAGGGAAAGTCCCAGTGAAGCCAGGCGGACGGCGCAGCCAGATCTCCTCGTGCAGGCTACCCTGCAGGAACGCAGTGCTGAAGTCGAGGGAGTGAAGCTCGTAGTCGCGCTGAGCGGCAATGTGCAGCAGCACCCGAAGAGTGGTCATCTTCGGGGTGGGAGAGAAGGTCTGAAAGTAGTCAACTCCCTGCCGCTGACTGAAGCCACGAGCCACGTAACGCGCCTTGAAGACAGGCGGGGAGCCCGGCGGCCGCTTCACCCTGAAGATCCACATGCCACTGACGATGTTCGCCCCAGGAGGGGGAACCGCGTCAACGTAGGTGCCTGTGGACTTCCAGGAAGCCATCTCTGCATCCATAGCTGCCTGCCACTGAGAGGAGTAGGGACCCTCTACGGCCTCCGCGTAAGAACGCGGAGTCGGGATGTCTAGTGCATCCGGGTCTCC
Source organism: Closterium sp. NIES-65 (assembly GCA_948144175.1). Taxonomy (NCBI): domain Eukaryota; kingdom Viridiplantae; phylum Streptophyta; class Zygnematophyceae; order Desmidiales; family Closteriaceae; genus Closterium; species Closterium sp. NIES-65. The sequence goes on along the minus strand of CANXME010001469.1, from coordinate 157,991 downwards.
CTCAGGGGCAAGCAGTACAGACTCGAGATGAGGTGAAGCAGCCGCTAGACACTGTAACTCCTCCTGCCTGTCCTCTAGGACGTCCGTGCCAAGGGCACACTCACCCCCGACGGACGGAGGACAGGCGGACTCAGACTCAGCGACAAGACGAGCAGCGTAGTCTAGACGACAGCGCGCAGCAAAGTCGACAAGCTCAGTGACAAGGGCAGACGCAGCAGACGACTCAAAGGAAGGGTCAGTGACAGCAGTAGCAAGGAGACGCGTGACAGTAGGACTGGCAGCACGAAGAGAGTCCGACTCCGGGTCGGCAAGAGCAGGAAGAGAGGAAGCAGGAGGAGAAGGCAAAGGGGCACGCAGAGGAGCAGTGGACGGACGCAGTGACATCCGGTGCGTGCCAGGGACAGGAGGAGGACGCTGACGCGACCCGCGACCACTAGCGCGCTCAGTACGAACAGGCGACGCAGGACAAGACGCAGGCTCACGACGCTCAGTAAGACCTCCAGTCGGACCAGCGTAGGGAGAAGGAGCAGGCAAAGGGGAGGCAGGCTGTAGCTGTGGCTGTGACCGAACAGGCTGTGGACCCTCTAAGGAAGCAGGAGGAGGTGCAAGACCAAGAACCTGCTGTAGGAGCGGAACGAAGTACGGTCGAGGCCGCACGGCGACACCAGAAACAGCAGGAACAGCACCAGTCCCCCCGTCAGGAGGACCCACGCTAGCAGCACCTCCAGCAGCACCTCCAGAAGCTCCAGAACCCCCAGCAGCAGCACCAGGAGCACTGTGAGTCGGACCACCAGCGGCAGGCTCAGCGCCAACACCCTCAGCAGTACCAGCTCCAGGAGAACTCTCAGACCGAGCAGCTCCAGCACCCACAGTACGAGCACCGTCGGGACGCGCGGCAGCAGTACCCACTGCAGGCGAAGAACCACCAGCACCAGCAGCACGCCTCCAGCGCCTGGTAAACCACTCACGCAGCTCCTGTGGGGAGAGTGGCTCCCGGCGAGACGAAGCACCCCCAGGCTCAGCACCCCCAGGCTCAGCACCCCCAGGCACAGCACCCCCAGGCTCAGCACCCCCAGGCTCAGCACCCCCAGGGGAACGGTAGCATGAGGCGGCTAAGGGTAGCGGAGGAAGGGGAGGAGTAGCGTGCAACTACAGCGTCGTACAAGGCCTGAGCGGTCTTGCACTGAATAAAGTGGGCACGCTCAGAGGAAGGGAGGTGGCGACGCACAGCAAGACGTGCAGCAGCATCGCGGGTCGCCCACTTGGAGCGAGCAGCAGAGTCAGCATCAGCAGGCGGGGCAGGGACAGCGCCAGAGACAAAGTCAAAGAGAGAGACCTCATCTATCGCATCACACAGTAAGTACAGCTGCAGGTCTTCAATCCAGACGGCAAAGTCAATGGCCCTCCCCTCAGCGTCAAAAGTAAGAACATTGGGGGTGGCCATGGCAGCAGCTGAAAGTCTCACCGGGCTAGGAGAGTCGGGTAGGACAGCAGCAGGCAGCTCGGGCTGGGTCGGGCGGCTCGGGCGGCTCGGGCGGCTCGGGCGGCTCGGGTAGCTCGGGTACCGGGCGGTTCGGCTGCTGCTGGGCGGCTCGGCTGCTGCTGGGCGGCTCGGCTGCTGCAGGGCGGCTCGGCTGCTGCTGGGCGGCGCGGCTGCTGCTGGGCGGCTCGGCTGCTGCTGGGCGGCTCAGCTGCTGCTGGGCGGCTCAGCTGCTGCTGGGCGGCTCGGCTGCGGCTGGGCGGCTCGGCTGCTGCTGGGCGGCTCGGCGGGGCCGTCAGGGTGCAGCTGCGGGGCCGGGACAGGGGACGGCGGGGCCGTCAGGGTGCAGCGGCGCGGCCGGGGCAGGGGACGGCGGAGCCGTCAGGTGGCGGGCCAGCAGGCGAGGTGGCGAGCCGTCAGGTGAGGCGGCGGGGCCGTCAGGTCAGGTGGCGGGCCAGCAGGTGAGGCGGCGGGGCCGTCAGGTCAGGTGGCGGGCCAGCGGGTGAGGCGGCGGGCCGTCAGGTGAGGTGGCGGGCCAGCAGGTGAGGCGGCGGGCCGTCAGGTGAGGCGGCGGGGCCGTCAGGTCAGGTGGCGGGCCAGTAAGTGAGGCGGCGGGCCGTCAGGTGAGGCGGCGGGGCCGTCAGGTAAGGTGGCGGCGGGCCGTCAGGTGAGGCGGCGGGGCCGTCGGGTAAGGTGGCGGGCCAGCAGGTGAGACGGTGGGCCGTCAGGTGAGGCGGGGGGGCCGTCTGGTGAGGTGGCGGGCCAGAAGTCGAGGCGGCGGGCCGTCAGGTGAGGCGGCGGCCGTCAGGTAAGGCGGCTGCGGGGCCGACAGAGGTGCAGCGGGGGGGGCCTGCTGCAGCGACGAAGAGGCCGCGCAGCCGTCTTGAGGGCGGCGCGGCGCGGCAGAGCCGAGAGGGCGGCGCGGCGCGGCTGTAAGGGCCGCGCGAAGTGGGGCCTGGGCCGCGCGCGCGAAAAAAAATGAGTCGCGCGCGCGACTCTCGGGGCGCCACAAGGGCAGCTCGACGCGCACTAGGGGGAGCGCGCCTCGGGGAGAATAGGGCGCGCTCCGGGCAGGAAAAAAAAAAAAAAAAATCGTGGGTGGGCCCAAAGAACGGTCCTTAGGAGGGACCCGCTCTATACCATGTGAAACTAACTGAACAGGAATGAATTGACTAAGTCAGAGTTGGGTACAAATACAACCCTAGCAAACTGTACCCCATATGTGCTACCCCACTATAGCCTACAAACATGCATCAGCTATAATAATCTGACATTTCCTACTTGTACTCATTTTTCACTGCTAGTTCATCCATTCTCACATGGTATAGAGCGGGTCCTTCTACGGACCGTTTTTTTTTTGGGCCCACCGAAGCGCCCCCCGAGGCGCGATCTTTTTTTAGCGACCCCTCGGGTCGCCATTTCCCCTGCGGCCCCGCCGCCTTCACTGACGCGGCCCCGCCGCCCTCTCTGTCGCAGCCCCGCCGCCTGCTCTCACGCGGCCCCGCCCCGGCTCCTTCGCGGCCCCGCTGCCTGCTCTCGCGCGGCCCCGCCCCGGCTTCTACGCGGCCCCGCCCCGGCTTTCACGCGGCCCCGCCGACGGCTTTGTCGCGGCCCCGCCCAGGCCCTTACGCGGCTCCGCCGCCTGCTCTCACGCGGCCCCGCCCCAGCTCCTTCGCGGCCCCGCCGCCTGCTCTCGCGCGGCCCCGCCCCGGCTTCTACGCGGCCCCGCCCCGGCTTTCACGCGGCCCCGCCGACGGCTTTGTCGCGGCCCCGCCCAGGCCCTTACGCGGCTCCGCCGCCTGCTCTCACGCGGCCCCGCCCCAGCTCCTTCGCGGCCCCGCCGCCTGCTCTCGCGCGGCCCCGCCCCGGCTTCTACGCGGCCCCGCCCCGGCTTTCACGCGGCCCCGCCGACGGCTTTGTCGCGGCCCCGCCCAGGCCCTTACGCGGCTCCGCCGCCTGCTCTCACGCGGCCCCGCCCCGGCTCCTTCGCGGCCCCGCCGCCTGCTCTCGCGCGGCCCCGCCCCGGCTTCTACGCGGCCCCGCCCCGGCTTTCACGCGGCCCCGCCGACGACTCTGTCGCGGCCCCGCCCAGGCCCTTACGCGGCCCCGCCGCCTGCCCCCGTCGCGGCCCGGTCACCTCCTGACGGCCCCGCCGTCCCTTCGTGACGGCCCCGCCGTCCCTTCCTGACGGCCCCGCCGTCCCCTCCTGACGGCTCCTGCCGTCCCCTTCTACCGGCCCCGCAACTGCACCTGCTGGCCCCGCCGCTGCACCTACCGGCCCCCACCACCCACCCCCCCTTTTCCCGTCGCCTGTCGAGGCGACCTGAGGGGGCCGCTTGCGGGAGAGGCCAGCAGAGGGGTGGCAGGTGTGTGGCCTCCCCTGCTTCTCCTCCTCCTTTATCTCCCACTACAGCAGCCGAGCCGCTCACCTGCAGCAGCCGAGCCGCCCCACCCCCGAGCCGCAAGCGGCCCCCTCAGGTCGCCTCGACAGGCGACGGGAGAGGCCAGCAGGGGGGTGGCAGGTGTGTGGCCTCCCCTGCTTCTCCTCCTCCTTCATCTCCCACTGCAGCAGCCGAGCCGCCCCACCGCCGAGCCGCCCTGCACCCGAGCCGCCCAGCAGCCGAGCCGCCCTGCCGCCGAGCCGCCGAGTCACCGAGCTGCTGAGCTGCAGTTGCTGCCGAGCCGCCTTGCCGCCGAGCCGCCCGAGTCGCCCGAGCCGCCGAGCCGCCGAGCTGCCGAGCCGCTGAGTCGCCGAGCCTACTCTTCCCACCACTGGTGAGCTCTTGCCCTGCTAGCACGCTGCGCGTCGCCTGCTTGCCTGCCTGCCTGCCTTTTGGCTTGCCTGGCTGCCTGCCTTCCTGCTGCTAGTCCTGCTCCTGCTTCTACTTGCGGAGCCAGATGCAGCCCCAGCGACGCCTGCGTGAGTCCCTCACGCCCCAGCAGCTGCGTTAGTGGTACGCTGGTTGGGGCTGTAGGGGTGGCGACGCTACTCCTACTACCACTCCTGCTGCTTCTCCTCGTGGTGGCGGCCAGATGCAGCTCCCGCGACCCTCTCGCGTGTCTCTCACGCCTCGCCAGCTTCGTGAGTGGTACGCTCAGAGTGGAGGGTCTCTCAGTGCTGTTCGCTGCTCTTACGTGATTCGCACTGGTACTCGGACTGGTCAGCCTTGTGGGACACGTAGTCATACACCGTCCCGCTGCTTCGCCCGTCTGAGCGATGCCTGGCGTACCGTGTTTGGCGACGAGGCTGAGCTTCCCGACTGGGTGGAGTTGCTTAGGCAGAGGGTAGATATATATGCTCTTGACTATGATGCTATTCTCACTGCCATGTATGCATTGCCTACTAGTGCTGACCGTGCCGGTCACCTGTGCGTCCCGCCTGACCCAGGTATAGGACCTGCTGCTCTAGCTACTGGTGAGGCTGCTGCTCTGGGTGCTAGTGAGTCTCCTGCTCCAGGTACAGGTGCGGCTGCTGCTCTAGGTGCTAGTGAGTCTGCTTCCTCAGGTGCGGGTGAGGCTGCGCTCTCAGGTACCGCGTTGGCTTCGGCCTCCCTCACCTTTACACTTGACTCTGGGGCTTCTCGCTCCTTCTTTCGGGACCGCACCACACTCACGCCGCTTGGTCGGCCGGTTGCAGTCTCCCTGGCTGACCCCTCTGGGGGTCCTGTCCTCGCTCACTTCTCCACTGTCCTCCCGTGTCCGGCTGCCCCCTCGGGCACCCTGTCTGGCCTGTACCTCCCCTCGTTCTCGACGAACTTGGTGAGTGGTGCAGACCTACAGGATGCGGGGGTTCACCAGTTCACTCCTGCGAGTCAGCGGGTGACCCACTGCACGGACGCACGCACAGGCCGGCACCTGGCCACGTTCTCGCGTCGGCCGGGGTCGAGCCTCTACACCCTGACCACTGAGTCTCCTCCTGTCCCCGCGTCCGGTCAGGTAGCAGCGTCGGGTCAGGTGTTTGCTGCTGCGTCCAGGTCTGGTCCTGAGTCTGCCCCCTGTTCGTGTCGCCTCCTGTCTCACGAGACTCTTCTGTGGCACCACCGTCTAGGCCACCCCTCCTTGCCCCGTCTTCGGGGCATGGCTTCCCGTGTCCTTGTCTCTGGTCTTCCCCAGTCTCTCCCTCCCCTTCCTTCGGGACCAGGACCTTCCTGTGTCCCCTGTGTTGAGGGGCGCCTCAGGGCTGCTCCTCACTCCTCCCAGTTTCCCCCGACAGAGGCTCCTCTGCAGACGCTTCACATGGACGTGTGGGGCCCGGCCCCCGTCCGTGGGCAGGGTCACGAGCGCTACTTCCTGTTGGTGGATAACGACTACTCGCGTTACACCTCAGTCTTCCCCTTGCGCAGCAAGGGTGCTGTCACTGAGGTGCTGATCGACTGGATCCGCGAGGCTCGTCTCCAGCTCAGGAGGAGCTTCGGCTCGGACTTTCCTGTTCTGCGTCTGCACTCTGACCGAGGTGGGGAGTTCTCCTCTCGCCTTCTGCGAGACTACTGTCGTGCACAGGGGATCCGCCAGACCTTTACGCTTCCGGACTCTCCACAGCAAAATGGGATTGCTGAGCGCCGCATTGGCATGGTCATGGATGTCGCTCGTACGTCCATGATGCATGCGGCTGCCCCCCATTTTCTGTGGCCGTTTGCGGTTCGGTACGCGGCGCATCAGCTCAACCTTCACCCCAGGGTCTCTCGGCCCGCGATGTCCCCAGTGTTACTGTGGAGGGGGAAGGTCGGCGATGCGTCTGCGTTCCGTGTCTGGGGATCTCGGGCGTTTGTCTGCGACTTGTCTGCGGACAAGCTGTCCCCCCGTGCTGCTCCCTGTGTCTTCCTTGGCTTCCCCCCTGACGCTCCAGGGTGGCAGTTCTACCACCCCTCCTCTCGTCGTGTTCTGTCCTCCCAGGACGTCACGTTCGACGAGTCAGTCCCCTTCTACCGCCTCTTCCCCTACCGTACTCCTTCCCTTCCCCCCCCACCGGACTTCCTGGTACCAGTTCCCCCCCCGGTAGACCCCCTCCCCCCTCAGGTTCCTGCCCCTTCGGGTGTGTCCCAGGTAGACACGGTCGAGCCAGTCGAGGTTGCTGCTGAGTCTGGTGCTGCTGCTGGGGGTGCTGAGCCTGGGGGTGCTGAGCCTGGGGGTGCGAGGCCGGGGGGTGCTGAGTCTGGGGGTGCTGAGCCGGGGGGTGCTGAGCCGGAGGGTGCTACGTCAGGAGCTGCTGAGCCTGGGGGTGCTGGGCCTGGAGGTGCGGAGCCTGCGCCTGCTGGACCTGGCGGCTCTCCGGTTCTTCCGTCTCGGCGGGAGCCGCTCTCTCCACAGGAGCTACGCGAGTGGTTTGCTCGCCGCTGGAGGCGTGCTGCTGGAGCTGGAGCTTCTTCGCCTGCTGCGGGTGCTGCCGGTCCCGGAGCTACTGGGCCTGCAGGTCCTACTGGAGCTGGAGCTACTGAGCCTGGGGGTGTTGAGTCTGGAGCTGCTGAGCCTGGAGGTGCTGAGTCTGGAGTTGCTGAGCCTGGGGGTGCTACGTCTGGAGCTGCTGTGCCTGGGGGTGCTGAGTCTGGAGCTGCTGAGCCTGGGGTTTCTCCTGCTGCTGCGTCTCGCCGGGAGCCCCTCTCTCCACAGGAGCTGCGCGAGTGGTTTGCTCGCCGCTGGAGGAGTGCTGCTGGAGCTGGAGCTTCGTCGACCGTCGAGGGTGTTGGTGCTGCCGGTCCCGGAGCTGCTGGGCCTGCGGGTCCTACTGGAGCTGGAGCTGCTGAGGGTGTTGGTGCTGAGACTACTGCTGTCTGTCCTGGCGGTGGTTCTACTGCTGGTGCTGCTGGAGGTCCTGCCGCTGGAGGTGTTGGTGGCGCTGGTGCTGTCGCTGAGGGTGCTGGTGCTGTCCCTGCTGAGTCTAGAGCTGCCGCGCGGCCTCGGCCGTACTTCGTTCCGCTCCTACAGCAGGTTCTTGGTCTTTCTCCTTCGGTAGAGTGTCCACAGCCTGTCCAGTCGCAGTCACTGTTGGAGCCTTCCTCTCCTCTGCCTGCTCCCTCTCCTTACACTGGTCCTACTGGAGGTCTTGCTGAGCGTCGTGAGCCTGCGTCTCGTCCCGCGTCGCCTGTTCGTGCTGCTCGCGCTAGTGGTCGCGGTTCGCGTCAGCGTCCTCCTCCTGTCCCTGGCACGCACCGGATGTCTCTGCGTCCGTCCACTGCTCCTCTGCGTGCCCCTTTGCCTTCTCCTCCTGAGTCCTCTCTTCCTGCGCTTGCCGACCCTGAGTCGGACTCTCTTCGCGCTGCCAGTCCTACTATCACGCGTCTGCTTGCTACTGTCGTCACTGACCCCTCTTTTGAGTCCACTGCTGCGTCTGCTCTAGTCGCTGAGCTCGTTGACTTTGCTGCTCGCTGTCGTCTCGACTACGCTGCTGGTCTTGTTGCTGAGTCTGCGTCTGTCTGTCCTCCGTCCGTCGGGGGTGAGTGTGCTCTTGGCACGGACGTCCTAGAGGACAGACAGGAGGAGTTACAGTGTCTAGCGGCTGCTTCACCTCATCTCGCGTCTGTACTGCTTGCCCCTGAGGGAGACCCGGATGCACTAGACATCCCGACTCCGCGTTCTTACGCGGAGGCCGTAGAGGGTCCCTACTCCTCTCAGTGGCAGGCAGCTATGGATGCAGAGATGGCTTCTTGGAAGTCCACAGGCACCTACGTTGACGCAGTTCCCCCTCCTGGGGCGAACATCGTCAGTGGCATTTGGATCTTCCGGGTGAAGCGGCCGCCGGGCTCTCCACCTGTCTTCAAGGCGCGGTACGTTGCTCGTGGCTTCAGTCAGCGGCAGGGAGTTGACTACTTTCAGACCTTCTCTCCCACCCCGAAGATGACCACTCTTCGGGTGCTGCTGCACATAGCCGCTCAGCGCGACTACGAGCTTCACTCTCTCGACTTCAGCACTGCGTTCCTGCAGGGTAGCCTGCACGAGGAGATCTGGCTGCGCCGTCCACCTGGCTTCACTGGGACTTTCCCTCCTGGCACCCAGTGGAGCCTCCGACGGCCAGTCTACGGTCTCCGCCAGGCACCGCGTGAGTGGCACGACACACTGAGGACTACGCTTGCGGCTCTTGGGTTTGCTCCTTCTACTGCTGACCCGTCGCTGTTTCTGCGCACCGACACTTCACTGCTGCCGTTCTACATCCTCGTGTACGTCGACGACTTGGTCTTTGCCACAGCGGACACTGCTGGACTCGCCTACGTGAAGTCCGAACTGCTGAAGAGACACACGTGCACAGACCTGGGTGAACTGCGCAGCTACCTTGGCTTGCAGATCACTCGGGACAGAGCACGCCGCACCATTACCTTGACTCAGTCACACATGGTGCAGCAGGTCCTTCAGCGCTTCCGCTTCACGTACTCCTCGCCTCAGGCCACTCCTCTGCCTACTCGCCACTCACTCTCAGCTCTGCCTTCGGATGAGTCCGTAGAGTCGAGTGGTCCGTATGCAGAGCTTGTTGGCTGCCTCATGTACCTGATGACCTGCACACGACCTAACCTTGCATACCCTCTGAGCATTCTTGCACGCTATGTTGCTCCTGGGAGACACAGACCAGAGCACATGGCTGCAGCGAAGAGGGTATTGCGCTACCTGTGCAGTACGTCGGGCATGGGGCTTGTGCTTGGAGGGCGGAGTCCAGTGGTCCTTACCGGCCACGCGGACGCTTCTTGGGCTGACGACCAGGCTACGCAGCGGTCGTCACAGGGTTACACCTTCAGCCTTGGTTCCGGCTCTGTCTCGTGGCGGTCTACTCGCTCGTCTTCGGTTCTCGGCTCCAGCTGTGAGGCTGAGATCTACGCCGGGGCCATGGCTGCACAGGAGCTTCGCTGGCTCACCTACCTGCTGACTGACCTTGGAGAGCCGCCTCGTTCTCCTCCAGTGCTGTACGTAGACAACAAGGCCATGCTGGCCTTGTGTCGAGAGCAGCGCTTGGAGCACAGAACGAAGCACATTGCTCTCCGCTACTTCCTTGCTCGTGAGCTGCAGCAGCGTGGTCAGTTGCGACTTGCGTACGTGGCCTCTGAGGCCAACACTGCTGATGTGTTCACCAAGGCACTCGCGCCTTGTGACCATCAGCGCTTTTGCACCCAGCTGGGTCTTGTACCTGTCTTGCCTCACTTGCTCTCCTCTTGACTTCACTTGTACTGTGACATATATATATACCTGCTCTTGCTTGTCTAGTTTTATATATATGTCTGTACTCCTGCATGTGAACTGGCCTCTGGCCCTGCTCTTGTGCTCGGACTGTGTGGTGACTTTGTGATCCACCCTGAGCTTGCTTTGCTTTGCTTGACTGGTCTTGTGACCCCTTGTTCTCCCCCACTTTGCCTATGGGGGTGTGTCAAACATTATATATGTTATGCTTGTGTAGGCTACTGTGGGTTAGCCTATAGGGGGTACACAATTCTAGGGTTTCCTACTTGTACTCATTTTTCACTGCTAGTTCATCCATTCTCACACTAACTGCATCAGATAGTTCTTCAACGTGGGTCCCACTCCTGGCGTCCCTGTAAATCTGTACGCGACCTCCAGCTTCGGCGGGGCTCCCGACATCTTCCGACGGTCTGGGCTCCGGTCGGGCACACTGATTGGCTCAAGCCGTCCCGTCGCTTGGCTTGGAATCAGCTCGCGATATCTCGGAGTGCGCATTTCTCCTTCCTGCGGGCGTCGCAGCCAAGCTGCCGTTACTGGAGTACGGTCCGTTTCCATCCCTGGCATTCTCCCTGGCGACGTGGTAGCTGGACGATTTTCCCATCGAGCGCGTGCCTCTCTTGCCCAGTGTACATCGTATGGCGTCCCGCCGGGATCTGACGCTACTGCTCTGGACGACTCCATACCACCGCGCTGCTCTCTGTCTCTTTGGTGAGGGGTCTGATATATTCTGGGGGTCGAGGCGGCTGAGCGCTTGTTATCCGCCACCGGCGCCCGGTCCGCGGAGGTAGCTGCAGCTGCACGCCAACTGGGTTCTGCTGCAAAGTCATCTCTTCTATAGCTATGTCCTGACCTTAGTCTAAACCGGTCGTTCATCCTAAGTAGGCCTACCGTGGCCGGTAGGCTTCCTTGCTTGTATGTTGAAAGCTCTCAGCCCGCCTCGTCAACCTAGATGCACACAGCTCGGCTGAATGACGAGACAGGGATTAGAAACCCCTTTGATGACTTGCTGGGATTGGCTCCTCCACTTGTCGCTTCTTGAGCGGGGTAGGGATAAACTCTTTTGCTTATAGAGGAAACATACAAGCAAGCAACTGATACATCTTCTGGTGCTTTCTTAAGTATGAGCCGTGGGGTTACCGTTGCGAGGCAACGGTAGTTATTCGCGAGGCCGCTGAGTTTCCCGCTTGGTACACAGTGGCCTCGGTTCTTTCCTTTTTATTCTCGTTACTTCCTTCCTTCCTACTCTGCTCTGTTATGCATTCATATTGCTAGTCCTACGTCCTGATCCAATTTAATGCATGACAACCCCCAGCAGGAGTACCCGCTCCAGCAGCACCGCCAGTAGCACCTCCAGTAGCTCCAGAACCCCCAGCAGCACCTCCACTAGCTCCAGAACCCCCAGCATCACCTCCAGTAGCCCCAGGAGCACCGCCAATCGAACCGCCAGTAGTGGTCTCAGCGCCAACACCCTCAGCAGCACCAGCTCCAGTCGAACCCGCAGGCCCAGCAGCTCCAGTACTCCCAGTACGAGCACCTCCGGGTCCCGCGGCAGCAGCACCCTCAGCTGCCGAAGAACCTCCAGCACCAGCAGCACGCCTCCAGCGCCGGGCAAACCACTCACGCAGCTCCTGTGGGGAGAGTGGCTCTCGGCGAGACGAAGCACTCGGAGAACCTCAAGGCGAAGAACCTCCAGGCTCAGCACCCCCAGGCAAAGCACCTCCAGGCGTAGCACCTCCAGTCTCAGCACCTCCAGGCTCAGCACCCCTAGGCTCAGCACCCCCAGGCTCAGCACCCCCAGGCTCAGCACCCCCAGGCTCCGTACCCGCAGGCTCCGCACCCCCAGGCTCCGCACCCCCAGGCTCAGCACCCCCAGGCACAGCACCCCTAGGCTCAGCACCCTCAGCAGCACCAGAGTCACCAGTGACCTCAACAGGCTCGACCATGTCTACCTGGGACACACCTGAAGGGGCAGGACCCTGAGGGGGGAGGGGGTCTACCGGGGGGGGACCTGGTACCAAGAAGAGTGGGGGTGGGGGGAGGGACGGAGTGCGGTAGGGGAAGAGGCGGTAGAAGGATACCGACTCGTCGAACGTGACGTCCTGGGAGGACAGAACACGGCAAGAGGTGGGGTGGTAGAACTGCCACCCAGGGGCGTCGGGGGGGAACCCCAGGAAGACGCAGGGAGCAGCACGAGGGGACAGCTTGTCCGCAGACAAGTCGCGGACAAACGCCCGAGATCCCCAGACCCGGAACGCCGACGCATCGCCAACCTTCCCCGTCCACAGCAGGGCTGGGGAGGTCTCCGGCCTGGAGACCCTGGGGTGGAGGTTGATCTGATGCGCCGCGTACCTGACCGCAAACGGCCACAGAAAATGGGGGGCAGCCGCATGCATCATAGACGTACGAGCGACGTCCATGACCATGCCAATGCGGCGCTCTGCAATCCCATATTGCTGCGGTGAGTCCGGAAGTGTGAAGGTCTGACGGATGCCTCGTGCACGACAGTAGGCACGCAGAAGGCTTGAGGAGAACTCTCCGCCTCTGTCCAAGTGCAGGCGCAAAACAGGAAAGTCCGAGCCAAAGCTCTGCCTGAGCTGGAGACGAGCTGCGCGGATCCAGTCGATCAGCACCTCAGTGACATCACCCTTGCTGCGCAAGGGGAAGACTGTGGTGTAACGCGAGTAGTCGTCAACCACCAACAGGAAGTAGCGCTCGTGACCTAGTCCACGGACGCGGGTAGGGCCCCACACGTCCATGTGAAGCGTCTGCAACGGAGCCTCTGTCGGAGGAAACTAGGAGGAGTGAGGGGCAGCACGCTGGCGCCCCTCGACACAGGGGACACAGGAAGGGCCAGGGCCCTGAGGAAGGGGAGGGAGGGACCGGGGGAGACCAGACACAAGAAGACGGGAGGCCATGCCTCTGAGCCGAAGCAGAGAGGGGTGACCAAGGCGGTGGTGCCAGAGGAGAGTCTCGTGAGACAGGCGACGACACTAACAGGGGGCAGACTCAGGACCAGACCTGGACGCTGCAGCAAACACCTGACCAGACGAAGGGACCCTACCAGACTCAGGAACTGGAGGAGAAGCAGTGGTCAGTGTGTACAGGCTCGACCCTGGCTGACGTGTAAACGTAGCCAGGTGGCGACCTGTGCTAGCCTCTGTGCAGTGCGTCACCCGCTGACGAGCAGGAGTGAACTGGTGGACACCCGCATCCTGTAGGTCAGCACCACTCACCAGGTTCGTAGAGAACGAGGGGAGGTAGAGACCAGACAGGGTGCCAGAGGGAGCCGCCGGACACGGGAGGACTGTGGAGAAGCGAGACAGGACAGGACCCCCAGAGGGGTCAGCCAGGGACACCGCAACCGGCCGACTAAGCGGCGTGAGTTTGGTGCGGTCCCGAAAGAAGGAGCGAGACGCCCCAGAGTCAAGGGTGAAGGTGTGGGAGGCCGAAGCCGACGCAGTACCTGAGAGCGCGGACTCACTAGTACCTGAGAGTGTAGACTCACCAGTACCTGAGAGCACAGACGCACTGGCACCTAGAGCAGTAGCCTCACAAGCACCTAGAGCAGTAGTACCAATGCCCAGGTCGGGCGGGAAACATCGGTAACAGTCACCCTCATCACTAATTGTCACAGCATACATGGCAGCAAGGATAGCATCAAAGTCAAGATCAAAGATAGCTACACCAGCCCTAGACAGCTCTCCCCAGCGGGGGATCTCCGCGGCCTCCGGGAACTGCTGGCGCCAAGCATCCGTCAGGCGGCCAAAGCAGCGCTGGGCGGTGTGGGTACCCCCACACTGCTCTCCAGCGCGGTTGCCAATGCGAAGAACGTAGGTGCAGGGACCAAAACCCCCACCACGCTGACGCTGCGTGTACCACTCACGGAGCTGCTGAGGGGTGGGGACGTCGCGAGAACGCTGCTGCTGCTGCTGGCGCTGACCACCCCCAGTGCTGCTCCGCTGCGAAGCGCCACTCCGACCACCTCCACCACCGCCACCCCCGCCTCCGCCTCCACCACCGCTACCTCCGCCACCTCCGCTCCCACCGCCACCGCCGCCGCCACCCCCGCCTCCACTGCCGCCATTAGCACCCCCACCCCCGCCACCACCTCCACCGCCACCCCCACTCCCTCCGCCGCCTCCACCTCCACCTCCACCGCCCCCGCTGGCCCCACCCGCTCCCTTGCCCCCCTTGCCCTTGCCAGGGCGGCGTCTCCCGCTAGGGGCAGACGCCGCACCGACCGACTCAAGACCAACGAGGTCGGCCGCAGCGGCAGAGGCGACAGAGGGCAAGAGAGGGGAAGGAGAACACCCCTCAAAGATGGGGGCGCGGGGGTCACCTCGAGAGGCTCCTACAGCGACTATGCTCTTCTCCGCCGCTAGGAGGGCCTTCTCGAGGCTGTCGACTATGAGAGTGGTGGGACAGACCGCGAGGAAGTGGTCCCGGACTACACGAAGGGAGTCAGGGAGGCGAGTGACTAGAAAGTAGAGAGTGATGTACATGGGGGGGGGGGTTCTTGGCGCAGAAGTCAGCAGGAAGCGCAGCGCGGTAGCGGGTGTCACTAGTGCGGAGGTGCGTAATGAGATCAGCGACAGTGGAAAAGGCGGCAAGGTCAGGGAAGAGGAAGGGGAGCATGAGGCGGCTCAGTGCAGCAGTGGCAGGGGAGGAGTAGCGCGCAACTACAGCGTCGTACAAGGTCTGAGCACTCTTGTACTGACTAAAGTGCGCGCGCTCAGCGGTAGGCAGGTGGCGACGCACAGCAAGACGTGCAGCAGCGTCGCGTGTGGCCCACTGGGAGCGGACAGTGGGGTCAGCATCAGCAGCAGGGGCAGGGACGGCGCCAGAGGTGAGGTCAAAGAGAGAAAGACCGTCTGCCCTATCGCACTGTAAGAACAGCTGCATGTCGTCTACCCAGACCTCAAAGTCAATGGCGCGACCCTCAGCGTCAAAAGCTAGGACACTAGGGGTAGCCATGACAACAGTCGACGATCTCACCAGACAGGGTGGGTCGGGCAGCTCAGGGGCACAGCAACACGGCATCACTGCTGCTCGGCCGGCCCAGCAGCTCCGAGGGACCAGGCGGCTCGGGCGGCTCGGGCGGCTCGGGTACTCAGCGGCTCGGGCGGCTCGGGCGACTCGGCTCCTCAGCAGCAAAGGCGGCTCGGGCGGCTCGGTTCCTCAGCGGCACAGGCGGCTCGGCTCCTAAGCGGCACAGGCGGCTCGGCTTCTCAGCGGCACACGCGGCTCGGCTCCTCAGCGGCACAGGGGTCCGGGCGGCTCGGGTGGAGCAGATGGCACGGGCGGCTCGGGTGGAGCAGATGGCACGGGCGGCTGGGTGTCACAGCGGCGTAAGGGCGGCGTGGGGCAGAGGCGGCGGCGTGCAGTCGGGACGGCGGCATGCAGCCGAGAGGGCGGCGTGCGGTCGGGACTGCGGCGTGCGGCCGGGACGGCGGCGTGGGGGGGGGGGGGGCGGGACGACGACGTGAGCCGCAGGTAGGGCGGCGGTGGGCCGCAAGGAAGGGCGGCGGGTGGGTCGCAGGTAAGGCGACTGGTGGGCCGCAGTGAAGGGCGGCGCGAAGCCGCAGATAAGGGCGGCGACGGGCCGGGGCGGCGTGAAGCCGCAGGGAAGGGCGGCGTAGAGCCGCAGGTAAGGGCGGCGACGGGCCGGGGTGGCGTAAGGCCGCAGGTAAGGGCGGCGTGAGGCCGCAGGAAAGGGCGGCGTTGGGCCGGGGTGGCGAGAGGCCGCAGGTAAGGACGGCACGAGGCCGCGGGAAGGGCGGCGACGGGCCGGGGCGGCGCGAAGTCGCAGGTAAGGGCGGCGCGAAGCCGTCTGTAAGGGCGGCGCGAAGCCGCAGGTAAGGGCGGCGACGGGCCGGGAGAAGGGCGGCGCGCTGGAGCCGCTAAGGCGGCTCGACGCGACCATAAGGGGGGGGGCACGACGAGCCGCTAGGTGCGACCCGACGGGTCGCTAAAAAAAAAGGTAGCGCGCGCCTCGAGGCGCGCTTCGGTGGGCCCAAGGAACAGTCCCTAGGAGGGGACCTGCTCTGATTCCATGTGAAAATGAGAACGAGAATGAATCAACTATGAATGAAGTGAGTACATATAGGAAACCCTAATTGGGTTGTACCCCCTATGGGATACCCCACTATAGCCTACACAAAATATATATAAGCTATAATGTTCTGACACTTCGTACTCGGTAGAGTCGGCTCCTGCAGCATACAGGAATGCCTTCTCATAAAACTTCACATCGTAACACTCCCCTTCATTCCTGGGTGCGGGTGGAGTTGACTCGTTTGACTACTCCGGTGAGGTCAGAGCAGTGCTTGTACTGCTGACGTGGTAGGCGCTTGGTGAGGAAATCTGCTGCCATTTCGGTGGTTGGGCAGTAAGCGAGGTCCACTTTGCCTTGGTCGATTTCGTCTTTGACGAAAAAATATCGAAGCGCGATGTGCTTCGTGCGGTTCACGAATCCTGGCTTGTTCGCGATTTTGATGGCGCTCTGGTTGTCACAGTGGAGACGAAAGGTAGGCGAGGTTGGAATTTTCGCCTCCTGCAGCAGCTCCTGCAGGTACAGGCCTTCGCGGACTGCTGCTGTCGCGGCGATATATTCTGCTTCAGCTGATGACAGGGCAACTAGCTCCTGCTTCTTGGAGTTCCAGGAGATTGGTCCAGTTGGTTCCAGGCGAAAACGAAGCCGGTTCGGGACCATCGATTTGCAGGATCAGCTGCGTGGTCTGCATCCACGTAGCCGTTGAGGTTGAAGGAGGTTGTCGTCAGCGTGGAGTAGGAGAGTCCGATGTCAGGTGTGGAGATAAAGTACTGTAGGGCGCGCTCCAGGTCCAGCTGGTTCTCAGCTACTGGCTTGCGAGAGTACTGCGCCAGTTGGCTAGCGATGTAGGCAAGGTCGGGTCGGTAGGTGACAGAGGCGAACAGCAGGCACCCCAACTTCTGCTGGTACATTTGGAGTCCTGCAGGCGACAGAGGTTTGTTGTCCGGTTTGTAGGTGGTGCTCGGGCTGCGGTAGGGGGTTGAGAGTGGTGCGGGTGAAATGTTGAAGCGCTCCCCCAGCTGCTCTGCGTACTTGGAGGCTGACAGGTGAATTTCCTCTGGCGCGTAAGTGATGTTTAACCCCAAAAACTGCTTTACTTCAAGGTTAATGGTGGTATCCACGCGTTGCGCCAGGTTCTCCTGAAACTGGTCGAGGAGTTTGTTGCAGGTCCCCGTATACAGCAGGTCGTCGACGTAGACTGTCAGGAGGATGTAGTCGCCGCTGAAGTGGAGGCGATACATTCCCGGGTCGTGTGGGAGTTGTTTGAAGCCGATTTCGAGGAGGATTTTGTGCAGGTGCTGCTGCCAGAGTCGTGGCGCCTGTTTGATTCCGTAGAGTGACTTCTTCAGTTGGCAGACCCTGGGGTCACCTTCTCCGTAGGTGTGTGGCTGTTCCACAAAGATGGTGGCATCCACCAACGCGTATAGAAACGCGTTCTTCACGTCGATCTGTCGCAGTGGTAGGTGCTTCGCGGCAGCAATAGCGAGTAGAATCCGGACTGAGGTGTGGCGGCTGACGGGAGCGAAGGTTTGGTCGAAGTCTATGCCGTGACGCTGATCGTACCCGCGTACGACCCATCGTGCTTTGAAGCGCTCAATGGTACCGTCAGCGTTAGTTTTGAGACGGAAAACCCATTTTCCGCTGAGCACCCTCCTCCCCTTCACTGCTGCACGATCGACTAGGACCCAAGTGTCGCGCGATTCTAGTGCTTTTAGTTCCGCATCCATTGCAGCACGCCACTCCTTGACGTGAGGGCCGGTTAGGGCCTGGCGGGGGTTCTTAGGTTCCACGGTCCGCGCGAGCGTAGAGACGGACGTGTGCAGGCCAAGAAGTTGGAGACCTGACACGTTGGTAGTGTCTTCAGTGGTGGGGACTTCAATCACGTCGTCATCTCCGCTCTCGTAGCCGGGTGCGGCGGTGCTTGGTTCTGTCTGGCGCCGTGATGGTCCTGGCGCGGGGTCTTCATCGCTGTCATCGTTGTTGCGCGGGCGAGGGGGGATGTTGGGATGTTCGTCGGTGTCGTTGCTGTCCAGAACAGCTGCTACTGCTTCATCTTCGGGGGTCGCGAAGCTGCGGCCGCTGTTGGCGTAGCTACGAGCCTGGTTACGGCGTTCGTCCTCGATCCACTGCGTCAAGGTGAGTCGTTCGTAGAACGCAGGGACAATTTCCTGGTTGTCCATGTCAAGGATGAGCCATCCTTTATGTTCTAGACTGAGTCCGAGATGAACTCCCCAGCGCGCACGATGAACGAACTTGCCGATTATGGCTGAAGTGGGCCGATATTGTACCATGCACCCCCAAACCCTCAGCATGGAGGGATCTCCCCTTGAACCGGTCCACTTCATGTGGGGTGACAGGTTGTCCCTGTTGGCGGTGGTTGAGAGAAGGTTGTGCAGGCGCGCCGCGTGATTCATGACGTACGGCCAAAAATTCTTAGGCAGGCCGGACTGGTTCATGATGGTGCGAACTTTAGTCATGAGGGTTTGATTGACCCGCTCGGCAACGCCTTGCTGCTGGTGAGCGTAGGGAAGGGAAATCTCGTGCTTGATCCCCTTCTCGGTGAGCACGCTCTCTAGTTCGTGGCTGCGAAATTCTTTTGCCCCATCACTCTGCCAGATCTTCAGTTTCCTTCCGGACTGTCGCTGCGCGTGCGCGAGGAAGACACGGAACACCTCCGGTGCTTTGGAGCGGGCGTCAACATTGGCAACCCACACGTGGCGTGAGTAGGCGTCGATGAAGGTCAGCGTGTACTTTTCGCCGTTGAGTCCGTCACAGGTGAGTACGATGAAATCGCTGTACACCTTCTCTAGTTTCTTGTAGCGGTTGGTGCTTGGCTCCAGAGAGGGATAGGCAGCGTGAGAGAGTGCAGCTGTGGGGCAAACTGTGCAGGTGGTTGGGTGGGGGGTGGTGTGTTGTAACTCCGTCCCATCGGGGCGCAGGAGTGCTCCTGGCAGAAAGATCTTTGCACGGAAGCAATTGGCGAGTGTCTGGCGCGAGGGGTGTCCCATTCGCTGGTGCCAGAGGTCATCTTCGGCACGGATGCCGGAAGTGCGTTTGTAGCGGGTGTGGTACTCTGCTGCCTCCTCCGCTGTGAGTTCTGGAATCTGGAGCGGGGGTTCTTCCGCTTCTCCTGGTTCTGCTTCGTTGTTCGCCTCCTCTGCTTCTGCTTCTGCTGTTGCTTCCCCTTCTGCAGGTGCCGTTGAGAGATACAGGGCGAGAAATTCGCGATCGGGAATGATCGTGAGTGGGGTCGTGGTGCCTTCGATGAAGCGGGCGTACGGATCTGGGCGGAAGATTGGACCGAGTGAGTCTCGCGGAGGTGTTGGCGGTGTATTCCCCTCCTCAATCTCCGACCGGGGATCACGCCAGCGATAGGGTGAGCGAGGTGGTTCGTCAGTGCGGGGGGGTCGACCGAGGGGAATGGTGATTCGAGGTGATGCGTTGCCGCGCTCAGCTTGCAATTCTTGTTCAGCTTCCTCTAATTCCTTTTGCGTGAGCTCCCCTTCGGAAGGCTCATTGTCTCCCCATCCTCTGGTGGTGGTCGTGCCGGTTCCCCATGCTCCAGTTGCGGAACCCCAGAGTGCACCTTCTTCCGGATCAGCGGGCTCTTTGCCCCATCCTCCGCGCGCAGTGTCTGGGTCCCATCCTGCCGCGATGTGCTCCTCATACAGCTTCTGCCTCTTCTCCGCTTGGGCTTTCTCCTGTTCTTCTTTGACGCTCAGCTCTTCTGGTGCATCATGATCTTTCCAGGCAGGGTCAATCTCGCGGCGATAGACTTCGCGAGTGTACGGACGTGGACGTCCTTCGTCGTCGAGAGTGCGCGTGTTGGCTTCGAGGACGAATCGTAGGGAGTCCGAGTAAGGCCTTGGTCTCTCCTGCTGTTTTTTGGCCAAATTCCTCGTTTGGCTCGCCGAATATGCGGTGTCATGATACGGCGAGTTCTTCTGTAGTCATGCCTGCTGGTTGTGTCTCAGCGCTTTCTGCTTCCTGAATTGCCGCTTGCTCCTTTTCCACTTGCTCCGTTCGACTTGCGGTTGGCGTGTGACAGGTGGTGCACAGTCCGTGAGCGTCAGTGTCGTGAAGATTGATTTCACGCGGGTGAGGACTTCGGCGAACCCACGGTCTTCCATCCGGATGCTCCCAAGACTCCTTGTTCATGAAGCCGAAGTCGAGGGGGACAAGGTCCACGAGCTCGTCTGACGAGGCTTGACAGGAAGGTATGTCGAAGTCTAGGATATAGATCCCGTTGATGGAACGCGCTCGTCCGAGGTACTTGAATGCCTCAGGAGGAGTGTCCGGGGGAGCGTAGGTGAGGATGAGATCGCGCGTTGCAAGGTCCGTGTGGATGATGACGCCGCAATCGCGTAGTTGTCCAGCAGAGAGCAAGTTGAAGCGCAGGTTCGGGACGTAGAGTACGCCGTTGAACAAGATGTGAGTGTCGCTGTCTCGTGCTTGCAGGACGACGAGTCCTTGCGAGTTTGCGCGCAGTTGCTCGTTGTTGGCGACGGTGACATAAGTTGCAGGGGCGCGACTTAGGTTAGAGACATAGCGCGTGGACCCCACCATGTGGTGACCGCAGCAGCTGTCAAGGTACCAGGTGTTGTAGTTGTCGGTGTTGTTGTGGCGCAGCAGCAGCGCCAGTCGTGGAGTTACCAGGGTGGCCTTGAAGCGCTTGTGGAAGTGAGGATCTTCGTTTTTCTTCCATCCCACTGGTACGTAGTGCTGATTTTCGTGAGGCGGGCTTTCCCGCAGTGTGATTGGAAGGTTCCAGTCCTGCTCGTCTTCGTCGTACAGGTAGTAGTGATCCTCGGTGAAGGGATTATTCCATCCCTCTTCTAGTTCCAGTAATCTTCCTTGGACTTCGTTCTCCTCGTCAGGTTCAATGGTGCGCCGGCGTCGTGTTGTCATATTTGCGATGACGTTCCTGGGAGCTCCTGACTGTGATCCTTGATTTTGTTGGTGTTGCGCAGGAGGACGAGCTTGCTGATGCTGAGATTGAGGATGACGAGCGTCTTGTCGGCCGACCCATTTGTTGTGGTGAGTGGAATTTGGGTGGCGGTAGTTGGATCGGGATTTGCATCGATCCGTTGAGTGTCCGAAAACTTTACATATTTTGCAGTAATGGCGCCTTGGTTGTCATCGCTCTTCTCGGTTGTCCGTGTAGAAGGCGAGGTGCTCTCGGCGCGGCGCGGAGCTTGTTCTGCTTGAGTCCATATCTTGTTGTTCGGACAGGAGTGCGGCGCATAGCGCGGCTTCTGAAATTGTTCCTCGTTGTCGGAGTAACGCCTTGCAGGGCTTCCACTCAAGCCCGAGTCCTTGAAGGACTATATTGACGAAGATCTCTTCTGAGATCGTACTCCCATGCTTCGTGATCTGGTCACGGATGTTGCGACAGCGGTTAATATATGGATTTGCCTTCTCCCCGTGCCCCATCTTTATCTCCAGGAGTTGCTGGAGAAGCCTGCTGGAGGTGACCGAATCCTTCGGCTGGTAAACTTCAACGAGGTGCTTCCAGGCTTCCATTGCTGGAGCGTCGCTCTCTTTGTAGGAGCGTATGTTGCGTTGTTCCGCAGGCGTCATGTTGCGTAGTAGTACGCTGTAGGCCATGAGGGACTCACTGTAGTACTGAGCCCTGGCGACGTCGGTGTTTTCCACCGGTTTAGAGTAAGAGCCGTCGAAGTAATGGTAGATCCGCGCCGTTTGTAGGAGGAGCTCCAGCTCAAAACTCCATGTGTAAAAATCCTTGCCGTCGAACGCGGCAGTAGTCTTAATTTTTGAAACGCTGAGAAAGCGTGTTTGCGCAGAGTTGATAGCCTCATCACTTGGACGGGGGGCAGTTGTTGCTGATTTGTTTGTGTCGAGGGAGAAGGTGTGCGCGGCGGTATCACGGCTTTTCTCAGCCGATTGTCCAGGTTGTGCTGGTTGGGAAGAGATTCCCGCATCGCCTTTGCGCAGTTCTTGGAGTTCTTTCTCCATAGTTGAAAGTCGAGCGAAAAGTTGCTCGAGGGCGGCAGTGCCGATCGTGGTTGTCGCCTCACTTGTCGCAGCTGGATTGGGTTGTCCTTCAGCCGTCAGATTTGCTTGGCCTCCGGATCCTCCGGCCATCTTGGTCTTGGAGCGTGTGCCGCTCGCCAGGTCTTGATTCGGCGAGTTTTACGGAAGTGAGGTTGCGAAGAATCCCTGAGTAGCTCTCATACCATGTTACAATCCCAAGTAGGGTTTACCAAAGGATCGCTCAGGGTTGATCGCAGAGTGGTATTGCAGCGGAAGTTTAGACCTCAGGTCAGAGTGAATGTAAAATGACTGAGATGATAATAACATGCATACATCGGGTTTATATAAGAGTACAAGGGAATACGAAAGGACCTAGGCTAGCCATGTACTCTAAGGGGTACATTCCCTTATTGTGACTGAATTCGAAGAAAAAACTGTGCGTCGCGGGTGTTGGGTTGAGAAGCCCTAGGATCTTTGTAGAGCTTAAGGTCTGAGTAGGATTGTAATAGCGGAAGCGTTGAAATAAAGAGTGATTGAACCACCTTGCGCTAGTATCTGAGGGCAAAGTGAGTTGATTAAACAAGCAAATACAAAGGTTTATATAAGAGTACAAGGAATACGAATAGATAAGTTTAAACCGTTTTACTGTTGCGATTCGATACAGTGCGACTCGGGCAACTGCTCAATGTCGAGTCAGCTGTGTGTCCTTGCTGTCGCGCTGTAATTGTCGAGTCAAAGGTCGCTGACCTTTGACTTTCCCGTAACCTCCAGGCGGTTACCCTAACCTCCGAGGGTTGACTCGCGATCCTTCGATTCGGACTGCTTCGCTAGTGTCCTGAGTTTCGACACGACAGAGGCGCTTAGGACTTATTGTTCCAAACACTCCCCTTCGCTTCTGGAGTGTCGCTGATGGTGACGTGGCCTTGTCCAGTCAGCAGCATGCAGTACTCGAACTTCTGTTTTCCGAGTTTCTTGGTCAAATAATCGGCTGCCATCTTGGACGTGGGACAGTAGGATAATTCGAGTTTCCCTTTCTCGATCTCGTCCTTCACGAAGAAGTATCGCAGAGCGATATGCTTCGTTCTGTTCGCGAATCCGCTTTTGTTGGCGATGCGAGTTGCAGATTGGTTGTCGCAGAACAGGGTGAAGTTGGGTAACTCGGCTAACTTTGCTTCTTCTAGCAGCTCGCGAAGGTAGAGTCCTTCCTTGGTGGCTGAGCAGAGGGCGATATATTCTGCTTCAGCTGAAGAGAGAGCGATTAGTTCCTGCTTACTCGACTGCCAGGAGATAGGTCCGATAGGCTCGAGACGATAGACGTAGCCAGTGCGAGAACGCCTGTTATCGGAATCGCCGGCATGGTCAGCATCGACGTAGCCGATCAGTTTCGTTGTCGTAGCTTCGCCCTTGTGGTAGGTCAGGCCAATCGTCGGTGTGCTCACGAAGTAGTGAAGTGCGCGATCGAGCTCCGCCATGTGCTCTGCTTCGGGTTTCTTGAGATAGGTGGCGAGTTGACTCGCGGAGTAGGATAGATCCGGGCGACAAGTGACGGCTGCAAAGAGGAGGCAGCCCAGCTTCCTCTGGTAGTCTCGTATTCCGGCAGCTTTGAGTGGAGCGGAATTTCCTTTGCCGCTTCCTGTCGTGTGGCGGTATGGCGTGGCGATGGCGGTAGGTGTGAGCGAGAAGCGCTTGGCGATAGTGTCGGCGTATTTCTCGGCGTTGAGGTAGATAGCATTTTCTTCTTCGCGGATGTTGAGCCCGAGATACTGGGTGACGGTGGAGGAGACGGTGAGCGTGAGGTCCTTCTGCAGCTCCCCTTCGAACCAGGTGATGACGGCGTCGGTGGAGCCGATGTAAAGCAAGTCGTCGACATAGACGATCAGTAAGATGTAGTCTGCGCCTTTGGTGAGGCGATACATTCCTTGGTCGTGAGGCAGTTGTCGGAATCCGATGCGGGTGAGGCGGGTGTGTAGGTGATGTTGCCACAGTCGCGGGGCTTGTTTGATTCCGTAGAGCGATTTCAGTAGTTGACAGACTTGGTTGGGGTTTCCGTGAGTGCCGTGTGGGAGTTCGACGAAGATTTCGGCGTCGACGGGTGCGTAGAGAAATGCGTTGGCAACATCGATCTGTCGCAGCTTTTTCTTCTTCATGGCGGCGACGGCGAGGAGAATTCGAAGAGAGGTATGTCGACTGACTGGGGCGAAAGTCTCGGTGAAGTCTCGTCCTTGTTTCTGGTCGAATCCACGCACGACCCAGCGTGCTTTGAACTTCTCGATTGTGCCGTCAGCTTTCGTCTTGATGCGGAAGACCCATTTCCCGGTGAGAATGGTCTTGTTCCGTGCCACGCTTGCGGGAACGACCTTCCAGGTGTTGCGTTCCTCCAATGCCTTTAATTCCCTGTCCATGGCTTCACGCCATTTCTCCTAGTGTTCCCCCCCCAGAGCCTGCTGAACTGTCGCAGGCTCTTTAGGAAGAGTGTTGCCGGCGTTCCCGTGGACTGCGGTGACGAGACCGAGGATTTGCAGCCTAGTCTGTGAGTATCAAGGGAGTTCTGGATCCTCAGGATAAGCTGCTTCGTCTCCCGCATCTGGGTCGGGTATGAAATTTGGCCCTATCCTTTCTGCTTCGTTGGTGTTGACTGTCGCAGGTGTTACGTAACCGTTGTCGGCGAAATGGTAGAAGACTTCGGCGTTGTTACTGTCGCGAGAATTGTCTTCATCCATGGGCACGTCGACGGAGCAGTACGGGAGAGGTCCGGCTTCTTCCGATGCGTTGTCGACGTTCTGTTCGTCCCAGTCTGCTTCGTCCGCTGCTGAGGCGAAGGCTCGGTCACCACGAAAGCCACCTGTGAGATCCCGATTCTCGTGCAAGTTGGCGAGGTACGTCTGAAGGGTGAGTCGTTCGTAGAAGATCACATCACGTGCTGCTACTGTTTCTTTTGTGTGGACGTCGAAGATTCTCCACGCGTTGTAATTTTTCTCGATGCCGAGGTGTAGTCCCCACTGTGCTCGTTGCGAAAATCTTCCCGCTCGTGCTTCTGGGGGTCGGTACTGTACCATGCATCCGAAGACTCGTAACATTTTTGTGCTGCCCAGCATTCCTATCCACAGCAGATGCGGTGATGCGTTGTTCGGGAGTGACGACGACGACAGCAAGTTGTGCAGCATGACACCATGGTCCATTGCTGCTGGCCACTGGTGGTTGGGTAGCCGCATGCCACGTAGCAGTTTGCGCATGCTGTTCTGCAGAGTCCTGTTCATTCTTTCTGCAACACCTTGCTGCTGATGTGCGTAGGGAAGGGAGAGGAGTTTCTTGATCCCCCTTTCCGCCAGAAACTGCTTGAAGCGCTGAGAGGTGTACTCGCCACCTCCGTCTGACTGGAAGCTTTTCAGCTGCGTTCCTGATTCCCTCTCTGCTATCGGTAGCCAGGCGGCGAACGCTGCGAGTGCCATGTCGCGGCTGGGTAGGTTGCGATGCCAGACGTATCGAGTGGCGGCGTCGATGAAGGTGATCGTGTAATTATAGGTCACTTGGCCTGGTTCTCGATTGTAGAGGATGTCGCTGTAAACCTTTTCGAGTGGTGCGTATGCAGGTGCGCTCGTGTTGTGGTGAGAAGAAAACGGTCGATGGGGTAAGTCGGCTTCAGGGCAGATGTGGCAAGTTCCTCGTGCCCGTTGAAGTTCTCTGCCGTCGAGTAGTTGTAGCGAATCTTTATCTAGAACTCCTGCTCGTATCGTGTTGTTTAACACTGTATTGCTTGGATGTCCTGTGCGTGCGTGCCAGATGTCTTCGGAGGCGCGGTGTCCGGGTGAACGTTGATATGCGTCGGAGTTGGAGTAGAAGCTGGCGACGAAGTTGGCGCTTCGGTGGACTTCTCGTTGAGTCGGGTTCAGCTGTTGTGCGGGTGTTGGTGGTGCTTCGTCGACGATGACTGGTGTCGTTGTTCCTGCTGCTGCCGATGTTGTTGCTGCTGCCGATGTTGTCTCTGCTGTTGCCGATGTTGTCTCTGCTGCTGCCGATGTTGTCTCTGCTGCTGCCGTTTGTTGAATTGTTGCTAATGCTCGTGTTCGCTCTGCTTCAGGGATGGTGTGTGAGTACCAGAAGCCTCCTGGGCTGAAGTCGGGATCGAGGTCCGGAGGGTGTGTCCAGTCGGTAAAGTTGACGATGGCGTCGCTGTCTGCAGTGCCCAGTTCGGGGACGAAGTCAAGAACGAACACGTTGTTCTTCAACACTGCTTTCCCGATGTAGAGGCCGCCCTTCCCATGGTATAACTTAAACTCCTGGGTGGTGTTGTCGGCTTCCAAGTGAATCCCCTTCGCCATCAGCTGGCTAACACTCAGTAAGTTGTAACCGAGTCCTTCTGCGATGAGTACTTTTGACATGTGTAGTATGACGTTAGTCTCTCTTGATTGAAGCTGAACGACTCCTTGTCGTCTTGTGCGCAGGTTCTGGTTGTTGGCGACCGTGATGACTACTTCTCGCTGGAGTCGATGTTCGCGCTGTACGAAGCGCCCGGAGGAGCACATGTGTTGTCCGCAGCAACTATCCAAGAACCAAGTGTCTTGGCCGGACGGTTTGCTTTGAGCGATGGCGGCGTACGTCGGATTCGGCTGGAGTGATTCGCGGCGAGGCGTCCTGTTGTCGAGCTCTTCTTCCAGTGAGTAGTGCGGTGGTGATTCGGTTGTGCACGAATCGGTTATCTTCACCATGCAGTTGACTATGTTTCTTGCTCCTTGTGCAGGTTGTCCAGTTGGAGTCGTTGAAGCTTGGATTGTGGTCGTCGGACTTGCTTGCGTTGAAGTAACTTGGGAGCTTGAAGGCCGTAGTTGTCGCTGTGGTGTTGTCTGACGAGACGGGCAATGCGTGCGAGGATGGCCCGAAGTCTTGCAGATGTGGCAGAACGGAGGTACCGTTTTTACTTGCTGTTGTCGATTGTTGTTGCCGTTGTGTCGTCGCTGAGTGTGAAAAGCAAATTCTGGTGCTAATGCTTTCTTCTTGTGTCTTTCTTCTTGCAGGTCCATGTCCTGCTGCTCAGCATGAATTTCGGCGCAGAGTGCCGCTTCGGAGATCCTCCCGTGTGCTCGTAATATGGCGCGAGTGGAGCGCCAGTGGGGGCCGAGACCGCCGATGACCACCGTGACAAAGGCGTCTTCTGAAATTGACCCGCCGCATCGAAGAAGCTTGTCGCGCAGTTCGCGGCAGCGGCTGATATAAGCCATGCCTTTCTCGCCTGGTTTCATTTCAATCGTTGTCAACTGCGCCATTAACCTGCTTTGGTTTACGCTGTCTATTGCTTGATACAGGTTCTTCAGGTGGTTGTACGCGAGCTCCGCGGAGTTGCCGTAGCCTCGGTAAGTCCTGATGTTCTGCTGCTGGGTTGGGGTGTCAGAACATTATAGCTTACTTATTTGTGTAGGCTATAGTGGGGTATCCCATAGGGGGTACAACCCAATTAGGGTTTCATATTTGTACTCACTTCATTCATAGTTCACTCATTCTCGTTCTTTCTTTCACATGGAATCAGAGCAGGTTCCCTCCTAGGGACTGCTTCTAGGGCCCACCGAAGCGCGCCCCGAGGCGCGTATTTCCTTTTTTTTAGCGACCCGTTGTGTCGCCCCCAGCGGCCCGTCGCGCCGCCCTTCCCTTAGCGGCCCCGCCGCCCTTCGATCGCGGCTCCGCCGCGCTTCCTTAGCGGCCCCGCCGCCCTTCGATCGCGGCCCCGCCGCCCTTCGATCGCGGCCCCGCCGCCCTCTGCTAAGCAGCCCCGCCGCCCTCTACTAAGTGGCCCCGCCGCCTTGCTCACGCGGCCCCGCCGCCCTCTGCTACGCGGCCTCGCCGCCGCGTCGCCCGTGCACCTGCCCGTGCACCCGCCCGTGCACCTACCCGTGCGGCCGCCAGTGCAGCCGCCCGTGAGCACCCTGCGAGCCGCCCCGGCCGCCCGTGCATCCGCCCGTGCATCGCCCGTGAGCCGCCCCAACCGCCCGTGCAGCCGCCCGCGAGCCGTCCCAGCCGCCCGTGCGGCCGCCCGTGAGTCGCCCGCGAGACGCCCGCGCCGCCCAAGCCGCCCGAGCCGCCCGCGAGACGCCCACGCCGCCCGAGCCGCCCGAGCCGCCCGCGAGACGCCCGAGCCGCCCGAGCCGCCCGAGCCGCCCGAGCCGCCCGAGCCGCCCGAGCCGCCCGAGCCACCCGAGCCGCCCGAGCCGCCCGAGCCGCCCGAGCCGCCGGAGCCGCCCGAGCCGCCCGAGGAGCCGATCTTCTGCTCCTGTGGGGCTCCTACTGCTCCTGGGCCGGCACAGCTGATGTGCTGCCGTGTTGCTGTGTCGCTGTGCTACCCGACTCTTCCTGCCCGGTGAGACTGTCAGTTGCTACAATGGCCACCCCCAGTGTCCTGACTTTTGACGCTGAGGGTCGCGCCATTGACTTTGCGGTCTGGATTGAGGACCTGCAGCTGTACTTACTGTGCGATGCGATCGATGAGGTTTCTCTCTTTGACTTTGTCTCTGGCGCTGTCCCTACCCCTCCTGCTGATGCTGACCCCACTGTTCGCTCCAAGTGGGTTACACGCGATGCTGCTGCACGTCTTGCTGTGCGTCGCCACCTCCCTTCTTCTGAGCGTGCACACTTTAGTCAGTGCAAGACCGCTCAGGCCTTGTACGACGCTGTAGTTGCGCGCTACTCCTCCCCTTCCACTGCTACACTGAGTCGCCTCATGCTACCGTACCTCTTCCCACAGTCACTGACCTCTTTACCCACCTTCGCGCTAGTGACACTCGCTACCGAGCTGCGCTTCCTGCTGCCTTCCTTGCCGAAAACCCCCCTCCCATGTACATCACCCTCTACTTTCTAGTCACCCGTCTCCCTGAGTCCCTTCGTGCTGTTAGGGACCAGTTTCTCTCTGTCTGTCCCACCACCCTCACTGTCGACCTCCTTGAGAAGTCCCTGCTAGCGGCCGAGAAGAGCATAGTCGCTGTAGGGGCCTCTTGTGGTGACCCACGGATGTCTCTGCGTCCGTCCACTGCTCCTCTGCGTGCCCCTTTGCCTTCTCCTCCTGAGTCCTCTCTTCCTGCTCTTCCTGACCCGGAGTCGGACTCTCTTTGTGCTGCCAGTCCCACTGTCACGCGTCTCCTTGCTACTGCTGTCACTGACCCTTCCTTCGAGTCTTCTGCTGCGTCTGCCCTTGTCACTGAGCTTGTCGACTTTGCTGCGCGCTGTCGTCTAGACTACGCTGCTAGTCTTGTCGTTGAGTCTGAGTCTGCCTGTCCTCCGTCCGTCGGGGGTGAGTGTGCCCTAGGCACGGACGTCCTTGAGGACAGGCAGGAGGAGTTCCAGTGTCTGGCCGCCGCTTCACCTCATCTCGCGTCTGTACTGCTCGCCCCTGAGGGAGACCCGGATGCACTAGACATCCCGACTCCGCGCTCTTACGCGGAGGCGATAGAGGGTCCCTACTCCTCTTAGTGGCAGGCAGCTATGGATGCAGAGATGGCTTCCTGGAAGTCCACAGGCACCTACGTTGACGCTGTTCCCCCTCCTGGGGCGAACATCCTCAGTGGCATGTGGATCTTCAGGGTGAAGCGGCCGCCGGGTTCTCCGCCTGTCTTCAAGGCGCGTTACGTGGCTCGTGGCTTCAGTCAGCGGCAGGGAGTTGACTACTTTCAGACCTTCTCCCCCACCCCGAAGATGACCACTCTTCGGGTACTGCTGCACGTTGCTGCTCACCGTGACTATGAGCTGCACTCTCTCGACTTCAGCACTGCTTTCTTGCAGGGCAGCCTGCACGAGGAGATCTGGCTGTGTCGCCCACCTGGCTTCACTGGGTCTTTCCCTCCTGGTACCCAGTGGAGTCTCCGGCGTCCAGTCTACGGTCTCCGCCAGGCGCCACGTGAGTGGCACGACACACTGAGGACTACGCTTGCGGCACTTGGGTTTGCTCCTTCTACTGCCGACCCGTCGCTGTTTCTGCGCACCGACACCTCTCTGCCGCCGTTCTACATCCTCGTGTAAGTCGACGACTTGGTCTTTGCCACAGCTGACACTGCTGGACTCGCCTACGTGAAGTCCGAGCTGCAGAAGAGACACACGTGCACTGACCTTGGTGAACTGCGCAGCTACCTTGGCTTGCAGATCACCCGGGACAGAGCACGCCGCACCATTACCCTGACTCAGTCACACATGGTGCAGCAGGTCCTTCAGCGCTTCGGCTTCACGTACTCCTCGCCTCAGGCCACTCCTCTGCCTACTCGCCACTCGCTCTCAGCTCTGCCTTCGGATGAGTCCGTAGAGTCGAGTGGCCCGTATGCAGAGCTTGTTGGCTGCCTCATGTACCTGATGACCTGCACACGACCTGACCTTGCATACCCTCTCAGCATTCTCGCACGCTATGTTGCTCCTGGGAGACACCGACCAGAGCACATGGCTGCAGCGAAGAGGGTGTTGCGCTACTTGTGCAGTACGTCGGGCATGGGGCTAGTGCTTGGAGGGCGGAGTCCAGTGGTCCTCACTGGGCACGCGGACGCTTCTTGGGCTGACGACCAGGCTACGCAGCGGTTGTCACAGGGTTACACCTTCGGCCTTGGTTCCGGCTCTGTTTCGTGGCGGGCTACCCGCTCGTCTTCTGTTCTCGGCTCCAGTTGTGAGGCTGAGATCTACGCCGGGGCTATGGCTGCTTAGGAGCTTCGCTGGCTCACCTACCTGCTGACCGACCTTGGAGAGCCGCCTCGTTCTCCTCCAGTCCTGTACGTAGACAACAAGGCCATGCTGGCCTTGTGTCGAGAGCAGCGACTGGAGCACAGGACAAAGCACATTGCTCTCCGCTACTTTCTTGCTCGTGAGCTACAGCAGCGTGGACAGTTGCGACTTGCGTACGTGGCCTCTGAGGCCAACACTGCTGATGTCTTCACCAAGGCACTTGCGCCTTGTGATCATCAGCGTTGCTGCACGCAGCTAGGTCTTGTGCCTGTCTTGCCTCACTTGCTCACTTCTTGACCTTGCTTGTACCTTGACCTATATTTACTCTTGCTCTTGTTTGCTTGACTCTTGTATATCTCTATATATGATCTTGCATGTGAACTGGCCTTGTGGCCCTTGAACTTGTGCTCGGAATGTGTGGTGACTTTGTGATCTACCCTGAGCTTTGCTTTGCTTTGCTTGACTGGTCTTGTGACCCCTTGTTCTCCCCCACTTTGCCTATGGGGGTGTGTCAGAACATTATAGCTTACTTATTTGTGTAGGCTATAGTGGGGTATCCCAGAGGGGGTACAACCCAATTAGGGTTTCATATTTGTACTCACTTCATTCATAGTTCACTCATTCTCGTTCTTTCTTTCACATGGGGTGATGTTCCTCAGCAGAATCGTGTACGCCATCATCGATTTATATGAATATTGCTGCTTCTCAGATTGTGTCCCGTTTGTTGGATATGGCAGGGATCCGTCGAAGAAGCCGAGAATCTGTGCTCCTTCCATCATCAGTTCAAACTCGAACGACCAGGTGAAGAAATCTTTGCCGTCGAAAGGCTTTGTCGTTTGTAGTTTTAGGACATGCGCGAATTGCGATTGGACTTGTAACGCATCCAATGTCCTTTCTTGTCCCGATGCAGGTTGCGGTTGCGGCATGAAGCTGACGGAGCCACGTTGGGGCTCGTACGGCGCAAAGGTAGGCTGCTGTTGTTGTTGTTGAATCCCGCGTGCGTAGGATGAGCCGTCGAGGCTCATCGGAATAACGTTGTTGTTGTTGCTGTTGTTTGATTGCGCAGGCACTCCTTGTTGGTGTTGCTCGTAGAAGGGCATGAAGGGGAAAATTTTCTCCTTCATGTTTGGATCGAAGCCTGCGGGTGTTTCCGTGGACCCAACTGCTGGTCTCGCGGTAGTACCTTCCTCTGTCTGTAGGCCAGAGGCAGGAGGTGGAGTAGGAGTAGTGCCTGGAGAGCCGTTGGAGGAGCTCCTCTCCTTCCTTGCAGACATGTCTAATTTCTTTGTATTGAGTGTTGAGAGAAAAAATAACCTTTAAACTCTAACTGCTCTCATACCATGTTGGGCTGAGAAGCCCTAGGATGTTTGTAGAGCTTAAGGTCTGAGTAGGATTGTAATAGCGGAAGCGTTGAAATAAAGAGTGATTGAACCACCTTGCGCTAGTATGTGAGGGTAAAGTGAGTTGATTAAACAAGCAAATACAAAGGTTTATATAAGAGTACAAAGAATACGAATAGATAAGTTTAAACAGTTTTACTGTTGCGATTCGATACAGTGCGACTCAGGCAACTGCTCAATGTCGAGTCAGTTGTGTGTCCTTGCTGTCGCGCTGTAATTGTCGAGTCAAAGGTCGCTGACCTTTGACTTTCCCGTAACCTCCAGGCGGTTACCCTAACCTCCGAGGGTTGACTCGCGATGCTTCGATTCGGACTGCTTCGCTAGTGTCCTGAGTTTCGACACGACAGAGGCGCTTAGGACTTAGTGTTCCCAACAGCGGGAACCCGTTTACAACCTGTTCCCGCTCTTTTCACTGTAACTGTTTTTGCCTGCATCGGTCTTGGTCTGACAGTTGCTGTGTCGCTTCGGCTCTTCTGACTCCTCAACTTCGTACTCGGTAGAGTCGGCTCCTGCAGCATACAGGAATGCCTTCTCATAAAACTTCACATCGTAACAGTTCATAGCACCTTTTGCAAAATGGCTTATAAAACAGAATGATTGCAATATAAAGTACGTCTTGTTTTCGTATGGCTCATAATACCCGTCATACCCCGGATATACCCCCATGGGGGGCAATAATAAAGCAGGTTTTTTAGGGGGGTGGGCTTATAATCGAGTAAATTTATAAGCGCCGGCGTTTATAAAACGAAATATATGTTTTTGTATATTTTTGAACACCATGCTGTAGATCTCGTGCTTGCCTTTTCAATCGAGACGAAGTTACATGGGGTCGTCTGTGAAATTCTCGCGCGCGCAGGGAGGTACACCCAATCTGCCTCACATCCAGCTCCTGACAACTCATGACAGCTCCTGCTGACTGGACCCGAATCCAGTGCAGGGTCCGAATGTGAAGGGAACCGAATCTGCAAAACATCTGCCTGCTAAAGTAGAAATCGTTAAAGTGTTTTGAACACATTTCAAAAAAATAAGTTTACGTGCGCTTATAATAAAACAAGTTTTTTCAGGGGGTGCGCTTATAATCGAGCAGGGGATATAAGCGCCACACGCCAATTAAAAGCGCCAGGCGCTTATCCGAGGGTGGCGCTTATATCCGGGGTATGACGGTATCTCTTTCAGTATACCGTACAAGTTTTGCCCCCACAGAGCAATTTTGTTTTGTTCAACTTCTGAGGTGTCATGCATTGTTGCAATGCAATTACGCATATAAATTGCCATCCTGGATTGGATCTTTCATTTATCCTGCTGCGTTTTCCGTTCATGAAGCACGTTTGTGTCTCACGGACTGGAAAACTAGCGCATTCTTGCACGTTATGAGCCCACCAACGACCCACAAAAATAGACGCGTGCCCATGGTTTCACAAGGTCTTCTCTACTATTCTCCTCTACTCTACCGTTGCATTCAAGCGCAGCTTTCTGCCATTGCCTTGTGATCCGTGAAACCTTATATCGTGCCACAAACCGCTCCGCTATTGCCCAACGATGTCGTAATATGATCCTTGGAAGCACGGATTAAAGAACATTCAAACCAAGGCTACAAGCTAGGTCCTAGGACATTCAAGTGTATGCCAGTCTAAGTTGCGTATCAAAGCTGCATGCAGATACGACACGCGAAGCCGTCCTGCAGAAAGTGTGAGTTTCCCAACTGATCGGAACCAGATGCTGCCACTTATTTGATACTCCTACAGTGTATGGTTACCATGCACTCGCCAGCGCCGCACGCTCTACTTACGCGGTCTTGAAAACAATGCAGCGGCGTTGCTGGGAGTGAATGAAAATGACAGCACGGGAGAAAATCAGACGGAAACAGTAAATGACTTGGGTTAGTGGGACTTTATACTCGGGCAAGCGTGCTGATTGACGTCTACTTTTCAGACAGCTCACATGAACGGACTAGTAGAGCTGCCATTCTCTAGTGCCACGTACCTCAGGGAATCTCATGCGGGTATCACCGCTGTTGAGGTAGCCGCTGCGGGCGAGACGAGTGTTGTCCATCCGCAGCACGATGCACCTATTCTTATACAACTGCAAGAATTTTTCAAGAATAATCGACATATAGCCATGTCAAAGGTTGTAGCGATTCCAGCAAGAAACAGAACACATGCAATACTCATAGTAACTGGGTAGTTATGTCTATCGAACTTACAGGGACGACGTCGGGGGTCACGGGGTACATGGCGACGAGGTTGGTGTTGACGTAGGAGCTGGGCCCGTTTCCCGCTCCCTTGAACAGAAACACCTTATCACACGTACGCCAGTCCGTTCTCTGCATTGATGCGAGTCATTATGAAGAGTGGTAAGTGGGAATCCATGGCCAAATTGTTGCTAGCACACAAGAGACGACCCGTCATCTAAAATGGTCGTCTAATTGACGTTACGGCGTCAGCACTCATCTCGATCTTCTAATTTGGGTACTCACTGGCGTCATAATGCATCCGTTGTACTCGTTGTTATTGCTCGTGGATAGCACGACGTCACCCGACCTGGAAACAGCAAGACAGAAGGACTTCATAACGCAAGATCATGCAAAAACGTGGACCAATAAAAAATTGCGAAGCGTATTACAGGAGCTCAGGAGGTGTACGACACGCTGGTGAACAAGACGGACCAGGATGCTTACTTGTGCATGATGAAGGTTTGGCTGAGCATGAGATTCATATTGGAGGCGCGTATCTTGAACGTGGGCACAAAAGGCTTCATGCCACGTGGAGGCTTGAAGTAAAAGTCGCACGCCTGCATTTTTTTCCCGCAAACAGAAAGTAATCAGCCCCGCTCACGCGTGCCAAACTAGTCTAAAGCAGGCGTTAAGGCGTACCTGTAGGGGTGTCGCACATTGTGCAGCTGCACCTACTACGAGGGCTGCACGCACGAAAGACAAGGGAGGTGAGATGGTGTAAACAAGCTAAAACAGCTACATGCTTTCGCTCTTTACGGCTGTTTCAAGCACCTGAGATGAAGATGAAAATGCTGAGAGCACGGGCCATGGCGACAGCTAGGTACGATGTTGTGGAAGCAGAGTCTTGGCGGTGACTGGAGCTTTGATTGAGAGAACCCCAAATAACTGGAGTGTGTTATATGTGAGGCGCATCATCAGCCCCCTGGTTCGCTTTGGTCAAGGTCGCGGCACGGAGAAACACTTGTTATTTTCTGGATAACCCGTTTGCCACGCACATCCCCGCACGGACCAGAAATGGATGAGTGGGGGAGTTCAGCGCAGCCACGGAGTGCACAAAAACTACGGTAAATGTCGAGAGGGGAAAAAATCCATTGTGCCCGACATGAGAGGGGGACGACGGAGTTGCTGCTGGTTCCGACTCCAGAAGTCATAAATTCATCCCACCAAGGCGTGGCTGGACTTGAAGTCAAAGCCTGCTGTCCTGAAAGACGGAACGCTGAATTTACTACACTTGAAACACTTAATTATGAATAATTGTACCACTATCTGTTTCAGCAGAACCAGACCTCGTCACGTCCCAGAAAACTCCCGAGCCGCATACGACTCCGGCTCACGAATCGAGCCACGCCGCGTCCTCGACAACAACCCAACACTCCACTGTCATGTTCATGTCACATCGAGGTGAAGGGCGGGTCATTCATTTTCGATACGGGTCTGTCTGACGCGGTTCAATACGGTCATTTACGTCTGGACGCGGTGATTCTCGTTTTGCCGCTCTACACCATCGCGCACCAGGATTAACCTTTCTGAATTACCATAATAATTGAAAGTATGACCCGCTCCGAGGTCTTCTACAACGTTGTTTCAATGCTAAATCTCACCATATAACTTTGGAGCATCTTTGGAAAGAGGGTGGGGTGGAGGTGATGTATTCTGGGAATTGTGGAATCACATACCACATAACCAAACCTCTCATGGTGCACTACTCAGACAGAACATTGAGGTAGTGTGGAGAGTGCAAATTGTGATTTTGGGAATGGGCCACTGCACCATTGAGATTCTTCTTGACTTATTTGTATTTTGTATTCAAAGAATCCACATAAACCAACAATCACTGGTCCAGGAATATAATGGAAATAATGGAAGCCAGTCTGCATAAGACGCTTGACCTAGAATCAGACCTCTAGATGCAAGGATAATCTGCACACTGTAATATTGAGAATCAGTCCCAGTAGTACACATCACTGAAGTCTCCACATTTGGATTTCATTACAAATGCAGCCACCAATTAAGAGAGTCTACTTACAGCGAAAGCGTATCACTTGGTTACAACTATATTGAAGAGTTCCTTCCAGCTGTCCAGTGCATCACATAATTCCAGCGCCAGCAGCAGGCACGGGAGCAGGCTGCAGGCCGAAGTGCCTCTGCATCAATACGCCCACATCCTCAACCGCCAAATAACTCTCCATCCGAGGCTCTTCCGCATCATCCCGCCACACTCTCACGTTCGGCGCAGCCTTGCACTTGCCCATGCACTTGCACGCCTCCACATGCACGCCCGTTCCCGCTGCCTGCGCCTGGAAGGCGGATAGGATCTCACCCGCCCCGTTCTTCTTGCACTTCCCGCCAATGCACACCTCCACGTCCCCCGCGACAGTCACACCCACCGCCACGCTCCCTTGCAGCGGCGAGGCCGCGGTGTCGGGGAAGACAGTCGCAATAGCCGCGGCGGGAAGGGGGGAGGCGGGCGCGGGGAGCGGGGAGGGGGAAGGCGGGGTTTGCACAGGGGGGAGCTGGACGGGCGTTAGGAGGGCGGAGGGCAGCGCGGAGCTGGTGAAAGACGCGCCTCCAGCGATCGCGGAAACCACATCTTCGATCTCCCACACCTTGGGGGTTTCCGAGGCTACGTGTGCATGTGCGGCGAGAACCGACGCCACTGGATTGGCTGGAGCGGCGGGGGCAGACTGAACAGATGACGGAGCGGGGGGCACGGCGACTGGAGCTGCGGCGGCGGCAACAGGAGCAGTGATAACAGCCGCACCGGCAGCAGCAGCCCCAGTGGCGACGGAACCCTCCACGCTCCCCCCAATCCCCATCATCCCCATGGCGCCCTGCTGCCGTGCTTTGCGGCGCTCCATGCGCCTGGCCTTCATTCCCCCCATGCCGCCGTCGCTGCTAGACGATGAGGACGAGGAGGAAGAGGAGGAGGAGGATTCCATCATCTTCTTCTGCATCTGCTTCAGCGACTTGAGCTCCGCCTTGATCTCCTTCAGCTCGCGAAGCACCGTCGCCACGAAGTCCTGCCACCACGCAAAGGATCACACGACACGTGCGGTAGGTATATCAGAAACTGACCCGGTTAGGTTTTTGATCACATACATATGACGAAGACGCCAGTAAGCAAAGAGTCATCTCTTACCGCGTCAACCGAGGTGGCCGTCGCAACGCCGGTCTGCCGTTCGTCCGAGTCAACGGCTTCGGCCAAGGCGACGAACTGCGATTCCAGCACTGCCGCTTTCGCCTTCAGCGACCGCTTCGCCTCCTTAAAGCCCTTGCTCTCCTTGTCCGCCTTCTTGCAGCGTACCGGCTCGTAGAATGATCGACACGCGTCATCCTGGAAGGTTGCCACGTGTCTCAGCAGAGGCACGCGGTGTTTCGCGCGAACTGCACAGCTGCTGAGTCGAGAGGCGGCAGAGACTGGCCGGCAGTCTAACGACGCTGGTTGGGAGGTGCTCCTTCCGCCGGCCGCCGACGGTGCGAGCGATGCGGAAAGGCATGACCCTGGCGCGACTTGGACAAGGGCAGCCATGACGTTAAACGCGGCGTCCAAGTGATAGAAAGTATGCTGCTGGCTTGGGATGAGCTTCGAACGAACGGTAGCTAGCCGTCGAAGCGGAAAGGAAACCCTAAAGTCGTGAGCAACCAGAGCGAAGAGGTGTGCTGAGGGATTCGGGAGGGGTGAGGTGACGCTGGTGTCTTGCTTAAAAGATTCAAGGGCATTTATCTTTGCGGTAACAATCATGGAGCTCGATCGCATCCGAGATAAGCCACGTGTACATTTCGTAACAAAGGTATCGTGTCCTCGCCACTGTGATAACCATCATGCCTAAATGGTCAATATTTTTGCCTGCATGGTAATGAACAGTGCATCCGGAATTCCTGGCTGGTAACTTCGCGTTTCAACCAGACTGTACAGCGTACAAGTAGGATTTGACTCAGCGAAACGAAACTGACTGTCCACGTGTATTCTACAAAATGCGCATTTCTGTTTATAGTAGCGGCGTTTACAATCCCGAGCGATAAAACATTGCTATTGCTAAACGTGATCTTTTTAAGAAAATTAAAACTGAAACAGTAACTGTTAAACAAGCGCCACAAAAAAAAAACACAATTTCAAACCGCAAAGCTATCATAGTGATGAATATTGTGGCACACATTAGTTTACTCTACTAGAATTTTACTTATGGATCTTTACAATTGGATCTAGATCAAGTTAAAAACAATTCTAATATAAATTTGAACAACAAAATATTTATTTCTACATGTATTAAAACTTGCATAAAAAACCAACTAATTATTTCTACATTACAAAATACATTTAATGCATAAACAAAACTATACGAACATGCTAGAAATAGTGCAATGCATATTTAAATCTTACAGTAGAATGTTATGTGTGATTTCATTAATATACTTGAACCATGAAACTGATCCTATGACGTTTTGTTTTGTTTTTACAGAGTGATTCTAAGATGTTTG
Organism: Closterium sp. NIES-65; assembly: GCA_948144175.1. Taxonomy (NCBI): domain Eukaryota; kingdom Viridiplantae; phylum Streptophyta; class Zygnematophyceae; order Desmidiales; family Closteriaceae; genus Closterium; species Closterium sp. NIES-65. The sequence goes on along the minus strand of CANXME010001469.1, from coordinate 119,514 downwards.
CTATTATTGTATCGCATACGTGCACGTAACGCTTTGTATTTGTAAGTGTTCGTACACTCAAGAGAATTGCGCATTCTATTGGTATATACGTGGACAAACAGTTTCGTTTCGCTGAGTCAAACCCTACTTGTACGGTGTACAGTCTGGTTGAAATGCGAAGTTACCAGCCAGGAATTCCGGATGCACTGTTCATTACCATGCAGGCAAAAATATTGACCATTTTGGCATTATGGTTACCACAGTGGCGAGGACACGATACCTTTGTTACGAAATGTACACGTGGCTTATCTCGGATGCGATCGAGCTCCATGATTGTTACCGCTAAGATAAATGCCCAAAATTCAAGGCTGACTCGTTGCCCTGGAGAGTGTCGGTTGGTGTAGCAGCAATGACGTGGATTCCACTTGGCGCGGCGTCATGCATCACACCTCAAAGGGAGGAACTGGCAGGGCTGGTTCACGAATCAAGCGATTCAGGTGCTTCCCGAATCACCCTGCTACTGGTGAGCGACAAGGGGTTCGTGGAAGAGTCCACGTAAGCATCTCCATCGACGGTATTGGAGATGTTGTTGACGACATCGATGGTGGCTTCTTGATGCAAGCATGCCTACGTGTAGCACAAGTCCAGACTAGATTTCGACGTGTACAGAGTCGCTCCAGTCAACTCGTGTCTGACTTGCCGTACGTGCGTGGCGAGCATACTTCCCGCACGCCCAATGCCCAGCCCATACTTGCATGCTCAAGAAGCCCAGCAAGAACTGGAATGTATCGCTATAGCGTTTCCTAGGTTTCAACGTGGAGAGTACTGCAATGGAAAATCGGAGGACTTCGAAACTGTATGAATATGACAATTCTAGCACGTGGTGTATTCTGTAAAAACAAAAAAGGTTTAGAAAATAAAGGAGACACACAATTTCAGCACCTTGTTTGCACCCAGGAGTAGTGACAAACGTTTGTGCTGCCTCATACTGGGCTTACATGTGATCACCACCGCTGTGACAGTTAAATCTGTTGGGCTGAATGCCCCTTAGGATCTTTGGTAGGATGAAACTCCAGATAAAATGATGTAATAGCGGAAGCGTTTTAAGAGAAGATTCTGAACCACCTTGCGCTGGTATGTGAGGGCAAATTAAGTTGATTAAAGCAAAGAGATACAAGATTATATAAGAGTACAAGGAATACGAAGAGATTCGGTTGTAACTACTTTTACTGTTGCTGTTGCGGTTCGATACAGTGACGACTCGGGCAACTGCTCAGTATCGAGTCAGTTGCGTGTCCTTGCTGTCGCGCTGTATTTGTCAAGTCAAAGGTCGCTGACCTTTGACCTTCGCGTAACCTCCAGCGGTTACTTCAACCTCCGAGGGTTGACTCGCTGGTGCCTCGATATGATTTGCTTCGCTTGTGCCTTGGTGTTGCGACACGATAGAAGCGCTTTAGGACCGATTGTTTCCAACAAAATCATAGTTGTACAGTACCGCGTGCAACTAGGCCATTGCAAACAAGTCATTACCATATAAAGCACAAGCTCCAAACAACATCACATATGAATCAGGTGCAGCATCATGCGATCTGCTTCTGGAAGCTCCAAGTAATGGAACCATCTTGACAGAGGCCGAGATTGACAATGGGGCAGAAGCTCTACTGCCACATCCGTCACCTGCAGCCCACGGTCGTGCAGGGCCTGCAGGAAGCATGCCATGGTGAGCGGGTTGCGGTGCGTGGAGGCTATGAGGGCATAGGGGGGCGGAGGCAGGGAGATGGGTAGTGGGGAGGAAGCGACATGTTCAGGGATGCCGGCGTGCTGCGTGGGAGCAGCACGGGCCATGTCAGCTGGGTGTTGATCTTGCCAGGTGGCGCGCTCCGTGCATGCGCTGTGCGCTGACGTGGACAGGAAGGCTGCCAGCGCATCAGCGAGGGCGGGGACCACGGAGGGGTCGTACACGATGTCAGCACCAATGATGACGTCAGCAGAGAGGGATGATGCAAGCGCGGGTGTGACCTCTTCCCAACACAGCTGCTGCACATGCACCCTTGCTCCTCCTTTCCCTCCTGCACACCCTTCCCCCCCCACGCCCTCCCACCCTTGCATCTCTGCGGCCCCTTCTGACCTATTCCCCTTGCACACCTCCTCTCTCTCAGCGCTCTGCTCCTCCTCATGCGCCCTGTGCTGGACGCCTTGACTCGGGACTGCTGTGCGCTTGCTCCCATGAGGGCGCAAGGGGTGCACGAGAGGAATCTCCGGGCTCGAGGAGAAGGGCAGCGCATTGGTGGCGAGGTTGGTGCAGAGGTTGGTGAGAGAGGTGGTGCTGGCGTCTGTCAGAATGAGCTGGGGGAGGTGAGAGGTGGGGGGAGGGCGGGAAAAGGGCATCAGAAAACGGCAAAAAAAAGGGGGAGTGAGTGAAGCAGAGGCTGGTGAGAGAGGCGGTGCTGGCATCTGTGAAGTTGAGGTGGGTGGACAGGGGGAGGGGGAAAAGAGGGAAGAGGGTGGCGGAATGGGGATAATGGGCGGGGAGAGGGGGGCGGTAAAGGGGAAGGGTAGCACAAGAATGCGGAAATAGGGGAACCAGATGTAGGATGGGGAACCAGATGTAGGATGGGGAACCAGATGTAGGATGGGGAACCAGATGTAGGATGGGGAACCAGATGTAGGATGGGGAACCAGATGTAGGATGGGGAACCAGATGTAGGATGGGGAACCAGATGTAGGATGGGGAACCAGATGTAGGATGGGGAACCAGATGTAGGATGGGGAACCAGATGTAGGATGGGGAACCAGATGTAGGATGGGGAACCAGATGTAGGATGGGGATCCAGATGTAGGATGGGGAACCAGATGTAGGATGGGGAACCAGATGTAGGATGGGGAACCAGATGTAGGATGGGGAACCAGATGTAGGATGGGGAACCAGATGTAGGATGGGGAACCAGATGTAGGATGGGGAACCAGATGTAGGATGGGGAACCAGATGTAGGATGGGGAACCAGATGTAGGATGGGGATTCGCTGCTCGTGTGAGCGAGGATGACCTGGATAAGGTGGAGAGCAGCAGAGGAGAAGCGAGGAAGGGGGACGGAGAGGCATGTTGCAGCTGCACATGGTGTTCAAAGAAAGCGAGCAGGCTGCGTCCACCATGAATCCAGCAGTCACCTACCCTACAGTGGCGTGCGGAGACAATGCGGTCACAATGCAGAATGGTGCCCCCCTCCACTTGGCATGGTATGAAACACCGTACCACCACACACGCCAATCCCCACCCTCCCACACACCACACAAAGCACGCTGCCCTAATCGCTCATCTCCAATCCTCTCCCAGACGAGCACACACCTTAGCAAGTGGGAGGGGCGAGAGGCACAGCCCCAGCAGCCCACAGCCCGCCCCCAGCTCCAGGCACACCGGTGCGTTCACAGGGCGCGGTGACATTTGAGTCGACTCAAAAGTCGCCCCCAGCTCCAGGCACACCGGTGCGTTCACAGGGCGCGGCTCCCCAGCCACCGGCGTGCTGCCAGGGCCCTTAGAGGCTCCCACCGCAGCGCCATCAACAGGGGCGGCAGGTGCCCCTTGGGTTGAGTCAGCAGGCGCGGGGGTGGGTGTAAAGGGCGAGTGCGTGGAGGGGCGGTGGTCAGAGGGGAGGAGGAGAGTCGGGTGCGAGAGGAGGGCCTCTGCGAGGAAGAGAGAGGCCGGCCATGCCGTGCAGCTGACGGGGGAGAGGAGATGGGTTCCATGGGGGGACACAGGGGGAAGGGAAGGGGCGAGGCATGTAGACGAGCGCGAGAAGTTTAGACGCATGTGTGGCAACAGGGTGCCATGGGGATGCATGTGTGGCAACAGGGTGCCATGGGGATGCATGTGTGGCAACAGGGTGCCATGGGGATGCATGTGTGGCAACAGGGTGCCATGGGGATGCATGTGTGGCAACAGGGTGCCATGGGGATGCATTTGCATGTGCATGTGCCCAGGTAGGTAGACGCGTGTGGAAAAGGGAAGCAATGGCGCATCGAAGCAGCAGCATAGCGCAGGGGAGGGGCGAGGAGCGAGGAGCAGGGAGAAGGAGAAGAGCGTTGAGGGTTGAGGGTTCCAGTGCTGCTCACCCGGTGGCGCCTCTCAGCATGTCACGGGACACGCGCACTGTGAGCGCATACGAGGAGCCCGCGGTGGGGGCGATTGCGTGGGAGGAGACTGCGGAGCCGCTGGAGCTGTTTATGTGCACGCGAGGGTAGGGCGGGCAGGAGGAGAGCGGTGGCAGGCGTAGGGCATACGTGTGGAAGCACCAGGGCGTGCTGTCTGCCTTGGTGCGTGTGTGGCAATGGGGATGGTGTGTGCGGTGCATGGCGGGGGGTGTTGGGGGGTGGGAACGGGGGTGGATGATAAGAGGGATGGCAGGTGGAGAGTGGGAGCTGAAGGCATGAGGTTAAAGAGCGTGATGTGCCGCAAAGGCAGGTTGGTCTCTGAGCTGAGCTCTCCATCGATTGGTAAACCAACAAGGGCGTGCAAGAATAGACAGGACACATGTTGAACAAGGCCCAGCACACGAAATGAGGCACACGAAATGAGGCACACGAAATGAGGCACACGAAATGAGGCACACGTAATGAGGCACACGTAATGAGGCACACGTAATGAGGCACACGTAATGAGGCACACGTAATGAGGCACACGTAATGAGGCACACGAAATGAGGCACACGTAATGAGGCACACGTAATGAGGCACACGAAATGAGGCACACGTAATGAGGCACACGTAATGAGGCACACGTAACGAGGCACACGTAATGAGGCACACGTAATGAGGCACACGAAATGAGGCACACGTAATGAGGCACACGAAATGAGGCACACGTAATGAGGCACACGTAATGAGGCACACGTAATGAGGCACACGTAATGAGGCACACGTAATGAGGCACACGTAATGAGGCACACGTAATGAGGCACACGTAATGAGGCACACGTAATGAGGCACACGTAATGAGGCACACGTAATGAGGCACACGTAATGAGGCACACGTAATGAGGCACACGTAATGAGGCACACGTAATGAGGCACACGTAATGAGGCACACGTAATGAGGCACACGTAATGAGGCACACGTAATGAGGCACACGTAATGAGGCACACGTAATGAGGCACACGTAATGAGGCACACGTAATGAGGCACACGTAATGAGGCACACGTAATGAGGCACACGTAATGAGGCACACGTAATGAGGCACACGTAATGAGGCACACGTAATGAGGCACACGTAATGAGGCACACGTAATGAGGCACACGTAATGAGGCACACGTAATGAGGCACACGTAATGAGGCACACGTAATGAGGCACACGTAATGAGGCACACGTAATGAGGCACACGTAATGAGGCACACGTAATGAGGCACACGTAATGAGGCACACGTAATGAGGCACACGTAATGAGGCACACGTAATGAGGCACACGTAATGAGGCACACGTAATGAGGCACACGTAATGAGGCACACGTAATGAGGCACACGTAATGAGGCACACGTAATGAGGCACACGTAATGAGGCACACGTAATGAGGCACACGTAATGAGGCACACGTAATGAGGCACACGTAATGAGGCACACGTAATGAGGCACACGTAATGAGGCACACGTAATGAGGCACACGTAATGAGGCACACGTAATGAGGCACACGTAATGAGGCACACGTAATGAGGCACACGTAATGAGGCACACGTAATGAGGCACACGTAATGAGGCACACGTAATGAGGCACACGTAATGAGGCAGGGAAGAATCATCGTGGGGACAAATGAGGAGAGAAGCGTGAGAGCGAACACGTAAGTTAGTCATGTGATTTAAAATCTTCCTGTAGGAGCCAAGCACCGGGTGTGGTTATCCCGGCCATGCGAGTTGAAGCAGCATTCGACCAAGTAGCTGCCACCCATCATGATCCTTGAGCACAGCAAAGGTGGGGCAGGTCAGGGTAGAGGTGGGGCAAGGCAGGCTAGAGGTGGGGCAAGGCAGGCTAGAGGTGGGGCAAGGCAGGCTAGAGGTGGGGCAAGGCAGGCTAGAGGTGGGGCAAGGCAGGCTAGAGGTGGGGCAAGGCAGGGCAGGGTAGAGGCAGCACCTACAGCAGGGTAGAGGCAGCACCTACAGCAGGGTAGAGGCAGCACCTACAGCAGGGTAGAGGCAGCACCTACAGCAGGGTAGAGGCAGCACCTACAGCAGGGTAGAGGCAGCACCTACAGCAGGGTAGAGGCAGCACCTACAGCAGGGTAGAGGCAGCACCTACAGCAGGGTAGAGGCAGCACCTACAGCAGGGTAGAGGCAGCACCTACAGCAGGGTAGAGGCAGCACCTACAGCAGGGTAGAGGCAGCACCTACAGCAGGGTAGAGGCAGCACCTACAGCAGGGTAGAGGCAGCACCTACAGCAGGGTAGAGGCAGCACCTACAGCAGGGTAGAGGCAGCACCTACAGCAGGGTAGAGGCAGCACCTACAGCAGGGTAGAGGCAGCACCTACAGCAGGGTAGAGGCAGCACCTACAGCAGGGTAGAGGCAGCACCTACAGCAGGGTAGAGGCAGCACCTACAGCAGGGTAGAGGCAGCACCTACAGCAGGGTAGAGGCAGCACCTACAGCAGGGTAGAGGCAGCACCTACAGCAGGGTAGAGGCAGCACCTACAGCAGGGTAGAGGCAGCACCTACAGCAGGGTAGAGGCAGCACCTACAGCAGGGTAGAGGCAGCACCTACAGCAGGGTAGAGGCAAGGCCGCACCTACAGCAGGGTAGAGGCAGCACCTACAGCAGGGTAGAGGCAGCACCTACAGCAGGGTAGAGGCAGCACCTACAGCAGGGTAGAGGCAGCACCTACAGCAGGGTAGAGGCAGCACCTACAGCAGGGTAGAGGCAGCACCTACAGCAGGGTAGAGGCAGCACCTACAGCAGGGTAGAGGCAGCACCTACAGCAGGGTAGAGGCAGCACCTACAGCAGGGTAGAGGCAGCACCTACAGCAGGGTAGAGGCAGCACCTACAGCAGGGTAGAGGCAGCACCTACAGCAGGGTAGAGGCAGCACCTACAGCAGGGTAGAGGCAGCACCTACAGCAGGGTAGAGGCAGCACCTACAGCAGGGTAGAGGCAGCACCTACAGCAGGGTAGAGGCAGCACCTACAGCAGGGTAGAGGCAGCACCTACAGCAGGGTAGAGGCAGCACCTACAGCAGGGTAGAGGCAGCACCTACAGCAGGGTAGAGGCAGCACCTACAGCAGGGTAGAGGCAGCACCTACAGCAGGGTAGAGGCAGCACCTACAGCAGGGTAGAGGCAGCACCTACAGCAGGGTAGAGGCAGCACCTACAGCAGGGTAGAGGCAGCACCTACAGCAGGGTAGAGGCAGCACCTACAGCAGGGTAGAGGCAGCACCTACAGCAGGGTAGAGGCAGCACCTACAGCAGGGTAGAGGCAGCACCTACAGCAGGGTAGAGGCAGCACCTACAGCAGGGTAGAGGCAGCACCTACAGCAGGGTAGAGGCAGCACCTACAGCAGGGTAGAGGCAGCACCTACAGCAGGGTAGAGGCAGCACCTACAGCAGGGTAGAGGCAGCACCTACAGCAGGGTAGAGGCAGCACCTACAGCAGGGTAGAGGCAGCACCTACAGCAGGGTAGAGGCAGCACCTACAGCAGGGTAGAGGCAGCACCTACAGCAGGGTAGAGGCAGCACCTACAGCAGGGTAGAGGCAGCACCTACAGCAGGGTAGAGGCAGCACCTACAGCAGGGTAGAGGCAGCACCTACAGCAGGGTAGAGGCAGCACCTACAGCAGGGTAGAGGCAGCACCTACAGCAGGGTAGAGGCAGCACCTACAGCAGGGTAGAGGCAGCACCTACAGCAGGGTAGAGGCAGCACCTACAGCAGGGTAGGGCAGCACCTAGCAGGGTAGAGGCAGCACCTACAGCAGGGTAGAGGCAGCACCTACAGCAGGGTAGAGGCAGCACCTACAGCAGGGTAGAGGCAGCACCTACAGCAGGGTAGAGGCAGCACCTACAGCAGGGTAGAGGCAGCACCTACAGCAGGGTAGAGGCAGCACCTACAGCAGGGTAGAGGCAGCACCTACAGCAGGGTAGAGGCAGCACCTACAGCAGGGTAGAGGCAGCACCTACAGCAGGGTAGAGGCAGCACCTACAGCAGGGTAGAGGCAGCACCTACAGCAGGGTAGAGGCAGCACCTACAGCAGGGTAGAGGCAGCACCTACAGCAGGGTAGAGGCAGCACCTACAGCAGGGTAGAGGCAGCACCTACAGCAGGGTAGAGGCAGCACCTACAGCAGGGTAGAGGCAGCACCTACAGCAGGGTAGAGGCAGCACCTACAGCAGGGTAGAGGCAGCACCTACAGCAGGGTAGAGGCAGCACCTACAGCAGGGTAGAGGCAGCACCTACAGCAGGGTAGAGGCAGCACCTACAGCAGGGTAGAGGCAGCACCTACAGCAGGGTAGAGGCAGCACCTACAGCAGGGTAGAGGCAGCACCTACAGCAGGGTAGAGGCAGCACCTACAGCAGGGTAGAGGCAGCACCTACAGCAGGGTAGAGGCAGCACCTACAGCAGGGTAGAGGCAGCACCTACAGCAGGGTAGAGGCAGCACCTACAGCAGGGTAGAGGCAGCACCTACAGCAGGGTAGAGGCAGCACCTACAGCAGGGTAGAGGCAGCACCTACAGCAGGGTAGAGGCAGCACCTACAGCAGGGTAGAGGCAGCACCTACAGCAGGGTAGAGGCAGCACCTACAGCAGGGTAGAGGCAGCACCTACAGCAGGGTAGAGGCAGCACCTACAGCAGGGTAGAGGCAGCACCTACAGCAGGGTAGAGGCAGCACCTACAGCAGGGTAGAGGCAGCACCTACAGCAGGGTAGAGGCAGCACCTACAGCAGGGTAGAGGCAGCACCTACAGCAGGGTAGAGGCAGCACCTACAGCACAGCAGGGTAGAGGCAGCACCTACAGCAGGGTAGAGGCAGCACCTACAGCAGGGTAGAGGCAGCACCTACAGCAGGGTAGAGGCAGCACCTACAGCAGGGTAGAGGCAGCACCTACAGCAGGGTAGAGGCAGCACCTACAGCAGGGTAGAGGCAGCACCTACAGCAGGGTAGAGGCAGCACCTACAGCAGGGTAGAGGCAGCACCTACAGCAGGGTAGAGGCAGCACCTACAGCAGGGTAGAGGCAGCACCTACAGCAGGGTAGAGGCAGCACCTACAGCAGGGTAGAGGCAGCACCTACAGCAGGGTAGAGGCAGCACCTACAGCAGGGTAGAGGCAGCACCTACAGCAGGGTAGAGGCAGCACCTACAGCAGGGTAGAGGCAGCACCTACAGCAGGGTAGAGGCAGCACCTACAGCAGGGTAGAGGCAGCACCTACAGCAGGGTAGAGGCAGCACCTACAGCATGGCTCCAGCAGGGTAGAGGCAGCACCTACAGCATGGCTCGGCTCTCCCTCCTGCTGCACCTCCGCCCCTTCCTCCGCCTCCTCGCCCTCCCCACCATCCCCCCTCCCCTTTGCAGCGCCCAGCGCGTCCACATAGAGCGGGTAGAGCTCCTCCCACACCTCCCCTCGCGGCCCCCTCTCTGCCTCCGTTATAAGCAGCTTCAGCAAGCGGAGAGAGTAGGCGCGATCAGCAGCGAAACGAGGACCTAGCTGGGGGCGGTAGTGGAGGGGAGGGAGGGTGGGATGGAGGTAGATAAGTGGGCGGTGAGAAGTGAGTGAGTGTAAACAGCTGAGATTGAGATGCGAGAGAGTGGGAGAGATGTGGTTAGCTTAGCTCTTTGCCCTCAGCCCTGAGCCCTCTGAGGCTACTTAAGCCCTGCTAGTGCCCATCTTTCCTCATTGTTCAGTTGAGTTTTGAAATCGGCTGGAGAGAGCGAGAGAGAGGGTTTGGGGAGCAGAGAGTGGGGAGCAGAGAGTGGGGAGCAGAGAGTGGGGAGCAACAAGGAAATCCAGTCAGGGTCGAACTGAGATGTGACTGTAGCACGCTGATGTGTGATACTAAATGTCGTGTGTGACTGTGGCAGTGGTGGTGTGACTAACCGGGTGTGACTGTAGCATGGTCACTAGCTGTTGTTGCACGGCCTCTGTCAAATTGCCTTCATGTCCTTTCCTGCACCGTGCGTTGGAATGGCATGGGATGGCATGGGATGGCATGGGATGGCATGGGATGGCATGGGATGGCATGGGATGGCATGGGATGGCATGGGATGGCATGGGATGGCATGGGATGGCATGGGATGACGAGATGACATGGGATGGCATGGGATGGCATGGGATGGCATGGGATGGCATGGGATGACGAGATGACATGAGATGACATGAGATGACATGGGATGGTGTGCGGCATTGTGTGCGATGGAAGCATGAAGTCTAAATCAGGAACGAAATGAAAAATAGGATGCCGTACGCTGATTGGTGGCTTACGTAGCACATTCAATCACAGCCGTCGGTGGCTCCATCCGCCAAATCATGCACTGAGCCGCCCATCGCCAGTTGTCAGGTGCGTTGTCCTCGATACAAGGACACTCGCCACTAGCAGGTGCATCAGCAGCTGCAGCAGCAGCCATTGTGCGTGTAACGGGGAGGCCTAAGACGCGTGCGCGGATAGGCGTCAAGGGAACGAGGCTGTGGGAAACACCAGGAACGACACTCCTAGTGGCAGCAATAGGAGGACGCGATTCTAACGAGGTACTGGTTGGAGGCGTACTAGGGGGGAGTACTAGAAGGCGGTATAAGGAGGCGCGGTGTTAGCATGTTGTGAGAAGGGTTTGCAATCGTGGTCGTCTGATTGGGACACGTGGCAATGCGAGGCCTTTGTATAACAAGATTCACCTGCCTTGTCAGTCTGACGTCATCGCACAGCTCTTTTGAGGACTCTCTAACGGCATCGCGAAGCTATGCTGCGGCCAACTGGCAATGATAATCGCGGGCGCGGCTATGGAAATGGTCCTCTTCTCGCGTCGAATAGCCGCCGGCAATATCGCTGTCTGCAGGCCCCCAATGCAAAGTGGTGTGTGCGTTTCGAGGTAGTCTCATAAGCAGGAGCTGACGGATGTGTGACAAAGGCGAGACTGTTGGAAAGCAAATGGCATTTTCGATTCTGGGAAGGTTTCGTTCCGTGTTTCGAGACGCGACAAATGAAACTCGCATCGAACTTCTTCGCAGGTGAAATTCGCGAATTCAGGGACTCAAGGTTACGGAATGCAGAGGGGAAATAGGGAGGAGCTTGAATTTCGCGAATCTCGTTTGACCCCTCGTTCCCAAACCGCTCACGATTTAGTTTCTCTCATCTGCTTCACAATAGCGTACTCTTGTTCCATGGGATCGAACCTAGTTCAGCACGCGAAACGAAACGCAAGATCACAGGTGTGTGAGTGGGGTTTGAGGACGCGTCCCCTCCCTCGATCGATCCTGCGTAGGATCGATCCTGAGCTCGGTTTAAAGAGGTTCAAAAAGTTGAAAATTAGCAAACGCAGGGTTTCAGTGCGGTGGAGGATTGATCTCCCTTAATTTTGCACGATCGATCGAGGGAGGGGACGCGTACTGAGTTTCCAAGACCATTCCGCTCCACCCAGAGGTAATTGGGTCCTACCCCTAAAAATTGACATGACTCGTCCAAATCGAGAGTTCGCCTGCGCGTTCCCAACGGCTACTTCGAGCGCATGCCTTTCATTCCTCCTGATCGACCCTGCCTGTGGCTGTGCGCTCGTGCATGCCGTCGTTCCGCGCGACCGACTAACGAATCGGCCAATCACAAGTCAGGCTGACCTGTCGCTGTGCTTGTAGGGCGCTGAAAGCATTCAAACGAAACGCTTCACGCGCATAGCATGCTTTAAGAGGCAGTGACTGTAACTGGTAACGAACGTGTAGTGGCACATCTTAGCGCATCGCATTCAAGCGCTTCTAAGTGCACCTGTACTTTGGGTTTCACGCGCCCGCAGCCATGGCCTCACAGCCGCGGTCCTTCCTTTCCGCCGCGCCTCCGCTCATCCCCGCCTCTCCGCCTCCCCCGCAGTTACCATACACCCCTCCCCCGGCGGCTCCCTCCCCCCCGCCTCCCGCCAACTTTGCGCCACGCCCGCTTTCCGCCCCGCACCCGTTCTCCGCCCCGCCGTATCCGCTCTCCGTTCCGCCGCATCCGCTGCCCGTCTCCACGCGCAAGCCTGCAGCAAAATGGGTCCGCCAGTGGTGAGTTGACTCGTGGCACCAAATTTGTGACTTGTGAGTGTGTGTGTGTGCTCTCTCGTCTTCTCTCGTCCTTGCCGCCCGCGTTGCCGCCCCCGTGCCCTTTACCTGCTCGCCCTGATCTGCTCCCTTTATACGCCCTTATCCCATATTTTAAGCTGATAAGCTTTCGTGTGCTCGGCGCGCTATGGCTCCCTCCATACGCGTTACAGGGTGGTGCAGGAGACGGTTCTCAACAACGGCAAGTGCAAAGTACTTAAATGGGTCAAACGTGAGTCAAACGGGTCAAAATTGAGTCAAACGGGTCAAACGTGAGTCAAGCGGAACGTGAGTCAAGCGGGTCAAACGTGAGTCAACCGCATTCACACACACAGTGTACAACCTACCCGCGCACAGTGATAGTACCACTACCTGCCAGCCATACCCCTGCTCCACCCGTCACCTGCTCCTCTTCTTGCCCTTACGGTGCTGTTAAGATGCGAGCAACTGCCTCTCCATGCCTCAATCCTTCTTTCCCTTCCCGCCCCATGTGCTGCCCTTTCCCCCTCCCCTTTCTCCCCTTCTCCCCCCTCTCCCCCCTACCCTTCCGCGTCTTTCCCTTCCCCCAGAGGCGCCGGACCCCCCTCCTGCCAGCGCGCCCAGGTCCGCCTCGCCCTTCCAGCTGCACATGCCGCACCTGCGCCCCTTCCCCCCGCCCCCTTTCCCCCCTGCTTCCTCCGCCACCCCTCCCCCCCCCTCCGCCTCATCCTCCCGCGCGCCAGGCCCCTTCCCCGGCTTCCCCCAATCGCCTGCCAACGCTACCCCTCGTGGTGCCACGTGGCAGGGTGCGAGTGGCGCTGCTGGTGCCTCTGGTGGGGCTGGTATGGGCATGGGTATGGGCTATATGGGAAATAACGCCTCCCCTGGTTACTACCCGCCTCCCCCTCGCCTCTCTAACATGCCTCAGGTCACCCACATGCCAAACCTCCCCCACATGCCCAATCTGAACCTTCCCCAAATGGCAAACATGCCAAATATGGCAAACATTCCAAATCTGCCCAACCTGCCCAACATGCCCAGCATGTCCCATGTGCCGCCCATGCCCAACCTTTCCAACGCCCCCTCGTCCTATGGGGGCTCCTACTCTCAGCAGATGCCCACTTTTGGCTACGGGCAGGTGAACGGGCAGGCTGGGCAGGTCCAGCAAATGGGACAGATGCAAATGCAGCTGCAGCGGCAGCTGCAGCAGCCGGGGCAGATGGGGGGTCAGCAGCAGCAGCAAATGCCCCCTGGTCCTGGTGGGGCCATGCAGGGGCAGGCAGGGCAATGGCAGGGAGGGCAGGGCGGGCAAGGGGGAGGAGCGGACCCCACTCTGTGGGGCTCTCCCCTTGCAGCAACTCCACCACCAGCAACGCCAGCAGGAGCAGCAGCAGCAGCAGGAGCAGCGTTGAGAACGCCCTCTCCTCTCGCCCCTGTCGCCGCCCCCACCTCCCTGTCGGGCGGCGGGCCGACCATCTTCCGCCTCTCCCTGCCCTCCGCCGCCCACCTCTCACCTTCTGCTGCCGCCCTTGCCGCCCGTGGCGGCATGCCAGCAGGCGGCCCGTCAGGAATGGCGGGCGGCGGGGCAGCAGGTGGGGCAAGTGGAGGCCAATCAGGGCCGCCTCATGACGCCCGCTCGCACTCTCCCGCTATCCCACTGGGGCCGGGGCAAGGTTTAGGGTTGGGGCAGGGGCTAGGGCTAGGGCTGGGGCTGGGACAGGGAATGCAGAATCAGGGGGCAATGGCGCAGGGGAGTGGCGGCGGCGCACTGCCTTTCCCTGGCGCTGGCGTAGGTGGTTCCCCTGCTGCTGTCATGCCCGGGGGCATGCAGGCGGGGGTGCAAGGGCAAGGGCAAGGGAGTATGCCTGGGGCGCACGCACATGCAGCAGCAGGGGGGTCGATGCAGGGGCTGGCCATGCTGCAGCTGCCCGCTGCTGCTCATGGCAGTATGGCGGGTGGTGCGGGCACATACCCAGGGGGCGGGGGAGGTGCAGGGGGAGGGGCAGACGGAGGGGGGGGTGTGGGCATGCAGATGAGCGGAGGGGGAGCAGTGGTAGGGGAGGCAGGGAGGGGAGGAGGGGGGGCGTGGGGTGGAATGGGCGCAGCCGCAGCAGCGGGAATGGCCCCTGCAGGCTCCCCAGCTGCAGCAGGTGCTGCAAGCTCAAGCGCCATTCCCATGCCCAGTGCAAGTGGGTTGGGCTGCATGCAAAGCGGTGCAGGTGGCATGCAGAGTGGTGCTGCAGGTGCAGCAGGGGCGGCAGCGGGGGAGGAGCAGGTGACAGCAGCAAGCGGGGGTGGTAGCAGCATAGGAACAGGCCTGGGCTTTGGTCTCTCTGCTTCTGGCAGTGCTGCTGGCGCTGCTGCTGCTGCTGCTACTGCTGCTGCTGCTGCTGCTGCTGCTGGGGTTGGCGGGCCATTGGGTGGAGGTCCGTTTGTGTGCGGTGTGGATGGGTGCGGAAAGGCGTTTCTGGATGCGGGGGGGTTGAGGAAGCACTCGAACGTGCATGGGGAGAGGCAGTTCATGTGTCACTACGAGGGGTGTGGCAAGGTGAGGGTGTGGCAAGGTGAGAGGTCACCGTTAAAGAGAGGCAAATCTGGTTTCCGCCAGACGTTCATTTCGTGGGAGGAGACTGCGGAGCCGCTGGAGCTGTTTATGTGCACGCGAGGGTAGGGCGGGCAGGAGGAGAGCGGTGGCAGGCGTAGGGCATACGTGTGGAAGCACCAGGGCGTGCTGTCTGCCTTGGTGCGTGTGTGGCAATGGGGATGGTGTGTGCGGTGCATGGCGGGGGGTGTTGGGGGGTGGGAACGGGGGTGGATGATAAGAGGGATGGCAGGTGGAGAGTGGGAGCTGAAGGCATGAGGTTAAAGAGCGTGATGTGCCGCAAAGGCAGGTTGGTCTCTGAGCTGAGCTCTCCATCGATTGGTAAACCAACAAGGGCGTGCAAGAATAGACAGGACACATGTTGAACAAGGCCCAGCACACGAAATGAGGCACACGAAATGAGGCACACCAAATGAGGCACACGAAATGAGGCACACGTAATGAGGCACACGTAATGAGGCACACGAAATGAGGCACACGTAATGAGGCACACGTAATGAGGCACACGTAACGAGGCACACGTAATGAGGCACACGTAATGAGGCACACGAAATGAGGCACACGTAATGAGGCACACGAAATGAGGCACACGAAATGAGGCACACGTAATGAGGCACACGTAATGAGGCACACGTAATGAGGCACACGTAATGAGGCACACGTAATGAGGCACACGTAATGAGGCACACGAAATGAGGCACACGTAATGAGGCACACGTAATGAGGCACACGTAACGAGGCACACGTAATGAGGCACACGTAATGAGGCACACGAAATGAGGCACACGTAATGAGGCACACGAAATGAGGCACACGTAATGAGGCACACGTAATGAGGCACACGTAATGAGGCACACGTAATGAGGCACACGTAATGAGGCACACGTAATGAGGCACACGTAATGAGGCACACGTAATGAGGCACACGTAATGAGGCACACGTAATGAGGCACACGTAATGAGGCACACGTAATGAGGCACACGTAATGAGGCACACATAATGAGGCACACGAAATGAGGCACACGTAATGAGGCACACGTAATGAGGCACACGTAATGAGGCACACGTAATGAGGCACACGTAATGAGGCACACGTAATGAGGCACACGTAATGAGGCACACGTAATAAGGCACACGTAATGAGGCACACGTAATGAGGCACACGTAATGAGGCACACGTAATGAGGCACACGTAATGAGGCACACGTAATGAGGCACACGTAATGAGGCACACGTAATGAGGCACACGTAATGAGGCACACGAAATGAGGCACACGAAATGAGGCACACGTAATGAGGCACACGTAATGAGGCACACGTAACGAGGCACACGTAATGAGGCACACGTAATGAGGCACACGAAATGAGGCACACGTAATGAGGCACACGAAATGAGGCACACGAAATGAGGCACACGTAATGAGGCACACGTAATGAGGCACACGTAATGAGGCACACGTAATGAGGCACACGTAATGAGGCACACGTAATGAGGCACACGAAATGAGGCACACGTAATGAGGCACACGTAATGAGGCACACGAAATGAGGCACACGTAATGAGGCACACGTAATGAGGCACACGTAATGAGGCACACGAATGAGGCACACGAAATGAGGCACACGAAATGAGGCACACGTAATGAGGCACACGTAATGAGGCACACGTAATGAGGCACACGTAATGAGGCACACGTAATGAGGCACACGTAATGAGGCACACGTAATGAGGCACACGAAATGAGGCACACGTAATGAGGCACACGTAATGAGGCACACGTAATGAGGCACACGTAATGAGGCACACGTAATGAGGCACACGTAATGAGGCACACGTAATGAGGCACACGTAATGAGGCACACGTAATGAGGCACACGAAATGAGGCACACGAAATGAGGCACACCAAATGAGGCACACGAAATGAGGCACACGTAATGAGGCACACGAAATGAGGCACACGTAATGAGGCACACGTAATGAGGCACACGAAATGAGGCACACGTAATGAGGCACACGTAATGAGGCACACGTAATGAGGCACACGTAATGAGGCACACGTAATAAGGCACACGTAATGAGGCACACGTAATGAGGCACACGTAATGAGGCACACGTAATGAGGCACACGAAATGAGGCACACGAAATGAGGCACACCAAATGAGGCACACGAAATGAGGCACACGTAATGAGGCACACGTAATGAGGCACACGAAATGAGGCACACGTAATGAGGCACACGTAATGAGGCACACGTAACGAGGCACACGTAATGAGGCACACGTAATGAGGCACACGAAATGAGGCACACGTAATGAGGCACACGAAATGAGGCACACGAAATGAGGCACACGTAATGAGGCACACGTAATGAGGCACACGTAATGAGGCACACGTAATGAGGCACACGTAATGAGGCACACGTAATGAGGCACACGAAATGAGGCACACGTAATGAGGCACACGTAATGAGGCACACGTAACGAGGCACACGTAATGAGGCACACGTAATGAGGCACACGAAATGAGGCACACGTAATGAGGCACACGAAATGAGGCACACGTAATGAGGCACACGTAATGAGGCACACGTAATGAGGCACACGTAATGAGGCACACGTAATGAGGCACACGTAATGAGGCACACGTAATGAGGCACACGTAATGAGGCACACGTAATGAGGCACACGTAATGAGGCACACGTAATGAGGCACACGTAATGAGGCACACGTAATGAGGCACACATAATGAGGCACACGAAATGAGGCACACGTAATGAGGCACACGTAATGAGGCACACGTAATGAGGCACACGTAATGAGGCACACGTAATGAGGCACACGTAATGAGGCACACGTAATGAGGCACACGTAATGAGGCACACGTAATGAGGCACACGTAATGAGGCACACGTAATGAGGCACACGTAATGAGGCACACGTAATGAGGCACACGTAATGAGGCACACGTAATGAGGCACACGTAATGAGGCACACGTAATGAGGCACACGTAATGAGGCACACGAAATGAGGCACACGTAATGAGGCACACGTAATGAGGCACACGTAATGAGGCACACGTAATGAGGCACACGTAATGAGGCACACGTAATGAGGCACACGAAATGAGGCACACGTAATGAGGCACACGTAATGAGGCACACGTAATGAGGCACACGTAATGAGGCACACGTAATGAGGCACACGTAATGAGGCACACGTAATGAGGCACACGTAATGAGGCACACGAAATGAGGCACACGTAATGAGGCACACGTAACGAGGCACACGTAACGAGGCACACGTAATGAGGCACACGTAATGAGGCACACGAAATGAGGCACACGTAATGAGGCACACGAAATGAGGCACACGTAATGAGGCACACGTAATGAGGCACACGTAATGAGGCACACGTAATGAGGCACACGTAATGAGGCACACGTAATGAGGCACACGTAATGAGGCACACGTAATGAGGCACACGTAATGAGGCACACGTAATGAGGCACACGTAATGAGGCACACGTAATGAGGCACACGTAATGAGGCACACGTAAATGAGGCACACGTAATGAGGCACACGTAATGAGGCACACGTAATGAGGCACACGTAATGAGGCACACGTAATGAGGCACACGTAATGAGGCACACGTAATGAGGCACACGTAATGAGGCACACGTAATGAGGCACACGTAATGAGGCACACGTAATGAGGCACACGTAATGAGGCACACGTAATGAGGCACACGTAATGAGGCACACGTAATGAGGCACACGTAATGAGGCACACGTAATGAGGCACACGTAATGAGGCACACGTAATGAGGCACACGTAATGAGGCACACGTAATGAGGCACACGTAATGAGGCACACGTAATGAGGCACACGTAATGAGGCACACGTAATGAGGCACACGTAATGAGGCACACGTAATGAGGCACACGTAATGAGGCACACGTAATGAGGCACACGTAATGAGGCACACGTAATGAGGCACACGTAATGAGGCACACGTAATGAGGCACACGTAATGAGGCACACGTAATGAGGCACACGTAATGAGGCACACGTAATGAGGCACACGTAATGAGGCACACGTAATGAGGCACACGTAATGAGGCACACGTAATGAGGCACACGTAATGAGGCACACGTAATGAGGCACACGTAATGAGGCACACGTAATGAGGCACACGTAATGAGGCACACGTAATGAGGCACACGTAATGAGGCACACGTAATGAGGCACACGTAATGAGGCACACGTAATGAGGCACACGTAATGAGGCACACGTAATGAGGCACACGTAATGAGGCACACGTAATGAGGCCACACGTAATGAGGCAACACGTAATGAGGCACACGTAATGAGGCACACGTAATGAGGCACACGTAATGAGGCACACGTAATGAGGCACACGTAATGAGGCACACGTAATGAGGCACACGTAATGAGGCACACGTAATGAGGCACACGTAATGAGGCACACGTAATGAGGCACACGTAATGAGGCACACGTAATGAGGCACACGTAATGAGGCACACGTAATGAGGCACACGTAATGAGGCACACGTAATGAGGCACACGTTAATGAGGCACACGTAATGAGGCACACGTAATGAGGCACACGTAATGAGGCACACGTAATGAGGCACACGTAATGAGGCACACGTAATGAGGCACACGTAATGAGGCACACGTAATGAGGCACACGTAATGAGGCACACGTAATGAGGCACACGTAATGAGGCACACGTAATGAGGCACAGCGTAATGAGGCAGGAACTCATCGTGGGGACAAATCAAATGAGGAGAGAAGCGTGAGAGCGAACACGTAAGTTAGTCATGTGATTTAAAATCTTCCTGTAGGAGCCAAGCACCGGGTGTGGTTATCCCGGCCATGCGAGTTGAAGCAGCATTCGACCAAGTAGCTGCCACCCATCATGATCCTTGAGCACAGCAAAGGTGGGGCAGGGC
Source organism: Closterium sp. NIES-65 (assembly GCA_948144175.1). NCBI lineage: Eukaryota > Viridiplantae > Streptophyta > Zygnematophyceae > Desmidiales > Closteriaceae > Closterium > Closterium sp. NIES-65. The sequence continues at coordinate 99,719 of CANXME010001469.1, read as the reverse complement.
AGGGTAGAGGTGGGGCAAGGCAGGCTAGAGGTGGGGCAAGGCAGGCTAGAGGTGGGGCAAGGCAGGCTAGATGTGGGGCAAGGCAGGCTAGAGGTGGGGCAAGGCAGGCTAGAGGTGGGGCAAGGCAGGGCAGGGTAGAGGCAGCACCTACAGCAGGGTAGAGGCAGCACCTACAGCAGGGTAGAGGCAGCACCTACAGCAGGGTAGAGGCAGCACCTACAGCAGGGTAGAGGCAGCACCTACAGCAGGGTAGAGGCAGCACCTACAGCAGGGTAGAGGCAGCACCTACAGCAGGGTAGAGGCAGCACCTACAGCAGGGTAGAGGCAGCACCTACAGCAGGGTAGAGGCAGCACCTACAGCAGGGTAGAGGCAGCACCTACAGCAGGGTAGAGGCAGCACCTACAGCAGGGTAGAGGCAGCACCTACAGCAGGGTAGAGGCAGCACCTACAGCAGGGTAGAGGCAGCACCTACAGCAGGGTAGAGGCAGCACCTACAGCAGGGTAGAGGCAGCACCTACAGCAGGGTAGAGGCAGCACCTACAGCAGGGTAGAGGCAGCACCTACAGCAGGGTAGAGGCAGCACCTACAGCAGGGTAGAGGCAGCACCTACAGCAGGGTAGAGGCAGCACCTACAGCAGGGTAGAGGCAGCACCTACAGCAGGGTAGAGGCAGCACCTACAGCAGGGTAGAGGCAGCACCTACAGCAGGGTAGAGGCAGCACCTACAGCAGGGTAGAGGCAGCACCTACAGCAGGGTAGAGGCAGCACCTACAGCAGGGTAGAGGCAGCACCTACAGCAGGGTAGAGGCAGCACCTACAGCAGGGTAGAGGCAGCACCTACAGCAGGGTAGAGGCAGCACCTACAGCAGGGTAGAGGCAGCACCTACAGCAGGGTAGAGGCAGCACCTACAGCAGGGTAGAGGCAGCACCTACAGCAGGGTAGAGGCAGCACCTACAGCAGGGTAGAGGCAGCACCTACAGCAGGGTAGAGGCAGCACCTACAGCAGGGTAGAGGCAGCACCTACAGCAGGGTAGAGGCAGCACCTACAGCAGGGTAGAGGCAGCACCTACAGCATGGCAGGGTAGAGGCAGCACCTACAGCAGGGTAGAGGCAGCACCTACAGCAGGGTAGAGGCAGCACCTACAGCAGGGTAGAGGCAGCACCTACAGCAGGGTAGAGGCAGCACCTACAGCAGGGTAGAGGCAGCACCTACAGCAGGGTAGAGGCAGCACCTACAGCAGGGTAGAGGCAGCACCTACAGCAGGGTAGAGGCAGCACCTACAGCAGGGTAGAGGCAGCACCTACAGCAGGGTAGAGGCAGCACCTACAGCAGGGTAGAGGCAGCACCTACAGCAGGGTAGAGGCAGCACCTACAGCAGGGTAGAGGCAGCACCTACAGCAGGGTAGAGGCAGCACCTACAGCAGGGTAGAGGCAGCACCTACAGCAGGGTAGAGGCAGCACCTACAGCAGGGTAGAGGCAGCACCTACAGCAGGGTAGAGGCAGCACCTACAGCAGGGTAGAGGCAGCACCTACAGCAGGGTAGAGGCAGCACCTACAGCAGGGTAGAGGCAGCACCTACAGCATGGCAGGGTAGAGGCAGCACCTACAGCAGGGTAGAGGCAGCACCTACAGCAGGGTAGAGGCAGCACCTACAGCAGGGTAGAGGCAGCACCTACAGCAGGGTAGAGGCAGCACCTACAGCAGGGTAGAGGCAGCACCTACAGCAGGGTAGAGGCAGCACCTACAGCAGGGTAGAGGCAGCACCTACAGCAGGGTAGAGGCAGCACCTACAGCAGGGTAGAGGCAGCACCTACAGCAGGGTAGAGGCAGCACCTACAGCAGGGTAGAGGCAGCACCTACAGCAGGGTAGAGGCAGCACCTACAGCAGGGTAGAGGCAGCACCTACAGCAGGGTAGAGGCAGCACCTACAGCAGGGTAGAGGCAGCACCTACAGCAGGGTAGAGGCAGCACCTACAGCAGGGTAGAGGCAGCACCTACTGTTGGTGTTAGGCCCCAATCTCACATTTTGTACTTGTACTTTTATATCCTAGTTTAGTGTAGTTTGCACTTTGTGTTTGGTTGGGTGTACACCCACATCCCAACCAAACCCAAATGTAATCTCCAAGCAATCTCCAACCCACCAATTGGAGATTGCCTTGGGATTACCCTTGATTCCCTAGGATTGCCTCCTGATTCCCTCCTCATCCCTACCTTGCTCATTCCGGATGTACTTAAAGAGCTTTGAGCTCACTACTATAGTATCGATTCTAAGCTCAAGTTCTGACATGGTATCAGAGCAGCTCAACCGCATACGCGGATCGTGATCCTCTCATCTCTGCGGATACTTGTCCCGCAAACCTCGGGGAAGCCATCGCCAATCTCGTCGCCGTTGATTCGCGACATTCATCGGCGGAATTTCTCCCGCCAAATCTTCCCGTCACCATCGACGGAAACTTCTCTGGTAAGCGCATCGTCGGCGCTCTAACCTAACACTCGTTTTCATCAATTCGTCACTTCTTCTCCTCGACGGGCTGCCGCCCGTCGCCCTGCAGCTTCTCGTCGGGCCGCCGCCCGTCGCCCCGCAGCGTCATCTTCGGGCTGCCGCCCGTCGCCCCGCATCTGCACTCCTACCCCCATCCCCCCTCTTTCCCGCAGCTGAACAGGTGCAGCAACGCAGCCGAGCAGCAGCGTAGCCGCGAAGCTGAGGGTGGTGTGTGGGGGGGTGTGTGGGAATAGGACTAGTAGGTAGTTGACACTAAATTGGCGTCTCAGTCAAATTCTCCTTCGTAAACCCTAAACCTCCGGTTCTTCAAAATCTCCTTTGGAAACCCCAAACCTCAAGTTCCTATTGGTGACTTAAGAGCGGCGCTCCGCGCGAGAAGTTAAGGGGTCTCCACCATGGCTTTCTCGTCTTCCACCATGGCGAACCCCATCACCCCGCTCCGCCTTGAAGCCGATGGCTCTAGCTCCAACTTCAAGGCGTGGAGCTACGGAGTTGACAAGCACCTCCTGAGCCGTGACGTGCAGGGCCTTGACCTCAAGGACGTCCTCCTCAACCGTGGCAAGGGGAAACAGCCCACTCTTCCCCGTGAACCGACCGAATCTTCAAGTGATGCTGACGTGATGACGTACGAAGAAGCTGTTGAGAAGTACCGGAAGTGGGAGAAGGCCGATGCTGCCATCATCAGCGTCTTCATTGCCTCCACCCCTCCCGAACTTGTCAACACGTTCCACAACTACCCTACCTCCAACGCCATCTGGAAGTATCTCCAGGATCGGTTCATGAACAAGACGGCGGTCGGAGTGGCGATTCTCATCCCCAGCATGTTTCAAGTCCGCCTTGAGGACTGCTCAGGAATGGCTGATTACATCGCCAAGGTGCAGACCATTCATGGTGAACTCAAGGAGCTGGGTATAGTCTTCCCCGAACAAGCCCCTGCAGCCGCCCTTCTTGTTGGTCTCTCCTCGGCATATGAAGTGACGAGGAAGATGCTCCTCACGCTCTCAGCGGAAGACCTCACCTTTGCTAAGGTCTCCACCGCACTCCTCTCTGCCGAGAAAGACTCCACTGCTCAGGCCAAGGCATACGCCATCCGTGCTCCCATGCCCCTAGCAAGTGTTGCAGCAGCCCTTGCCTCGGCGCCTTTCCAGCGCAACCGCTTTCCTCCGTGCACCTACGTCGTCAAGTATGGCAACCGCAAGGGACAAGTGTGTGGTGGCACTAACCACCCCCTTGCCACGTGCTTCAAGAAGAAAGACGACGAGTGGTATGCCATCCACGGGGTTGACAAGAAGCCGCCAAACTGGATGCGCGCTCGTAAGGCCAATCTCGTTGAGGTCCAGGACCCCTCTTCGGCTAGTGCTAGTGACAGTGCTCCTGTTGATGTGCGTATCAACCTGTTGTTTCCTGGCACTGCCATGATTAATGAAGCCACTTCCCAGTACATCGACTCATCACAGGCACCACAGTACATAGAGTTCACACTCGACAGTGGGGCCACTCACACTGTGCTCAAGGAGACACTCTCCTTCAAACCCTATCCAGCACCTATCCCTCTCTTGGGAGCTGACTCCAGCTTCATCACCCTAGCCAAGGGCACCTCCACAGTCCCATGCCCAGCCTTCCCTTCCGGCACCGTCACTGGCATGTGCGTGCCTTCACTACGCCACAATCTAGTGGCTCAAACAGAAATTCAGAAAGCAGGGCTACGCACCATCTTCTCGGAGAATGAGGACCACTGCGACATCATTGACCCACTCACCAACAAGGTCTTGGCCCGCTTCACCCTCAATAGCAGCGGCCTCTACACGCTACGCGTTCCTCTCCCACAGGTTTCAACCACCCAAGCACAGGCTCCCATCACACCATGCACATGTCGCAGCCTCTCCAACCCGACCATCCTCTATCATCATCGGTTAGGGCACCCAAACTTCCGCACGCTTGCTGACATGGCCTCCAAGAAACTTCTTCTCGGCCTGCCAGCCACACTTCCTCCACCACCTGACTCACCCGCTCCCACGTGCCTTGATTGCACCAAGAGCAAACTGCGCCAACAGCCCCACACTGCCTCACCCACAATCGCAGCGGCACCACTGGACCTAGTGCACATGGACGTCTGGGGCCCTGCCCCTGTTCTTGCACGAGGTGGATATCGCTACTTCCTAGTTATCGTGGATGACCACTCACGATACGTCTCTGTTCACCTCCTCCACACTAAGGCTGAGGCTCCAGAGGTCATCATGGCGTGGGTCAAGCAGGCATAGACCACCTTTGACCTCAAGGTCAAGCGCCTTCACTCGGATGGGGGGGGTGAATTTTGCAACGACAAGCTTAAAGCCTTCTGCTCCTCCGAAGGCATCCAGCAAAACTTCACCCTCCCTGACAGCCCTCAACAGAACGGCATAGCTGAGAGCCGCAACCACACTCTAGTGCAGATCACTCGGTGCCTCCTCAGCCACTCCAACGCTCCACACTCTCTCTGGGGATACGCTCTCTACCACGCCGCCCTCCTCTACAACCTTTACCCCCATCCGCACCTTCCCGACACCACTCCAACCACACTCTGGCTCGGGAAAACGCCCACTGCTCGCTCTCTTCGCGTTTGGGGATGCACCGCCTATGTCCTCCTCAACCCTCAGGCTCGACGCCAGAACGGTGGCAAGCTCGGTCCCAAGACTCAAACGTGCATCTACCTTGGGCACAACGCCGACTCACCTGACTACCTCTTCCTCAATCCCTCCACTCAACAGTTGGTCAGGAGCCGCGACGTTGTCTTTGATGAGACCCGCCCATTCTACTCCCCTTCGGGACGGGACCCTCTCCCTGATCCACCCTCCCTCGTGTGGGCAGACTTTGACGCGCCTCCCGACCTCCCGCCTGCTCCTGCCCCCTCACCTCCTCCCTCTCCTGCCATCCCACCATCTCCCTCTGAGGTCTCTGACCCGGCCTCACCGGTGTCTTCGGCGGCTGCTCCGCCCCCCCCCTCACCTTCCTCACTTCCCGCTGCGCCGCCCCCTCCGAGCGCACCTATCACCTACCATCGGCGGTCCCACCCTCCGGCCCCACCTCCTCCCCCAGTTCCCCCCACCACAGAGGAACCCGCTCTCCCACAGTCGCCCGAGCTGATCACGTACCGCCGGCGGCCCATTCCCCCACCCAAGCCTCCTAAGTCACCCTCTCCGACACCGCCTGCCCCGCCCTCCTCACCGGTGGCTCATGGCACCCGCTCCCATCGCGCTGCTCTTCCACTCGCAATGGTTCTCGATACACAATGATCACACCGCCTCCTCCTGCTGGGGGGGATGTGCCCTCTACCCTTCTAGAAGACAGGCATGAGGAGCTGTGTGATCTCCATGCAGTCATTCCTCAGCTCTCACACATCTTCCCCGATATCACTGGCTCACCCTCCCTCAACCTCGCGGAGAACCCGACCATCCCTATCCCTCTCACCGTCCAAGAGGCTCTCTCAGGCCCTCATGCTGCCGAATGGCGTGCTGCCATGGACGCGGAGATTGCAGCATTCACTCGCAACCACTCTTTCGATGACGAGACTCCACCTCCAGGAGTCAACATCGTCGGGGGCAAGTGGTTGTTCCGTGTAAAACAGCTCCCAGACGAGGCACCGGTGTTCAAAGCGCGTTACGTAGCCAAGGGCTTCACCCAGCAGCGGTACCGCGACTTCGACCTAATCTTCTCCCCCACATCCAAACCTCCCACCATTCGAACGCTCATGGATGTTGCAGCTCGAGAAGACTTTGAGATCAAATCCATGGATGCCTCCTCCGCTTTCCTACAAGGACGTCTCAAGGAGACAGTGTTCATGGACAGACCAGAAGGCTTCCCAGGAGAATTCCCTCCCAACACAGTCTGGAAGCTGAATCGCCCCGTCTACGGCCTTAAACAAGCCCCTCGCGAATGGCACAACAAGGTGAAAGAAGTCCTCCTCTCCCTGGACTTCCACCCCTCAACTGCTGACCCGACTCTCTTCATCCGTCGTCATTCTGAGCCATTCTACATCCTAGTCTACGTGGATGATTTTATCCTCGTTGCCAAGGACTCGGCCCAAATGACCTCTGTCCAGGCAGCCCTGAGCAAGGCCCTCCAGATGAAAGACCTTGGTGACCTCAAGCACTACCTGGGAATGGAGATCACTCGTGATCGCAAGGCTCGCACCATCTCACTCTCCCAGGAGTTCTACATCGACAATGTGCTCAAGCGGTTTGAGATGGAGCTGTGCACACCTGTTGCCACCCCGCTGCCGCTGCAACACCTCCTTACAGCTCCTGCTGTACCCACACCAGAGGCCTGCTCTGAGCCATACCCGGAACTTGTTGGGTCCCTCATGTACGCCATGATGTGCACCCGACCGGACTTGGCCTACCCAGTCAGTGTTCTCTCTCGTTACGTGGCCCCGGGTCGCTTCACTAATCTTCATTGGAAGGCAGCAAAGCGGGTGCTGCGCTATCTTAAGGGCACAAAGTCCCACGTTCTCACACTCGGTGGGCTCTCCCCTCCTCGCCTGGAAGGTTACACAGACTCCTCCTGGGCTGATGACCAGACCGACCGGCGCTCCTCTCAGGGGTACTGCTTCACCCTCGGGAGCGGAACTGTCAGTTGGCGCTCCACCAGGTCGTCTGCAGTCTCCCTCTCCTCCTGTGAGGCGGAGCTCTACGCAGGCACCATGGCTGCTCAGGAGGCCCGTTGGTTCACCTTCCTACTCCAAGAGCTTGGCTTCCCTCAGTCAGCCCCCACCCTCTGGTGTGACAACCAGAGTACCATCCACATCTCTCAAGACCCTGTGTATCACACCCGCACCAAGCATATTGAACTTCGGCACTTCTTCATTCGTCACCTTGTGCAACAAGAGCAGCTGAAGGTGGAATACGTGGCATCTGACTGCAACCTGGCTGACCTGTTCACCAAGCCCCTTGGGAAGGTTCCCCACCATCGTCTCCTTGGCGCCATGGGGCTCTGCGCTCCTCCTTCTCCGCCATGAGTTCGATTGACGCCTCAGGGGGGGTGTTGGTGTTAGGCCCCAATCTCACATTTTGTACTTGTACTTTTATATCCTAGTTTAGTGTAGTTTGCACTTTGTGTTTGGTTGGGTGTACACCCACATCCCAACCAAACCCAAATGTAATCTCCAAGCAATCTCCAACCCACCAATTGGAGATTGCCTTGGGATTACCCTTGATTCCCTAGGATTGCCTCCTGATTCCCTCCTCATCCCTACCTTGCTCATTCTGGATGTACTTAAAGAGCTTTGAGCTCACTACTATAGTATCGATTCTAAGCTCAAGTTCTGACACCTACAGCAGGGTAGAGGCAGCACCTACAGCAGGGTAGAGGCAGCACCTACAGCAGGGTAGAGGCAGCACCTACAGCAGGGTAGAGGCAGCACCTACAGCAGGGTAGAGGCAGCACCTACAGCAGGGTAGAGGCAGCACCTACAGCAGGGTAGAGGCAGCACCTACAGCAGGGTAGAGGCAGCACCTACAGCAGGGTAGAGGCAGCACCTACAGCAGGGTAGAGGCAGCACCTACAGCAGGGTAGAGGCAGCACCTACAGCAGGGTAGAGGCAGCACCTACAGCAGGGTAGAGGCAGCACCTACAGCAGGGTAGAGGCAGCACCTACAGCAGGGTAGAGGCAGCACCTACAGCAGGGTAGAGGCAGCACCTACAGCAGGGTAGAGGCAGCACCTACAGCAGGGTAGAGGCAGCACCTACAGCAGGGTAGAGGCAGCACCTACAGCAGGGTAGAGGCAGCACCTACAGCAGGGTAGAGGCAGCACCTACAGCATGGCAGGGTAGAGGCAGCACCTACAGCAGGGTAGAGGCAGCACCTACAGCAGGGTAGAGGCAGCACCTACAGCAGGGTAGAGGCAGCACCTACAGCAGGGTAGAGGCAGCACCTACAGCAGGGTAGAGGCAGCACCTACAGCAGGGTAGAGGCAGCACCTACAGCAGGGTAGAGGCAGCACCTACAGCAGGGTAGAGGCAGCACCTACAGCAGGGTAGAGGCAGCACCTACAGCAGGGTAGAGGCAGCACCTACAGCAGGGTAGAGGCAGCACCTACAGCAGGGTAGAGGCAGCACCTACAGCAGGGTAGAGGCAGCACCTACAGCAGGGTAGAGGCAGCACCTACAGCAGGGTAGAGGCAGCACCTACAGCAGGGTAGAGGCAGCACCTACAGCAGGGTAGAGGCAGCACCTACAGCAGGGTAGAGGCAGCACCTACAGCAGGGTAGAGGCAGCACCTACAGCAGGGTAGAGGCAGCACCTACAGCAGGGTAGAGGCAGCACCTACAGCAGGGTAGAGGCAGCACCTACAGCAGGGTAGAGGCAGCACCTACAGCAGGGTAGAGGCAGCACCTACAGCAGGGTAGAGGCAGCACCTACAGCATGGCTCGGCTCTCCCTCCTGCTGCACCTCCGCCCCTTCCTCCGCCTCCTCGCCCTCCCCACCATCCCCCCTCCCCTTTGCAGCGCCCAGCGCGTCCACATAGAGCGGGTAGAGCTCCTCCCACACCTCCCCTCGCGGCCCCCTCTCTGCCTCCGTTATAAGCAGCTTCAGCAAGCGGAGAGAGTAGGCGCGATCAGCAGCGAAACGAGGACCTAGCTGGGGGCGGTAGTGGAGGGGAGGGAGGGTGGGATGGAGGTAGATAAGTGGGCGGTGAGAAGTGAGTGAGTGTAAACAGCTGAGATTGAGATGCGAGAGAGTGGGAGAGATGTGGTTAGCTTAGCTCTTTGCCCTCAGCCCTGAGCCCTCTGAGGCTACTTAAGCCCTGCTAGTGCCCATCTTTCCTCATTGTTCAGTTGAGTTTTGAAATCGGCTGGAGAGAGCGAGAGAGAGGGTTTGGGGAGCAGAGAGTGGGGAGCAGAGAGTGGGGAGCAGAGAGTGGGGAGCAACAAGGAAATCCAGTCAGGGTCGAACTGAGATGTGACTGTAGCACGCTGATGTGTGATACTAAATGTCGTGTGTGACTGTGGCAGTGGTGGTGTGACTAACCGGGTGTGACTGTAGCATGGTCACTAGCTGTTGTTGCACGGCCTCTGTCAAATTGCCTTCATGTCCTTTCCTGCACCGTGCGTTGGAATGGCATGGGATGGCATGGGATGGCATGGGATGGCATGGGATGGCATGGGATGGCATGGGATGGCATGGGATGGCATGGGATGGCATGGGATGGCATGGGATGACGAGATGACATGGGATGGCATGGGATGGCATGGGATGGCATGGGATGGCATGGGATGACGAGATGACATGAGATGACATGAGATGACATGGGATGGTGTGCGGCATTGTGTGCGATGGAAGCATGAAGTCTAAATCAGGAACGAAATGAAAAATAGGATGCCGTACGCTGATTGGTGGCTTACGTAGCACATTCAATCACAGCCGTCGGTGGCTCCATCCGCCAAATCATGCACTGAGCCGCCCATCGCCAGTTGTCAGGTGCGTTGTCCTCGATACAAGGACACTCGCCACTAGCAGGTGCATCAGCAGCTGCAGCAGCAGCCATTGTGCGTGTAACGGGGAGGCCTAAGACGCGTGCGCGGATAGGCGTCAAGGGAACGAGGCTGTGGGAAACACCAGGAACGACACTCCTAGTGGCAGCAATAGGAGGACGCGATTCTAACGAGGTACTGGTTGGAGGCGTACTAGGGGGGAGTACTAGAAGGCGGTATAAGGAGGCGCGGTGTTAGCATGTTGTGAGAAGGGTTTGCAATCGTGGTCGTCTGATTGGGACACGTGGCAATGCGAGGCCTTTGTATAACAAGATTCACCTGCCTTGTCAGTCTGACGTCATCGCACAGCTCTTTTGAGGACTCTCTAACGGCATCGCGAAGCTATGCTGCGGCCAACTGGCAATGATAATCGCGGGCGCGGCTATGGAAATGGTCCTCTTCTCGCGTCGAATAGCCGCCGGCAATATCGCTGTCTGCAGGCCCCCAATGCAAAGTGGTGTGCGCGTTTCGAGGTAGTCTCATAAGCAGGAGCTGACGGATGTGTGACAAAGGCGAGACTGTTGGAAAGCAAATGGCATTTTCGATTCTGGGAAGGTTTCGTTCCGTGTTTCGAGACGCGACAAATGAAACTCGCATCGAACTTCTTCGCAGGTGAAATTCGCGAATTCAGGGACTCAAGGTTACGGAATGCAGAGGGGAAATAGGGAGGAGCTTGAATTTCGCGAATCTCGTTTGACCCCTCGTTCCCAAACCGCTCACGATTTAGTTTCTCTCATCTGCTTCACAATAGCGTACTCTTGTTCCATGGGATCGAACCTAGTTCAGCACGCGAAACGAAACGCAAGATCACAGGTGTGTGAGTGGGGTTTGAGGACGCGTCCCCTCCCTCGATCGATCCTGCGTAGGATCGATCCTGAGCTCGGTTTAAAGAGGTTCAAAAAGTTGAAAATTAGCAAACGCAGGGTTTCAGTGCGGTGGAGGATTGATCTCCCTTAATTTTGCACGATCGATCGAGGGAGGGGACGCGTACTGAGTTTCCAAGACCATTCCGCTCCACCCAGAGGTAATTGGGTCCTACCCCTAAAAATTGACATGACTCGTCCAAATCGAGAGTTCGCCTGCGCGTTCCCAACGGCTACTTCGAGCGCATGCCTTTCATTCCTCCTGATCGACCCTGCCTGTGGCTGTGCGCTCGTGCATGCCGTCGTTCCGCGCGACCGACTAACGAATCGGCCAATCACAAGTCAGGCTGACCTGTCGCTGTGCTTGTAGGGCGCTGAAAGCATTCAAACGAAACGCTTCACGCGCATAGCATGCTTTAAGAGGCAGTGACTGTAACTGGTAACGAACGTGTAGTGGCACATCTTAGCGCATCGCATTCAAGCGCTTCTAAGTGCACCTGTACTTTGGGTTTCACGCGCCCGCAGCCATGGCCTCACAGCCGCGGTCCTTCCTTTCCGCCGCGCCTCCGCTCATCCCCGCCTCTCCGCCTCCCCCGCAGTTACCATACACCCCTCCCCCGGCGGCTCCCTCCCCCCCGCCTCCCGCCAACTTTGCGCCACGCCCGCTTTCCGCCCCGCACCCGTTCTCCGCCCCGCCGTATCCGCTCTCCGTTCCGCCGCATCCGCTGCCCGTCTCCACGCGCAAGCCTGCAGCAAAATGGGTCCGCCAGTGGTGAGTTGACTCGTGGCACCAAATTTGTGACTTGTGAGTGTGTGTGTGTGCTCTCTCGTCTTCTCTCGTCCTTGCCGCCCGCGTTGCCGCCCCCGTGCCCTTTACCTGCTCGCCCTGATCTGCTCCCTTTATACGCCCTTATCCCATATTTTAAGCTGATAAGCTTTCGTGTGCTCGGCGCGCTATGGCTCCCTCCATACGCGTTACAGGGTGGTGCAGGAGACGGTTCTCAACAACGGCAAGTGCAAAGTACTTAAATGGGTCAAACGTGAGTCAAACGGGTCAAAATTGAGTCAAACGGGTCAAACGTGAGTCAAGCGGAACGTGAGTCAAGCGGGTCAAACGTGAGTCAACCGCATTCACACACACAGTGTACAACCTACCCGCGCACAGTGATAGTACCACTACCTGCCAGCCATACCCCTGCTCCACCCGTCACCTGCTCCTCTTCTTGCCCTTACGGTGCTGTTAAGATGCGAGCAACTGCCTCTCCATGCCTCAATCCTTCTTTCCCTTCCCGCCCCATGTGCTGCCCTTTCCCCCTCCCCTTTCTCCCCTTCTCCCCCCTCTCCCCCCTACCCTTCCGCGTCTTTCCCTTCCCCCAGAGGCGCCGGACCCCCCTCCTGCCAGCGCGCCCAGGTCCGCCTCGCCCTTCCAGCTGCACATGCCGCACCTGCGCCCCTTCCCCCCGCCCCCTTTCCCCCCTGCTTCCTCCGCCACCCCTCCCCCCCCCTCCGCCTCATCCTCCCGCGCGCCAGGCCCCTTCCCCGGCTTCCCCCAATCGCCTGCCAACGCTACCCCTCGTGGTGCCACGTGGCAGGGTGCGAGTGGCGCTGCTGGTGCCTCTGGTGGGGCTGGTATGGGCATGGGTATGGGCTATATGGGAAATAACGCCTCCCCTGGTTACTACCCGCCTCCCCCTCGCCTCTCTAACATGCCTCAGGTCACCCACATGCCAAACCTCCCCCACATGCCCAATCTGAACCTTCCCCAAATGGCAAACATGCCAAATATGGCAAACATTCCAAATCTGCCCAACCTGCCCAACATGCCCAGCATGTCCCATGTGCCGCCCATGCCCAACCTTTCCAACGCCCCCTCGTCCTATGGGGGCTCCTACTCTCAGCAGATGCCCACTTTTGGCTACGGGCAGGTGAACGGGCAGGCTGGGCAGGTCCAGCAAATGGGACAGATGCAAATGCAGCTGCAGCGGCAGCTGCAGCAGCCGGGGCAGATGGGGGGTCAGCAGCAGCAGCAAATGCCCCCTGGTCCTGGTGGGGCCATGCAGGGGCAGGCAGGGCAATGGCAGGGAGGGCAGGGCGGGCAAGGGGGAGGAGCGGACCCCACTCTGTGGGGCTCTCCCCTTGCAGCAACTCCACCACCAGCAACGCCAGCAGGAGCAGCAGCAGCAGCAGGAGCAGCGTTGAGAACGCCCTCTCCTCTCGCCCCTGTCGCCGCCCCCACCTCCCTGTCGGGCGGCGGGCCGACCATCTTCCGCCTCTCCCTGCCCTCCGCCGCCCACCTCTCACCTTCTGCTGCCGCCCTTGCCGCCCGTGGCGGCATGCCAGCAGGCGGCCCGTCAGGAATGGCGGGCGGCGGGGCAGCAGGTGGGGCAAGTGGAGGCCAATCAGGGCCGCCTCATGACGCCCGCTCGCACTCTCCCGCTATCCCACTGGGGCCGGGGCAAGGTTTAGGGTTGGGGCAGGGGCTAGGGCTAGGGCTGGGGCTGGGACAGGGAATGCAGAATCAGGGGGCAATGGCGCAGGGGAGTGGCGGCGGCGCACTGCCTTTCCCTGGCGCTGGCGTAGGTGGTTCCCCTGCTGCTGTCATGCCCGGGGGCATGCAGGCGGGGGTGCAAGGGCAAGGGCAAGGGAGTATGCCTGGGGCGCACGCACATGCAGCAGCAGGGGGGTCGATGCAGGGGCTGGCCATGCTGCAGCTGCCCGCTGCTGCTCATGGCAGTATGGCGGGTGGTGCGGGCACATACCCAGGGGGCGGGGGAGGTGCAGGGGGAGGGGCAGACGGAGGGGGGGGTGTGGGCATGCAGATGAGCGGAGGGGGAGCAGTGGTAGGGGAGGCAGGGAGGGGAGGAGGGGGGGCGTGGGGTGGAATGGGCGCAGCCGCAGCAGCGGGAATGGCCCCTGCAGGCTCCCCAGCTGCAGCAGGTGCTGCAAGCTCAAGCGCCATTCCCATGCCCAGTGCAAGTGGGTTGGGCTGCATGCAAAGCGGTGCAGGTGGCATGCAGAGTGGTGCTGCAGGTGCAGCAGGGGCGGCAGCGGGGGAGGAGCAGGTGACAGCAGCAAGCGGGGGTGGTAGCAGCATAGGAACAGGCCTGGGCTTTGGTCTCTCTGCTTCTGGCAGTGCTGCTGGCGCTGCTGCTGCTGCTGCTACTGCTGCTGCTGCTGCTGCTGCTGCTGCTGGGGTTGGCGGGCCATTGGGTGGAGGTCCGTTTGTGTGCGGTGTGGATGGGTGCGGAAAGGCGTTTCTGGATGCGGGGGGGTTGAGGAAGCACTCGAACGTGCATGGGGAGAGGCAGTTCATGTGTCACTACGAGGGGTGTGGCAAGGTGAGGGTGTGGCAAGGTGAGAGGTCACCGTTAAAGAGAGGCAAATCTGGTTTCCGCCAGACGTTCCTTGCAAATATGTCGATCATTTGCCACGTTTACACTCACATAAGGCATCAATCGACTGGCCAGGTTCAAGCATGTTCTAATCACCTCGCTGCAGGTTTCACGAGCCAGCCACGTGGAGGTTTCACATGGCCGGCCTTGTGTTCACACTATTTCATGTCACGCGTTGATGGCTAGCGGTCGACATGTTACATCCCCCCCCCTCTTCAAACCAGATGGCCTCTCCACAGCCTGATGGCCGATCCACAGCCTGATGGCCGATCCACAGCCTGATGGCCGATCCACAGCCTGATGGCCGATCCACAGCCTGATGGCCGATCCACAGCCTGATGGCCGATCCACAGCCTGATGGCCGATCCACAGCCTGATGGCCGATCCACAGCCTGATGGCCGATCCACAGCCTGATGGCCGATCCACAGCCTGATGGCCGATCCACAGCCTGATGGCCGATCCACAGCCTGATGGCCGATCCACAGCCTGATGGCCGATCCACAGCCTGATGGCCGATCCACAGCCTGATGGCCGATCCACAGCCTGATGGCCGATCCACAGCCTGATGGCCGATCCACAGCCTGATGGCCGATCCACAGCCTGATGGCCGATCCACAGCCTGATGGCCGATCCACAGCCTGATGGCCGATCCACAGCCTGATGGCCGATCTCTCTTCCTCTCTTGTTTTTCTCTCTTCCTCTCTTGTTGCCCTCTCTTCCTCTCTTGTTTTTCTCTCTTCCTCTCTTGTTGCCCTCTCTTCCTCTCTTGTTGCCCTCTCTTCCTCTCTTGTTGCCCTCTCTTCCTCTCTTGTTGCCCTCTCTTCCTCTCTTGTTGCCCTCTCTTCCTCTCTTGTTGCCCTCTCTTCCTCTCTTGTTGCCCTCTCTTCCTCTCTTGTTTTTCTCTCTTCCTCTCTTGTTGCCCTCTCTTCCTCTCTTGTTTTTCTCTCTTCCTCTCTTGTTGCCCTCTCTTCCTCTCTTGTTTTTCTCTCTTCCTCTCTTGTTGCCCTCTCTTCCTCTCTTGTTGCCCTCTCTTCCTCTCTTGTTGCCCTCTCTTCCTCTCTTGTTGCCCTCTCTTCCTCTCTTGTTGCCCTCTCTTCCTCTCTTGTTGCCCTCTCTTCCTCTCTTGTTTTTCTCTCTTCCTCTCTTGTTGCCCTCTCTTCCTCTCTTGTTTTTCTCTCTTCCTCTCTTGTTGCCCTCTCTTCCTCTCTTGTTGCCCTCTCTTCCTCTCTTGTTGCCCTCTCTTCCTCTCTTGTTGCCCTCTCTTCCTCTCTTGTTGCCCTCTCTTCCTCTCTTGTTGCCCTCTCTTCCTCTCTTGTTGCCCTCTCTTCCTCTCTTGTTTTTCTCTCTTCCTCTCTTGTTTTTCTCTCTTCCTCTCTTGTTGCCCTCTCTTCCTCTCTTGTTGCCCTCTCTTCCTCTCTTGTTGCCCTCTCTTCCTCTCTTGTTGCCCTCTCTTCCTCTCTTGTTTTTCTCTCTTCCTCTCTTGTTGCCCTCTCTTCCTCTCTTGTTGCCCTCTCTTCCTCTCTTGTTGCCCTCTCTTCCTCTCTTGTTGCCCTCTCTTCCTCTCTTGTTGCCCTCTCTTCCTCTCTTGTTGCCCTCTCTTCCTCTCTTGTTGCCCTCTCTTCCTCTCTTGTTGCCCTCTCTTCCTCTCTTGTTGCCCTCTCTTCCTCTCTTGTTGCCCTCTCTTCCTCTCTTGTTGCCCTCTCTTCCTCTCTTGTTGCCCTCTCTTTCTCTTGTTGCCCTCTCTTCCTCTCTTGTTGCCCTCTCTTCCTCTCTTGTTGCCCTCTCTTCCTCTCTTGTTGCCCTCTCTTCCTCTCTTGTTGCCCTCTCTTTCTCTCTTGTTGCCCTCTCTTCCTCTCTTGTTGCCCTCTCTTCCTCTCTTGTTGCCCTCTCTTCCTCTCTTGTTGCCCTCTCTTCCTCTCTTGTTGCCCTCTCTTCCTCTCTTGTTGCCCTCTCTTCCTCTCTTGTTGCCCTCTCTTCCTCTCTTGTTGCCCTCTCTTCCTCTCTTGTTGCCCTCTCTTCCTCTCTTGTTGCCCTCTCTTCCTCTCTTGTTGCCCTCTCTTCCTCTCTTGTTGCCCTCTCTTCCTCTCTTGTTGCCCTCTCTTCCTCTCTTGTTGCCCTCTCTTCCTCTCTTGTTGCCCTCTCTTTCTCTCTTGTTGCCCTCTCTTCCTCTCTTGTTGCCCTCTCTTCCTCTCTTGTTGCCCTCTCTTCCTCTCTTGTTGCCCTCTCTTCCTCTCTTGTTGCCCTCTCTTCCTCTCTTGTTGCCCTCTCTTTCTCTCTTGTTGCCCTCTCTTCCTCTCTTGTTGCCCTCTCTTCCTCTCTTGTTGCCCTCTCTTCCTCTCTTGTTGCCCTCTCTTCCTCTCCTGTTGCCGTCTCTTCCTCTCTTGTTGCCCTATCTTCCTCTCTTGTTGCCCTCTCTTCCTCTCTTGTTGCCCTCTCTTCCTCTCTTGCTGCCCTCTCTTCCTCTCTTGTTGCCCTCTCTTCCTCTCTTGTTGCCCTCTCTTCGTCTGTTGTTGCCCACCCACTGGCAGCGGTTTGTGGACAGCAGCAAGCTGAAGCGCCACTTCCTCATCCACACGGGCGAGAAGCGCTTCTTCTGCCCCTATGAGGGGTGCGGCAAGGTGATGAGGGGTGCAGCAAGGTGATGAGGGGTGCAGCAAGGTGATGAGGGGTGCGGCAAGGTGATGAGGGATGCGGCAAGTTGTGTTTTCCTTCGCAGGGTAAGTCTGGGGAATGCGATTTCGGGCTCCCTCCTTGCTCCCTAACCGCCCCCCTTTCCCCCTTGCTCCCTAACCGCCCCCCTTAACGCCCTTGCTCCCGAACTTCCCCCCTGTCCCACTTGCTCTCTAACCAGCCCCCTTTCCCCCTTGCATTCTAATTTCTTTCCCTCTGCTCCCCCCTACCCGGTCTCTCACATCTCCCCCTCTCACATCTCCCCCTCTGCCTGCTCACCTCTGCCAACCATTTCCCTTTGCTGCGCAGCGCACATGCATGGCCGAGCACATGCATGGCCGAGCACGCGCTCCAGTTGGGCCATTTTTGAGGCGCCTTGAAAGGCGCCTAAAGAATCGATCCTGTTGGACTTCAACAGCTGTTTGCACATGCACACACATGCACACACATGCACACACATGCACAACCCTAAACCCAGGGAGAGGAGGGGTGGTTGGAGCCCCCTCACCCGTCTCATTCTCAACTGCGACTCATCCGCCTTTGCATTGCCAGATGCATGCCACACATGCCACACACCAAGGAGAACAACCACACGTGCCCCATCCTCCCCTGCGTCTTAACCTCTGCTCCCCCTCTTGGACCCACCATATGCATACACACATACACAACAGGCATTCTCGCTGGATTTCAACCGCCGTTCTCACATGCGCACGCACACGGGGGAGAACTACCACACGTGCCCGATCCTAGAGTGTGGCAAGCGCTTTGCACATGAGAACAAGCTGCGCATGCACCTGGCGTCAGCACATGGGGATAAACAGCAGCAGGTATGCTTATAACGAGTCACAACACTTGAGATTCTAATAACGAGTCACAACAGCGGAGGCACGAGAGCAAGCTGCGCATGCACCTGGCGTCGGCACACGGCAATAACAAGAGCATGCAGCAGCAGGTATGCTTACAACGAGTCATAACACACCTGAGGCACCTATAGTGAGTCCCAACAGACGGAGGCACGAAAGCATGCTGCTGCGCATGCATCTCGCGTTGGTACATGGTGATTAACAGCAGCAGCAGGTAGGCACCTTCTTTTGTTAGACTGTTTTTCAGTTTTTTTTCTTCCACATGCGCCGCCCTGCTTCTTCCACATGCGCCGCCCTGCTTCTTCCACATGCGCCGCCCTGCTTCTTCCACATGCGCCGCCCTGCTTCTTCCACATGTGCCGCCCTGCTTCTTCCACATGCGCCGCCCTGCTTCTTCCACATGCGCCGCCCTGCTTCTTCCACATGCGCCGTCGCAAGTACCTCCAAAAGCTCCTTCCCGTTCCCTCCTAGTCTGTCCCACTTCCACGAGTGCTCTTAGCTGCTCCTCCTCCCAGCAGCAAGGAGTGACACGTGACACGTCGCTCACCCCTCCCATGCGCTCTCATCTTCCTTCCCTTGCTTCCTTCCTCCCTGCCCCTCTCCTCATTCCGCCTCCCCTCTCGTCCTCTCCCCTGGCCCCCCTCCTCTTCCCCTGTGCATGGTCCAGCAGCGATCTGCAGCGCGCGGGACATTGGATGGTTTGTACCTTATTCCACCCCCCCTCCCCTCCCCCCTTCCCCCTCCGCCCTCCTCTCCCTTTACGCCTCTTCTCCTGTGTATGCCCCAGCAGCGATCTGCAGCGCGCGAGGGATCAGATGGGTCGCAAGACGAAGGTGCGGGGAGGTCGGAGAGGGAGGGGCGGAAGGAGGGCGATGGGCAAGGGAGAAAGAGTGAGGGAGGTGGTGCGGGGAGCAAGGAGAAGGGTGGGCGAGGGAGGAGGAAGCGAGAGGAGGAGGGGGCGGCAGGAGAGGGGAGTGAGAGGGGAGGAGAGGAGGAAAGGGGAGAAGTGGAACGGGGAGGGAAACGGAGGCGAGATGAGGCAGAGGAGGAGAGTGAGGGGGGGAGTGAGGAGGGGAGGGAGAAAGGGAGTGAGAAAGGGAGGGGGTCAGAGAGTTGGGTTCAAGGGGGGGAGGAGGGAACTGAGGGTGAGAGAAGGGGGTTTGGGAAAGGGGCAGAGGGGGATGGGGAGGGCGACGAGGGTGGGGATGGGGAGGGGGAGGAGGAGAGTGAGGATGGGGAGGAGAGGGGGAGTGTGGCTGATGGATCGCAAAAAGGAATGGAAACAAAGCGAGGGCGATTCCTGAATTCCATTTCAGAGTCAGGAGAGGGAGGCGGGGTGAGGGAACCCTGGGGTAAGGGCAGCGGGAGGGGGAGGGGGCGGGGCAGGGGTCGTGGAAGGGGGAGGGGGAGAGGGCGGAGAGGGGAGGAGGCAGGAGGGGAGGCAGGAGAGGGGGACGTGGCGGAGAGCTATAGAGGGAGAGGAAGGGGAAGGGGGAGAGGCAGAGGCAGGGGAGTGGGGAGGGGCAGAGGGAGAGGGAGAGGGAGAGGGAGGGGGAGAGGGGTAGGTGGGTCAACAAGGGAATGGAGTGATGCTGAGAATGCCCGTGGCACTGGCGGGTATGGTGGGGGTGCGGGTGGTTATGGGGGTGAGCTTGGAGCAGAGGAGGATGGGGAAGGCATGGAGAGGGAGAGTGAGCAGGGTGATTATAATGAGGGGGAGGAGGTTACTGGGGCGAGTGACTTAGGCGAGGGGGAAGGGGAGGAGGAAGGGGAGGGCGCGCTGTATGATGAAATGGGGAGTGAGGAGGGGGGGGCGGATGATGGGGGCATGGGCAGTGATGCGCTGGATGCTGGTGCTGAGAGTGATGGGTTCGGGGAGGACATGGGGGGTGGGGATTCGATGGGGGAGGGGGGGGGCATGGAGGGGTATGGTGGAGAAGAGGAGGAGGATGAGGGAGGGGAGGAGGCGTGGCGGGAGGAATTGGGAGGCGAGGAGGGAGAGGGAGGGGGAGGAGTGGAGGGAGGGAAGGGAGGAAAGGGTGCAGGGGTGAAGAAGGGCCCGGGAGGGCAGGAGGAGCAGGAGGAGGTGCGGCCGAAGAGGCGGCGGCGGCGGCGCAAGCTGGAGGAGTCGGAGCGCGTGTTTGCGTGCGGGGAGGCGGGGTGCAGCAAGCGGTACTTCCACGACTACAAGCTGCGGTTGCACCTCAAACACTTCCACGGCGTGGCGCTCGCTGATGACCCACCCGCTGCTGCTCATGGCGGTGCTGGTGGAGGGGACGGGGGAAGTGTGGGGCGGGACAGGGGAAGGGGTAGACGACGAGGGAGAGGCGTGGGGAGGGGAGTGGGGAGGGGAGTGGGGAGTGGAGAGAGAGGTGGTGGGAGAGGTGGCACGGGTGTGTCAGGGTATGGTGAGGAGGAGGAGTTTGATGGTGCAGGGAGTGCGAGGGGTGGGTATGGGGAGAGTGTGAATGAGGAGGGGTATGAGGATGAGGATGGGAATGATGACTATTCCAGGGGTGACTATAACGAGGAGTATAGTGATTATGGAAGGGAGGAAGATGTTGAGGAAGACGAGGATGCTTATATGGAGGATGTGCCGTTGGGGCAACGCCGGCCTCATTCTCTCTCCTCCTCCGCTGCGCCTTCCTTGGAAGCTAAGGGTAGAGCGGGGGGAAGGGGCCGTGGCAGGGGCAGGGGAAGAGGGAGATGGGGAGGGGGAGAGAAGGGGGGGCGAGGCGGGGGTGGGAGAGGAGGGAGAGGGAAGAGGGAGGTGATGGGTGGAGGTGGGAGAGGGGCAGGGCATGACAAGGGGGGAGGGGAATGGGGAGGTGGAGGAGGTGGAGGGTCAGGAATGGGTGCTGCTGGGGGGTATGTGGAGGATGAGGGGGACTACCAGGAGGAGGAATTTGAGGAGGAAGGGTTTTATGACGAGGATGATGTGGATGGTGGTGGTGATGAGCGGTATTGAGTCTGATAGGATTGTTGTATGCGGATTGAGTTGACATGCCGCAGCACACGTGATGTTCTGGCCCTCTTATTGGTGGATCAGCCTTGCAGAAGACAATCATTTGTTTCTTACCATTTATTTTCGTTCAAGTTCGTTATTTATTGTGTAGCTGGGGAGCTGCGCAAAAGTTGCTTCGCTGAGAGCGTATATAATTACGCAATTTTGTTAGCAGCACGCTAACGAGGATAGCCGCACACAAACGAGTTTCCAAGCTCACCAAATCGGGTAGTATGATCAGATGTTGAGTTGAGAGCAAGCCAGTTCCTTTCCTCCCACGCAGGTGATACTCACGGCTGAAGCGATCTCAACAACACCACTTTTGGCTACTCGCGCACTTTTACGCACATTCTAGTCCCGAAATAACTTATTCTGCTGGTAATTCTTCGTTCTGCTTGTTACGCTGCTGCGCGCTCGCTGTTCCCCGCCCGGCGCCCCTCCCCGCCGGCTCGCCTCCTGCATCTCTCCCTGCCGGCTCGCCTCCTGCATCTCTCCCCGCCGGCTCGCCTCCTGCATCTCTCCCCGCCGGCTCGCCTCCTGCATCTCTCCCCGCCGGCTCGCCTCCTGCATCTCTCCCCGCCGGCTCGCCTCCTGCATCTCTCCCCGCCGGCTCGCCTCCTGCATCTCTCCCCGCCGGCTCGCCTCCTGCATCTCTCCCCGCCGGCTCGCCTCCTGCATCTCTCCCTGCCGCTGCTGCCCCTCGTTGCACCTCGCTGCGCCTCACTGGCCCACGTTGCCCCTCGTTACGCCTCTTCCCATGAGCGCCACGCCGCACTGACGATCGATCGCCACCAATGCTCCACGCAGATCACGACAAGGCAGGGCGCTGGTCTAGTTGGTGAGGTTGCGCTCTCCTTTCTCCTCCCATCCCTCTCCGCCCCTCTACGCCCCTCTCTCCGTCCCTCCCCGCCTCCCCCGCACCAGCCGCACACTCACCCCCCAAAATGGCGGGGTACAAGCGCACCATACCCCACTTTGAAACGGGTATTTACAAATCGCCGGGGGTGTTCCTGGCGGACTCGGAGTACGGGCGCGCGCTGGACTGCCTCGTCAAGGCGTGCGCGGACTTCTTCATCCTCAATACAGACAGCTCCGAGAACTGCAAAATACTGCTGGGGAAGCGCAAGGTGGAGCCGCAGCCCGACTGGTGGTGAGCAGTGGGGTGCGGTCCAGTGCGGTTGAGTGGGTTCGGTTGGTGGTGAACCCAGGGGTGTGGTGTGGCTGACTGCGGGTGATGCAGTCGGTGGTGGGGCGATGGGCCAGTTGAAGCATGCCTTGTTCTGATTGAAGCATGCCTTGTTCTGATTGAAGCATGCCTTGTTCTGATTGAAGCATGCCTTGTTCTGATTGAAGCATGCCTTGTTCTGATTGAAGCATGCCTTGTTCTGATTGAAGCATGCCTTGTTCTGATTGAAGTATGCCTTGTTCTGATTGAAGCATGCCTTGTTCTGAT
Organism: Closterium sp. NIES-65; assembly: GCA_948144175.1. Lineage (NCBI taxonomy): Eukaryota > Viridiplantae > Streptophyta > Zygnematophyceae > Desmidiales > Closteriaceae > Closterium > Closterium sp. NIES-65. Next base: position 77,459 of record CANXME010001469.1, on the reverse strand, counting down.
TGAAGCATGCCTTGTTCTGATTGAAGCATGCCTTGTTCTGATTTAAGCATGCCTTGTTCTGATTGAAGCATGCCTTGTTCTGATTGAAGCATGCCTTGTTCTGATTGAAGCATGCCTTGTTCTGATTGAAGCTCTGAGGTGCCTCAACTCAACTCAACTCAACTCAAAGAACGGCCGAAACTCATTCATCCCATCGATTCCATTGCCCACTCTCTGCCACGGCACTCATGTGCGCTTGCTTGGTACCCTCTGCACCCATCCCAACCCCTCTCGCGCTTCACCACCTGTGTCCACCCGGCTACTCCTGCCTCTTCCGCCCTCCGTTTCTCACAACCCCACGTGCCCTGCTGCTGCCCCACCCTCCACCCACAACTTCCCAATCCGTCCCGCCAGCCGTCTCAGAGCGTCAACCACATGACACGCACTGTGCTGTCCGCTGTCCACCAGGGGCACACGGGGTCGCATGGGACCGGACCAGCCTAGACTTCAGAGCAATCGTGCTGCTGCTGCCTGCCTAGACACCTGTTCCTCTATCCCCCTCGCCAGGTTCATGGGGGGCCGCATGCGGCCGGGGGAGGCGTGCGCTGCTCTGTTGCCAGTCCCAACCCTTGTTCCTCCCTTTTCTCCCACCACTTGCGAAAACACCTTTTCTCCTCCCACACTACTCTCCTCCCTCGCAGGTTCATGGGGGGGCGCATGCGGCCGGGGGAGAAGCCAGAGGACAGCGTGGTGCGCCTGCTGAGCAGAGAGCTGGGCGTCACGGTGGAGCCCGGTGCAGTGCGGTTCCTGAGCGTGCACTCGTACTGGTGGTATCGCCGCGTGCAGGCGCCTGTGGAGAACGGGACGTGCGACATCAGCGGCGTGTTCACTGTTGCCATTGGGGCCGACCAGGCAGCTGCTATCAAACTGGACGAGGAGGAGTACAGTGATTCCAAGTGAGTTCTTTTGAGGTGCCTAAAAGGCACCAAAATGGTTGCTATAAGGTGTGCAGGGTCCTCAAAAAGCATGCAGGCGCCTGTGGAGAAGGGGACGTGCGCCATCAGCGGGGTGTTCACCGTAGCCATTAGGGCCGACCAGGCTGCGGTGATCAAAGTGGACGAGGAAGAATACAGCGATTTTAAGTGAGTACTTTTGAGGCGCCCAAAAGGCGTCCAGGCAACTTTCGCCTAAAAGGCGTCCAGGCAACTTTCGCCTAAAAGGCGTCCAGGCAACTTTCGCCTAAAAGGCGTCCAGGCAACTTTCGTGGAGAACGGGACGTGCGACATCAGCGGGGTGTTCACGGTGGCTATTGGGGCTGAGCAGGCAGCAGCAATCAAGGTGGATGAGGAAGTGTACAGCGACTCTAAGTGAGTCACTTTTGCTTTGTCTTGGCTTGTTCCGTCCATCCTTTCCAAGTGAGTTGCATAGTTGACTTGATTGAATGCAGTGTATACACGTGAAGAGTGAGCTTATGGATTGAAAGTGGTTCCATCAATTTATTTATGCCAGTTCACCTGGTGCTACATTGAATCCACTGCCTGCCTGTCCGTGTCACGTTTGCTTTGTCTTGGCTTGTTCCATCCATCCTTTTCTTAAACCAGTCAGACACTGCCGTCTTCATCTCTTAACCATCTCCCGTCCCTCCTTTCCAAGCACCCCTCCCTCCTCCGGTTCATACATGAGTGGGCATAGCATACATCATCAAGGGAAGCACTACCATCCCGCACAGACTCTGCACTTTGCATCTCCGCTCTCTCTTTCACCCATTCCTCCTCCCATGCACCAGGTGGGTGAGCATATACGACATCGTCGACAGAGAGCACTACCATCCCTCCGTGCCTCATCGCCCCTCATTCAAAGTGACTCACTCCTTTGCATCTCCTGTCTGCACCGCACCCCCCTCTTATGCACCAGGTGGGTGAGCATAGCGGACATCATCAACGGGGAGCACTACCACCCCGCCCTGCGCCAGTCAGCCAGGTACCCCAGTCACCCTCACTGCACTGCCAGTCGCTCAACTGCCTGAGTCACCAGTGGACTCCGCACAGGCCCTTCTCATGCCACCAATCTGCTGGAAGCTTTCACATTGCTGCCTTTATAAGCCCATTCATGCCTTTTCCAGGCTTCTTACTGGTGGATCAGAGTTTTGTTTACAGTGTAGAGTTGCCTGACAGTCCGATTTCCAGCCTGCTCCATCACCAATTTGGAGGCCTGATCACATCATTGCCCACATGGCCTCCCATTCTCCACATGGCCTCCCATTGCCTGTGAACCCCACTCCTCCCTTTCCTCCCCTCCAGGGACCTCAAGGCGCGGTTTGCCTGGGAGCGCCTGGAGAGCCTCGTGAAGGGCGGTGCCGGAACAGATGCAGAGATAGCAGAAGCTGCCAGGAAGTTGGTGTCACTCAACTGAGGTGTTGTTTGCATGGAGTAATTAGTGGTTGGTCTTATAAGGGGGGCACTGGTTTCACATTCCTTTATAGCACACTCTATTCTTTAAATTCTGTAAGTGGACCATTCCATTTACGTAGTCCATATAGATACATCGATCTTCTGTGCAAAGTACCTTGCATAGTTATATTGGGTATACACCCCCCACCCCCATCTCCCTCGCACCACTGTCACATGCTGCAGCGTTCTCTGCAGCAGCGACAATACGTCATCAACAACAGTAGCCTCAGCAGCATTACCAATACAACCGCCACTACTTGAACCAAGAGAGTCAGCAGCAGCAGCCGGGATCGGTAGATAAAGGCTGTAATACGGTAAGTCAATGGAGGCTGAATGGATATACTGTATAGCCCCTGATAGTAGCGCATATGCGCTTATGATAAAAGTGATTTTTTTTAAGGGGGGCGCTGGTAATTGAGTACAGGGCATAAGCGCATGCGCCTATATAACGAAAAAATGAAATTTGCTTTTAAAGGTACCAAATTGAAGCCCTCAATAAGGCAAACACGCATGCGAAACGTTCACACGTGGGATCGTGCATGGAATGCAAGCGAGAATAACCGCGCTTTGATTTCCCACCGCACAAAAACCGTCCCGATGCAACGCACCTACAGAGCTGACTTGAAACCTGCCGTGCGGCCCAATCACATCGTCATGCGTTGCTAAGCAGGAGAATCTTGGCCGAACCCTCTAGAAGGGTGTCGAATCTCCCCTGCCATAGCAGCATGGCCGGTGTCGCGAACCCTCCTTTGCGGGTTCAGGCAAGGGGGTACCCGTCTCTCATTGAGGAGGACCCCGAGCCGCTAACCCGAAGGGGTCCCCTCCAAACATTATTTCTTCACTCTGTCTTGCACTTTTTGCATCAGTTTCTTTTTCTCGCCCGCCTGGTTGCGGAAGCCATGGCGGAATTCTCAGGCGCGCACTTTCTGTTCAAGAAGAAGCCTACCGGTAGGCTGGTATAGCCGTGTCCCACCAGAGCCACCAGAGCCACTACGGCCTCCTGCGCCACCTGCACCGCCTGCTCCTCCTACGCCTCCTCTTCCTCCTGTGAGAAGAATTGAACGAGAATGGAATAACTATGAACGAAGTGAGTACAAATAGGAAACCCTAATTGGGTTGTACCCCCTATGGGATACCCCACTATAGCCTACACAAATAAGTAAGCTATATGTTCTGACACACCCCCATAGGCAAAGTGGGGGAGAACAAGGGGTCACAAGACCAGTCAAGCAAAGCAAAGCAAAGCTCAGGGTGGATCACAAAGTCACCACACATTCCGAGCACAAGTTCAAGGGCCACAAGGCCAGTTCACATGCAAGATCATATATAGAGATATACAAGAGTCAAGCAAGCAAGAACAAGAGTATCTATAGGTCAAGGTACAAGCAAGGTCAAGAAGTGAGCAAGTGAGGCAAGATAGGCACAAGACCCAGCTGCGTGCAGCAACGCTGATGATCACAAGGCGCAAGTGCCTTGGTGAAGACATCAGCAGTGTTGGCCTCAGAGGCCACGTACGCAAGTCGCAACTGTCCACGCTGCTGCAGCTCACGAGCAAGAAAGTAGCGGAGAGCAATGTGCTTTGTCCTGTGCTCCAGTCGCTGCTCTCGACACAAGGCCAGCATGGCCTTGTTGTCTACGTACAGCACTCGAGGAGAACGAGGCGGCTCTCCAAGGTCGGTCAGCAGGTAGGTGAGCCAGCAAAGCTCCTGAGCAGCCATAGCCCCGGCGTAGATCTCAGCCTCACAACTGGAGCCGAGAACAGAAGACGAGCGGGTAGCTCGCCACGAAACAGAGCCGAAACCAAGGCTGAAGGTGTAACCCTGTGACGACCGCTGCGTAGCCTGGTCTTCAGCCCAAGAAGCGTCCGCGTGCCCAGTGAGGACCACTGGACTGCGCCCTCCAAGCACTAGCCCCATGCCCGACGTACTGCACAAGTAGCGCAACACCCTCTTCGCTGCAGCCATGTGCTCTGGTCGGTGTCTCCCAGGAGCAACATAGCGTGCGAGAATGCTAAGAGGATATGCAAGGTCAGGTCGTGTGCAGGTCATCAGGTACATGAGGCAGCCAACAAGCTCTGCATACGGACCACTCGACTCTACGGACTCATCCGAAGGCAGAGCTGAGAGCGAGTGGCGAGTAGGCAGAGGAGTGGCCTGAGGCGAGGAGTACGTGAAGCCGAAGCGCTGAAGGACCTGCTGCACCATGTGTGACTGAGTCAGGGTAATGGTGCGGCGTGCTCTGTCCCGGGTGATCTACAGGCCAAGGTAGCTGCGCAGTTCACCCAGGTCAGTGCACGTGTGTCTCTTCTGCAGCTCAGACTTCACGTAGGCGAGTCCAGCAGTGTCAGCTGTGGCAAAGACCAAGTCGTCGACGTACACGAGGATGTAGAACGGCGGCAGAGAGGTGTCGGTGCGCAGAAACAGCGACGGGTCGGCAGTAGAAGGAGCAAACCCAAGTGCCGCCAGAGTAGTCCTCAGTGTGTCGTGCCACTCACGTGGCGCCTGGCGGAGACCGTAGACTGGACGCCGGAGACTCCACTACGTACCAGGAGGGAAAGACCCAGTGAAGCCAGGTGGGCGACGTAGCCAGATCTCCTCGTGCAGGCTGCCCTGCAGGAAAGCAGTGCTGAAGTCGAGAGAGTGCAGCTCGTAGTCACGATGAGCAGCAACGTGCAGCAGTACCCGAAGAGTGGTCATCTTCGGGGTGGGGGAGAAGGTCTGAAAGTAGTCAACTCCCTGCCGCTGACTGAAGCCACGAGCCACGTAACGCGCCTTGAAGACAGGCGGAGAACCCGGCGGCCGCTTCACCCTGAAAATCCACATGCCACTGACTATGTTCGCCCCAGGAGGGGGAACAGCGTCAACGTAGGTGCCTGTGGACTTCCAGGAAGCCATCTCTGCATCCATAGCTTCCTGCCACTGAGAGGAGTAGGGACCCTCTATCGCCTCCGCGTAAGAGCGCGGAGTCGGGATGTCTAGTGCATCCGGGTCTCCCTCAGGGGCTAGAAGTACAGACGCGAGATGAGGTGAAGCGGCGGCCAGACACTGGAACTCCTCCTGCCCGTCCTCAAGAACGTCCGTGCGAAGGGCACACTCACCCCCGACGGACGGAGGACAGGCAGACTCAGACTCAGCGACAAGACTAGCAGCGTAGTCGAGACGACAGCGCGCTGCAAAGTCGACGAGCTCAGTGACAAGGGCAGACGCAGCAGAAGACTCGAAAGAAGGGTCAGTGACAGAAGTAGCAAGGAGACGCGTGACAGTAGGACTGGCAGCACGAAGAGAGTCCGACTCCGGGTCGGCAAGAGCAGGAAGAGAGGAAGCAGGAGGAGAAGGCAAAGGGGCACGCAGAGGAGCACTGGACGGACGCAGAGACATCCGGTGCGTGCCAGGGACAGGAGGAGGACGCTGACGCGAACCGCGGCCACTAGTGCGTGCAGGACGAACAGGCGACGCAGGACGAGACGCAGGCTCACGACGCTCAGTAAGACCTCCAGTCGGACCAGTGTAGGGAGAAGGAGCAGGCAAAGGGGAGGCAGGCTGTAGCTGTGACTGGGACTGGACAGGCTGTGGACCCTCTAAGGGAGGAGGAGGAGGACCAGGAGAAGGGGTAAGACCAAGAACCTGCTGCAGGAGCGGAACGAAGTACGGTCGGGGCCGTGTGGCGACGCCAGAAACAGCAGGGACAGCACCAGTACCCCCAGCAGGAGTACCCGCTCCAGCAGCACCTCCAGCAGCACCTCCAGTAGCTCTAGAACCCCCAGCAGCACCAGGAGCACTGTCAGTCGGACCGCCAGCAGTAGTCCCAGCGCCAACACCCTCAGCAGCACCAGCTCCAGGAGAACCCTCAGGCCCAGCAGCTCCAGCACCCACAGCACGAGCACCTCCGGGACTCGCGGCAGCAGCACCCTCTGCAGCCGAAGAACCTCCAGCACCAGCAGCACGCCTCCAGCGCCGGGCAAACCACTCACGAAGCTCCTGTGGGGAGAGTGGCTCTCGGCGAGACGAAGCACCTCCAGGCGGAGAACCTCCAGGCGAAGAACCTCCAGGCTCAGCATCCTCAGGCAAAGCACCTCCTGGAGGAGCACCCCCAGTCTCAGCACCCCCAGGCTCAGCACCCCCAGGCCCAGCACCCCCAGGCTCAGCACCCCCAGACTCAGTACCCCTAGGCGCAGCACCCCCAGGCTCAGCACCCCCAGGCTCTGCACCTCCAGACTCCGCACCCCCAGGCTCAGCACCCCCAAGCGTAGCACCTCCAGTCCCAGCACCCCCAGGCTCAGCTCCCGCAGCAGCAACAGAGTCACCAGTGACCTTGACAGGCTCGACCGCGTCTACCTGGGACACACCTGAAGGGGTAGGACCCTGAGGGGGGAGGGGGTCTACCGGGGGGGGACCTGGCACCAAGAAGAGCGGGGGCGGGGGGAGGGACGGAGTGCGGTAGGGGAAGAGGCGGTAGTAGGGTACCGACTCGTCGAACGTGACGTCCTGGGAGGACAGAACACGTCGAGAGGTGGGGTGGTAGAACTCCCACCCAGGGGCGTCGGGGGGGAACCCCAGGAAGACGCAGGGAGCAGCGCGAGGGGACAGCTTGTCCGCAGACAAGTCGCGGACAAACGCCCGAGATCCCCAGACCCGGAACGCCGACGCATCCCCAACCTTCCCCGTCCACAGCAGGGCTGGGGAGGTCTCCGGCCTGGAGACCCTGGGGTGGAGGTTGATCTGATGCGCCGCGTACCTGACCGCAAACGGCCACAGAAAATGGGGGGCAGCCGCATGCATCATAGACGTACGAGCGACGTCCATGACCATGCCAATACGGCGCTCTGCAATCCCATTTTGCTGCGGAGAGTCCGGAAGCGTGAAGGTCTGACGGATGCCTCGTGCACGACAGTAGGCTCGCAGAAGGCCAGAGGAGAACTCTCCGCCTCTGTCCGAGTGCAGACGCAGAACAGGAAAGTCCGAGCCAAAGCTCTGCCTGAGCTGGAGACGAGCTGCGCGGATCCAGTCGATCAGCACCTCAGTGACATCACCCTTGCTGCGCAAGGGGAAGACTGCGGTGTAACGGGAGTAGTCGTCAACAACGAGCAGGAAGTAGCGCTCGTTACCCTGTCCACAGACGCGGGCTGGGCCCCACACGTCCATGTCAAGCGTCTGCAGCGGGGCCTCTGTAGGAGGAAACTGGGAGGAGTGAGGGGCAGCTCGCTGCCGCCCCTCGACACAGGGGACACAGGTAGGGCCAGGGCCCTGAGGAAGGGGAGGGAGGGACCGGGGGAGACCAGACACTAGAAGACGGGAGGCCATGCCTCTGAGCCGAAGCAGAGAGGGGTGACCAAGACGGTGGTGCCAGAGGAGAGTCTCGTGAGACAGACGGCGACACGAACAGGGGGCAGACTCAGGACCAGACCTGGACGCTGCAGCAAACACCTGACGAGAAGAAGGGACTCTACCAGACTCAGCACCGGGAGGAGAAGCAGTGGCCAGTGTGTACAGGCTCGACCCTGGCTGACGTGTAAACGTAGCCAGGTGGCGACCTGTGCTAGCCTCTGTGCAGTGTGTCACCCGCTGACGAGCAGGAGTGAACTGGTGGACACCCACATCCTGTAGGTCAGCACCACTCACCAGGTTCGTAGAGAACGAGGGGAGGTAAAGACCAGTCAGGGTGCCAGAGGGAGCCGCCGGACACGGGAGGACTGTGGAGAAACGAGACAGGACAGGACCCCCAGAGGGGTCAGCCAGGGACACCGCAACAGGCCGACTAAGCGGCGTGAGAGTGGTGCGGTCCCGAAAGAAGGAGTGAGACGCCCCAGAGTCAAGGGTGAAGGTGTGAGAGGCAGAAGCCGACACAGTATCTGAGAGGGCAGACTCACTAGTACCTGAGAGCACAGACGCACTGGCACCTAGAGCAGCAGCCTCACTGGCACCTGACGCAGCAGTACCAATGCCCGGGTCGGGCGGGAAACACCGGTAACAGTCACCATCATCACTAACAGTCACAGCATACATGGCAGCAAGGATAGCATCAAAGTCAAGATAAAAAACAGCTACACCAGCCCTAGACAGCTCTCCCCAGCGGGGGATCTCAGAGGCCTCCGGAAACTGCTGGCGCCAAGCGTCGGTCAAGCGGGCAAAGCAGCGGCGAGCGGTGTGGGTGCCCCCACACTGCTCACCCGCGCGGTCGCCGGTGCGAAGGACGTAGGTGCAGGGACCGAACGCCCCACCACGCTGACGCTGCGAGTACCACTCACGGAGCTGCTGAGGGGCGGGGACGTCGCGAGAGCGCTGCTGCTGCTGCTGCTGCTGCTGCTGCTGCTGCTGCTGCTGGCGCTGACCACCCCCAGAGCTGCTCCTCTGGGACGAGCCACTCCGACCACCTCCACCACCGCCACCCCCGCCTCCGCCGCCACCGCCGCCACCGCCACCCTCGCCCCCGCCGCTCCCACTGCCACCTCCGCCACCACCTCCGCCGCCGCCTCCGCCTCCACCGCCGCCACCACTACCTCCACTCCCGCCACCACCCCCACCGCCACCCCCACTCCCCCCGCCGCCCCCACCTCCTCCGCCACCGCCCCCGCTAGCTCCACCCGCTCCCTTGCCCCCCTTGCTCCTGCCAGAGTGGCGCCTACCGCTGGGGGCAGACGCCGCACCGACCGACTCTAAACCAACGAGGTCGGCCGCAGCAGCAGAGGCGACAGAGGGTAACAGGGGGGAAGGAGAACACCCCTCAAAGATGGGGGTGCGCGGGTCACCACGAGAGGCCCCTACAGCGACTATGCTCTTCTCAGCCGCTAGCAGGGACTTCTCGAGGAGGTCGACAGTGAGGGTGGTGGGACAGACAGAGAGAAACTGGTCCCTAACAGCACGAAGGGACTCAGGGAGACGGGTGACTAGAAAGTAGAGGGTGATGTACATGGGAGGGGGGTTTTCGGCGAGGAAGGCAGCAGGAAGCGCAGCTCGGTAGCGAGTGTCACTAGCGCGAAGGTGGGTAAAGAGGTCAGTGACTGTGGGAAAGGCAGCAAGGTCAGGGAAGAGGTACGGTAGCATGAGGCGGCTCAGTGTAGCAGTGCAAGGGGAGGAGTAGCGCTCAACTACAGCGTCGTACAAGGCCTGAGCGGTCTTGCACTGACTAAAGTGGGCACGCTAGGAGGAAGGGAGGTGGCGACGCACAGCAAGACGTGCAGCAGCATCGCATGTGGCCCACTTGGAGCGAACAGTGGGGTCAGCATCAGCAGGAGGGGCAGGGACAGCGCCAGAGGCAAAGTCAAAGAGAGAGATGTCATCTACTGAATCGCACTGCAAGTATAGCTGCAGGTCCTCGACCCAGACCGCAAAGTCAATGGCGCGACCCTCAGCGTCAAAGGCCAGGACACTGGGGGTGGCCATGATAGCAGCCGACAGTCTTGTGAAAGAAGTGAACAGGAATGAAAATGACTAAGGAAAGATTGGGTACAAATACAACCCTAGAAACCCTGTACCCCATATGTGCTACCCCACTATAGCCTACAAACATGCATCAGCTATAATACTCTGACACACCCCCATAGGCTAAGTGGGGGAGAACAAGGGGTCACAAGACCAGTCAAGCAAAGCAAAGCAAGCTCAGGGTGGATCACAAAGTCACCACACAGTCCGAGCACAAGAGCAGGGCCAGAGGCCAGTTCACATGCAGGAGTACAGACATATATATAAGACTAGACAAGCAAGAGCAGGTATATATATGTCACAGTACACGTGAAGTCAAGAGGAGAGCAAGTGAGGCAAGACAGGTACAAGACCCAGCTGGGTGCAAAAGCGCTGATGGTCACAAGGCGCGAGTGCCTTGGTGAACACATCAGCAGTGTTGGCCTCAGAGGCCACGTACGCAAGTCGCAACTGACCACGCTGCTGCAGCTCACGAGCAAGGAAGTAGCGGAGAGCAATGTGCTTCGTTCTGTGCTCCAAGCGCTCCTCTCGACACAAGGCCAGCATGGCCTTGTTGTCTACGTACAGCACTGGAGGAGAACGAGGCGGCTCTCCAAGGTCAGTCAGCAGGTAGGTGAGCCAGCGAAGCTCCTGTGCAGCCATGGCCCCGGCGTAGATCTCAGCCTCACAACTGGAGCCGAGAACCGAAGACGAGCGAGTAGACCGCCACGAGACAGAGCCGGAACCAAGGCTGAAGGTGTAACCCTGTGACGACCGCTGCGTAGCCTGGTCGTCAGCCCAAGAAGCGTCCGCGTGGCCGGTAAGAACCACTGGACTCCGCCCTCCAAGCACTAGCCCCATGCCCGACGTACTGCACAGGTAGCGCAATACCCTCTTCGCTGCAGCCATGTGCTCCGGTCTGTGTCTCCTAGGAGCAACATAGCGTGCAAGAATGCTCAGAGGGTATGCAAGGTCAGGTCGTGTGCAGGTCATCAGGTACATGAGGCAGCCAACAAGCTCTGCATACGGACCACTCGACTCTACGGACTCATCCGAAGGCAGAGCTGAGAGTGAGTGGCGAGTAGGCAGAGGAGTGGCCTGAGGCGAGGAGTACGTGAAGCCGAAGCGCTGAAGGACCTGCTGCACCATGTGTGACTGAGTCAAGGTAATGGTGCGGCGTGCTCTGTCCCGAGTGATCTGCAAGCCAAGGTAGCTGCGCAGTTCACCCAGGTCTGTGCACGTGTGTCTCTTCAGCAGCTCGGACTTCACGTAGGCGAGTCCAGCAGTGTCCGCTGTGGCAAAGACCAAGTCGTCGACGTACACGAGGATGTAGAACGGCGGCAGGGAAGTGTCGGTGCGAAGAAACAGCGACGGGTCAGCAGTAGAAGGAGCAAACCCAAGAGCCGCAAGCGTAGTCCTCAGTGTGTCGTGCCACTCACGCGGTGCCTGGCGGAGACCGTAGACTGGCCGTCGGAGGCTCCACTGGGTGCCAGGAGGGAAAGTCCCAGTGAAGCCAGGTGGACGGCGAAGCCAGATCTCCTCGTGCAGGCTACCCTGCAAGAACGCAGTGCTGAAGTCGAGAGAGTGAAGCTCGTAGTCGCGCTGAGCGGCTATGTGCAGCAGCACCCGAAGAGTAGTCATCTTCGGGGTGGGAGAGAAGGTCTGAAAGTAGTCAACTCCCTGCCGCTGACTGAAGCCACGAGCAACGTACCGTGCCTTGAAGACAGGTGGAGAGCCCGGCGGCCGCTTCACCCTGAAGATCCACATGCCACTGACGTTGTTCGCCCCAGGAGGGGGAACCGCGTCAACGTAGGTGCCTGTGGACTTCCAGGAAGCCATCTCTGCATCCATAGCTGCCTGCCACTGAGAGGAGTAGGGACCCTCTACGGCCTCCGCGTAAGAACGCGGAGTCTGGATGTCTAGTGCATCCGGGTCTCCCTCAGGCGCAAGCAGTACAGACGCGAGATGAGGTGAAGCAGCCGCTAGACACTGTAACTCCTCCTGCCTGTCCTCTAGGACGTCCTTGCCAAGAGCACACTCACCCTCGACGGACGGAGGACAGACAGACGCAGACTCAACAACAAGACTAGCAGCGTAGTCGAGACGACAGCGAGCAGCAAAGTCGACGAGCTCAGCGACAAGGGCAGACGCAGCAGTGGACTCAAACGAGGGGTCAGTGACGACAGTAGCAAGGAGACGCGTGACAGTAGGACTGGCAGCACGAAGAGAGTCCGACTCAGGGTCGGCAAGCGCAGGAAGAGAGGACTCAGGAGGAGAAGGCAAAGGGGCACGCAGAGGAGCAGTGGACGGACGCAGAGACATCCGGTGCGTGCCAGGGACAGGAGGAGGACGCTGACGCGAACTGCGACCACTAGCTGCGAGCAGCACGAACAGGCGACGCAGGACGAGACGCAGGCTCACGACGCTCAGCAAGACCTCCAGTAGGACCAGTGTAAGGAGAGGGAGCAGGCAGTGGAGAGGAAGGCTCCAGCAGGGACTGCGACTGGACAGGCGGTGGACCCTCTACTAGAGGAGAAAGACCAAGAACCTGCTGCAGGAGCGGAACGAAGTACGGCCGAGGCCGCGCGGCAGCTCCAGACTCAGCAGGGACAGCACCAGCACCCTCAGCGACAGCACCAGCGCCACCCACACCTCCAGCGGCAGGACCAACAGCAGTAGGCTCAGCACCAAGGCCCTCAGCAGCTCCAGCTCCAGGAGGACCCGCAGGTCCAGCAGCTCCGGGACCGGCAGCACCCGCACCCTCGACGGTCGAAGAAGCTCCAGCTCCAGCTCCAGTAGCACCTCCGGACGCAGCAGCACGCCTCCAGCGGCGAGCGAACCACTCGCGCAGCTCCTGTGGAGAGAGGGGCTCCCGGCGAGACGCAGCAGCAGGAGAAACCCCAGGCTCAGCAGCTCCAGACGCAGCACCCCCAGGCTCAGCAGCTCCCAGCTCAGCACCCCCAGGCTCAGCAGCTCCCGAACCAGCACCCCCAGACCCAGTACCTCCAGGCACAGCACCCCCCTGGCTCAGCACCCCTAGGCTCCGCACCCTCCGCAGTAGCACCCTTTAGGCCCAGCACCCCCTAGTAGTAGCACCCCCAGGCTCAGCACCCCCGCGCACAGCACCCCCAGAGTCAGCACCCCCAGGCTCAGCACCCGCAGCAGCACCAGAGTCACCAGTAACCTCGACCGGGTCAACGGCGTCTACCTGGGACACACCTGAGGGGGCAGGAACCTGAGGGGGGAGGGGGTCGACCGGGGGGGGAACCGGCACAAGGAAGTCCGGGGGAGGGGGGAGGGAAGGAGTGCGGTAGGGGAAGAGACGGTAGAAGGGGACTGACTCGTCGAACGTGACGTCCTGGGAGGACAGAACACGACGAGAGGAGGGGTGGTAAAACTGCCACCCTGGGGCGTCAGTGGGGAAGCCAAGGAAGACACAGGGAGCAGCACGAGGGGACAGCTTGTCTGCAGACAAGTCGCGGACAAACGCCCGAGATCCCCAGACACGGAACACAGACGCATCGCCAACCTTCCCCGTCCACAGCAAGGCTGGGGACATCGCAGGTCGAGAGACCCGGGGGTGAAGGTTGAGCTGATGCGCCGCGTACCTCACCGCAAACGGCCACAGAAAATGGGGGGCAGCCGCATGCATCATGGACGTACGAGCGACATCCATGACCATGCCAATGCGGCGCTCAGCAATCCCATTTTGCTGTGGTGAGTCCGGAAGCGTGAAGGTCTGGCGGATCCCCCGCGCACGACAGTAGTCCCGCAGAAGGCGAGAAGAGAACTCTCCGCCTCTGTCCGAGTGCAGACGCAGAACAGGAAAGTCCGAGCCGAAGCTCTTCCTGAGCTGGAGACGAGCCTCGCGGATCCAGTCGATCAGCACCTCAGTGACCGCACCCTTGCTGCGCAAGGGGAGGACTGTGGTGTAACGCGAGTAGTCGTCAACCACCAACAGGAAGTAGCGCTCGTAACCCTGCCCACGGACGGGGGCTGGGCCCCACACATCCATGTGAAGCGTCTGCAGGGGAGCCTCTGTCGGGGGGAAGTGGGAGGAGTGAGGAGTAGCCCGGAGGCGACCCTCGACACAGGGGACACAGGAAGGTCCTGGCCCAGGAGGGGAGAGGAGGGAGAGACTGGGGAAGACCAGAGACAAGGACACGGGAAGCCATGCTCCGAAGACGGGGCAAGGAGGGGTGGCCAAGACGGTGGTGCCACAGGAGAGTCTCGTGAGACAGGAGGCGACAAGAACAGGGGGCAGACTCAGGACCTGACCGGGACGCAGCAGCAAGCACCTGACCCGACGCAGCCACCTGACCAGACGCAGGGACAGGAGGAGACTCAACGGTCAGGGTGTAGAGACTCGACCCCGGCTGACGCGAGAACGTGGCCAGGTGTCGGCCCTGTGCGTGCCTCCGTGCAGTGGGTCACCCGCTGACTCGCAGGAGTGAACTGGTGAACCCCCACATCCTGCAGGTCCGCTCCACTCACCAAGTTCGTAGAGAACTGAGGGAAGGTACAGACCAGACAGGGTGCCCGAAGGGGCAGCCGGACACGGGAGGACAGTGGAGAAGTGAGACAGGACAGGACCCCCAGAGGGGTCAGCAAGGGAGACCGCAACCGGCCGGCCGAGCGGCGTAAGGGTAGTGCGGTCTCGAAAGAAGGAGCGAGAAGCCCCGTAGTCAAGTGTGAAAGTGAGGGAGGACGAGGACGACGCAGTACCTGAGAGCGCAGTCTCACCAGTACCTGAGAGTACAGACGCACTGGCACCTAGAGCAGCAGCCTCACAAGCACCTAGCGCAGTAGTACCAATGCCCGGGTCGGGCTGGAAACACCGGTAACCCTCATTCTCCTCACTATAATCCACAGCATACATAGCAGCAAGGATAGCATCAAAATCAAGATCAAAGATCGCTACACCAGCCCTGAGAAGCTCATCCCAGCGAGGGATCTCACTAGCCCCAGGGAATTGCCGACGCCAAGCGTCCGTCAGGCGGCCAAAGCAGCGCTGGGTGGCGTGGGCACCCCCACACTGCTCACCCGCGCGGTCGCCGGAACGAAGAACGTAGGTGCAGGGACCAGTACCCCCACCCCTCTGACGCCCAGCGTACCACTCACGAAGCTGCTGAGGCGGAGGGATGTCCCGCGAGCGCTGCTGCTGCTGCCGCTGCGAGCGCTGGCCACCACCACCGCCGCTACGCTGCTGGGTACCACCCCGACCAGCTCCACCTCCTCCACCACCACCGCCTCCTCCGCTGCCGCCTCCACCGCCTCCACCTCCGCCGCCTCCACCCCCGCCGCTGCCTCCACCACCACCGCTGGCACCACCACCACCGTCTCCGCCGCTGCTGCCACCACCACCACCACCCCCGCCACTAGTCCCGCCGCCACCCCCACTCCCTCCGCCGCCACCGCCGCCACCGCCACCGCCCCCTCCAGCTCCACCCGCGCCCTTGCCCCCCTTGCCCTTGCTGGAGCGACGTCTCCCACTAGGGGTAGACGCCGCGCCGACCGACTCAAGACCAAGCAGGTCGGCAGCAGCAGCAGAGGCAACAGAGGGCAGCAAGGGGGAAGGAGAGCACCCCTCAAAGATGGGGGTGCGAGGGTCACCACGAGAAGCACCTACAGCGACTATGCTCTTCTCCGCTGCGAGGAGGGCCTTCTCGAGGAGGTCGACGGTGAGGGTGGTGGGACAGACTGCGAGAAAGTGGTCCCTGACGACGCGAAGGGAGTCAGGGAGGCGCGCGACTACGTAGTAGAGAGCGATGTACATGGGGGGTGGGTTCTTAGCGCAGAACTCAGCAGGAAGGGCGGCGCAGGTAGCGAGTGTCACTAGTGCGGAGGTGCGTAATGAGGTCAGCAACAGTGGGAAAGGCAGAGAGGTCAGGAAAGAGGTAGGGAAGCATGAGACGGCTCAGTGCAGCAGTGGCAGGGGAGGAGTAGCGCGCAACTACAGCGTCGTACAAGGTCTGAGCACTCTTGTACTGACTAAAGTGCGCACGCTCAGAGGTAGGGAGGTGGCGACGCACAGCAAGACGTGCAGCAGCATCGTGGGTGGCCCACTGAGAGCGGACAGTGGGATCAGCATCAGTAGCAGGAGCAGGAGAGGCGCCAGAGGTGAGGTCAAAGAGAGAAAGGCCGTCAGCCCTGTCGCACTGTAAGAACAGCTGCAGGTCGTCTAACCAGACCTCAAAATCAATGGCGCGACCCTCAGCGTCAAAAGCTAGGACACTAGGGGTAGCCATGGCGACGACAGCGACGCAGTGCAAGCAGTAGGGAAAGAGCTCGCAGTGTCAGTGGGACTGTGCTCACCAGGCAGGGCAGGTCGTGCAGCTCCGCAGAAAGGCGGCTCAGCGACCGCGCGGCTCGGGTGCACAGCGGCTTGGCTCCCAGGCGGCTCGGCGGCAGGGCGGCTCGGGTGCAGGGCGGCTCGGTTCCTGGGCGGCTCGGCGGCAGGGCGGCTCGGCGTTGGGCGGCTCGGCTCCCGGGCGGTTCGGCTGCTGGGGCGGCTCTGCTGCTAGGGCGGCTCGGCCGGGAGATGCAGGGGTGGGGCCGTCAGGTGCAGCGGCGGGTCGACCGGTGCAGCGGCGGGGCCGGCAGTTGAGCGGCGGGCCGGCAGGTGAAGCGGCGGGCCGGCAGGTGAAGCGGCGGGCCGGCAGGTGCAGCGGCGGGGCCGTCAGGTGAAGCGGCGGGCCGTCAGGTGCAGCGGTGGGCCGGCAGGTGCAGCGGCGGGGCCGTAGGGTGCAGTGGCGGGCCGACCAGGTGAGGCGGCAGGGCCGTAGGGTGCAGCGGCGGGCCGGCAGGTGCAGCGGCGGGGCCGTCAGGTGAAGCGGCGGGCCGCTGGGTGCAGCGGCGGGCCGGCAGGTGAGCGGCGGGCCGGCAGGTGCAGCGGCGGGGCCGTCAGGTGAGGCGGCGGGCCGTAGGGTGCAGTGGCGGGCCGTAGGGTGCGGCCGCGTCAGTGGAGGCGGCGGGGCCGCGTCAAGCAGGCGGCGGGACCGCGACGAAGCGGGCGGCAGGGCCGCGTCAGAGCCGGCGGCGGGGCCGCGTCAGTGGAGGCGGCGGGGCCGCGTCAAGCAGGCGGCGGGGCCGCGACGAAGCGGGCGGCAGGGCCGCGTCAGAGCCGGCGGCGGGGCCGCGTCAAGCAGGCGGCGGGGCCGCGATCAGGAGGGGTGGCGGGGCCGCGTCTGAGGGACAGCGGGGCCGCGAGGGAAATGGCGACCCGAGGGGTCGCTAAAAAAAAAAAAAAAAAAAAAAAAAAAAGGGCGCGCCTCGGGGCGCGCTTCGGTGGGCCCTAAAAAAAAAAACGGTCCTAAGGAAGGACCCGCTCTATACCATGTGAAAGAAGTGAACAGGAATGAAAATGACTAAGGAAAGATTGGGTACTAATACAACCCTAGAAACCCTGTACCCCATATGTGCTACCCCACTATAGCCTACAAACATGCATCAGCTATAATACTCTGACAAGTCTCACCAGAGAAGAAGGGTCGAGCAGCTCAGTAGGACAGCAACACAGCAGCTCAGCAACTCCGCCAGCCCAGGAGTAGCAGCAGTCCCACAGGATCCGGCTCCCGGCACCGTAGACGGATCGGGCGGCTCGGGCGGCTCGGGCGGCTCGCGCGGCTCGGGTGACGCGGGGGGCTCACGGGCGGCGCGGGCGGCTGCACGGGCGGCTCACGGGCGGCTGGGGCGGCTCACGGGCGGCACGGTGGGCGGCTGCACGGGCGGCTGCACGGGCGGCTGCACGGGCGGTTGCATGGGCGGGTGCACGGGCGGCGCACGGGCGGCTGCACGGGTGGCGCGGCGGGCTGCAGCACGGGCGGCGAGGCCGCAATGGGGGCCGTAGCGGGGCTGCAGCGGGGCCTAAGCGGGGCCGTAGCGGGGCCGTAGCGGGGCCGACGACGGGCTGTAGCGGGGCTGTAGCAGGGTCGGCGGGGCCTAGGCGGGGCCGACGGGGCCGACGGGGCCGTAGCGAGGCCGTAGCGGGGCCGTAGCGGGGCCTAAGTGGGGCCGACGGGGCCTAAGCGGGGCCGACGGGGCCTAAGCGGGGCCAACGCGGGGCCGTAGCGGGGCCTAAGCGGGGCCGACGGGGCCTAAGCGAGGCCGACGAGGGGCCGTAGCGGGGCCTAAGCGGGGCCGACGGGGCCTAAGCGGGGCCGACGCGGGGCCGTAGGGGTAAAGCGGGGCCGCGACTAAAGGGCGGCGGGATCGCGAAGGTAAGGGCGACACGCAGGGTCGCTAAAAAAAAGAACGCGCGCCTCGGGGCGCGCTTCGGTGGGCCCTAGGAACAGTCCCTAGGAAGGGACCTGCTCTGATTCCA
The DNA here is from genome assembly GCA_948144175.1 of Closterium sp. NIES-65. Taxonomy (NCBI): domain Eukaryota; kingdom Viridiplantae; phylum Streptophyta; class Zygnematophyceae; order Desmidiales; family Closteriaceae; genus Closterium; species Closterium sp. NIES-65. The sequence goes on along the minus strand of CANXME010001469.1, from coordinate 59,310 downwards.
TGAGAAGAATTGAACGAGAATGGAATGACTATGAACGAAGTGAGTACAAATAGGAAACCCTAATTGGGTTGTACCCCCTATGGGATACCCCACTATAGCCTACACAAATAAGTAAGCTATATGTTCTGACATCCTGCTCCTTCGAATCCGCCGGTGTATGAAGGCACGGGCAATCGGCCCATGCTCACGCTCCTGCTCCCATCGGCGTTCGACGAGTACCTTTCGGAACCTGACAGCAACAAGGCCCCATATGAGTACGTTGAGGCTCCGGCCCCGGCACCACGTTGGGGCCAGCCCGAAGATTGCACTTGGGACGAATCCGGTGTGGGCGCTGACGATGATAAGGCCGACGCCGATGAAGAGTGGCGCGCCGTCGCCGAGGCTAGCACCGAGAGTGGCACCGAGGCTGGTACCGCGGATGATGTGTTTCTCGAGGATGCCCCGGGCGGCGACGACGACAACGACGGCGTAGAGTACTAGTTACGCGACGGCCTTCCCCAGAAACTACTGATACCATTTTTCCGCCTACCAACCGCAAGCAACCCCACCCTTCTTCTTAGAACCGTGATGCCCGCCCCCCCTCTCCCAGGCACAAGCCCTCACAGCATAAGCGTCAGGCTTATACTGCGCATGAGAAGTTGAGGTGGATCGCGCGTCTAGATTTGGCGGTGTCGGTGCACGCGTTGGCTCGCGAAAGTGGCATCCACCGCAAGTGTCTCACGGAGTGGAAGAGAGCCTCGGACTTCCTCAAGGATGTTCACTCCGCACGAAAGCGCATGCGTGGTCGCGGGAGATCTTCTTGGTACCGTTCGATGGAGCTCAAAGTGTACGAGAGGCTTCTTCACTGGCGCCGCAAGGGAACCGCCGTCTCCGTCGGTCGTCTGCAGGAGTGGTCGTGGGAGTACATGAACTTACTCTACCCCGACGTGAAGTGGAAGGGGGGCCAAAGGTGGTCAGACCGGTTTCGGTGGTGGTGAAATCTCAGCGTGCGCATGAAGACGGAGGTTGCCCAAAAAACTGCCTCCCGCAAGAATTTAATTTCCGTTTGTTTCTTAATTGTGTTGTACCGTATTATTTGTGATTTACTAAGCCTTATGTGTCCCCACCCCTTCTTCTGGTTCACAGATGTCGCGGAGCATTGCGAGAGGTTCTCGCAGTTCGTCGGTGACATGCATCGTGAGCGCGGCATCGAAACCCCGTGGATTATCAACACCGACCAGACGTTGCTTTGGCTGGAGATGCCCGCCACCACCACTGTGCACCAGAAGGAACCCGTAATTGTGATGTTAGCGTGCACGGCTGATAGTGAGTAACTCAAGCCGTGGGTGTTTTTCAAGTGCAAGACTGTGACGAAGGGAGACTTTCCGCCAGGTAAGAGATGCGTCTCGTTTCGATGTTTATTTCCTTGTTTTTTTAATCAGGATATTAACTTACCGCTTGTGATTGTGCATATGTGGTCGTGGGTTGCCACGAGAATGGATGGATGGACGCCAAGGGTGTCACGCGGTAGGTATCAAGCCCTTTATTAGGCCCCGGTTCGGTAGGCATGCGAGGAGCGCCATGCTTGTGGTGGACTCCTACTGCGGTCATCTCACAGATACCATGAAGGCGAAATTTGCCGACTTCGACATCGTGCCGGCGGTCATCCCGACGTGGTGTATGGCAGAGATTCAGCCCCTCGACGTCTCAGTCAACAAAAGCTTCAAGGCCTCCGTCCGTCAGCAGTACCAGAAGTGGTTTGAAGAGGAGGGCCAAGAGAGACTGACAGTTGCAGGTACGGAAGCCACCGTTAAGACCATATGCGTGCTTCCTAAACCCCCCGTTGTTGATCTAACCGCTTCCCCCCCCCTCTCTATCTAGTGGTGCTGGAAACCTCAAGAAGCCGCCACCAGTAGTGGTGCTGAGATGGATCTCACGGGCCTGGAAGGGAGTTCCCGCCGACCTCATCAAGCACGCCTTCCTCACTGTGGTAGTAGCAACGCGCTTGACGGCAGTGAGGACGGGCTCGCCATGGCGCACAGGCGGAGCCAGCTGACTTAGGAAGTGGACGGCGATGACGAGATCATTGCTGACGGCTTCTGGGGCAACAACTGCAAGGAGCCCGAGTCTGACGAGGAGTAGGTAGATCCTAGCTAGACATGTTAAGCTCTGAAATGTGAAGCCATAGCTTGACATGTTCAAGTGTAAATCTTTTCAACGTGTTTAGAGTTTAAAGAATATTATGTTTAGGGTGTTTCATAAAGTAGAGTAAAGAAACTTGAAAGTGTGGAAAGAGATGCGCTTATAATAAGTACATGCTCCAATGGGGGTGCGCTCATAATTGAGTTCCGGCCATAAGCGCCATGCTCCAAATAGAGCGTCAGCGCCTTTAATCGGACGGCGCTTATATCCACGGCTATACGGTACCACAACTGGAGTCAACTGGATTCGTACGATATGAAATTGAGGTTAAATGGAGTCTCCCCATGCCTTCTGATTTCTTGAACTGTGTATTAATGGCTGAAATTGAGGTTAAATGGAGTCTTCCTATGCCTACTCGATGCCCATGGGGAGTTCTGCTACGCACATCATGAGGTCGCGCTTGAGCTTATTCGTCTCCGAGATCAGCAGCCCCACTCTCCTAGCTATAAGGCAAGCAAGAATCATCTCTGGATCGTGTACCCCAACTCCATTGAGCTCCCTTGGTGTGTGTAGGAGTTCTTTGCTCCACAGTGTGAAAACCCTCTCCACCGTTGCTTTGTTTTCGGATACGTCATTCTGAAAAGTCTTGGAGAGGGCGTTGTGAAACAAGGAAAACAGGAATGAAAATGACTATGGAAGATTGGGTACAAATACAACCCTAGAAACCCTGTACCCCATATGTGCTACCCCACTAAAGCCTTCAGAAACTATGTCATATAAATCTGACACACCCCCATAGGCAAAGTGGGGGAGAACAAGGGGTCACAAGACCAGTCAGGTAAAGCAAAGCAGAGCAAGCTCAGGGTGGATCACAACGTCACCACACAGTCCGAGCACAAGAGCAGGGCCAGAGGCCAGTTCACATGCAGGAGTACAGACATATATATATAGAACTAGACAAGCAAGAGCAGGTATAAATATATGTAACAGTACAAGTGAAGTCAAGAGGAGAGCAAGTGAGGCAAGACAGGCACAAGACCCAGCTGGGTGCAAAAGCGCTGATGGTCACAAGGCGCGAGTGCCTTGGTGAACACATCAGCAGTGTTGGCCTCAGAGGCCACGTACGCAAGTCGCAACTGACCACGCTGCTGCAGCTCACGAGCAAGGAAGTAGCGGAGAGCAATGTGCTTCGTTCTGTGCTCCAAGCGCTGCTCTCGACACAAGGCCAGCATGGCCTTGTTGTCTACGTACAGCACTGGAGGAGAACGAGGCGGCTCTCCAAGGTCAGTCAGCAGGTAGGTGAGCCAGCGAAGCTCCTGTGCAGCCATGGCCCCGGCGTAGATCTCAGCCTCACAACTGGAGCCGAGAACCGAAGACGAGCGAGTAGACCGCCACGAGACAGAGCCGGAACCAAGGCTGAAGGTGTAACCCTGTGACGACCGCTGCGTAGCCTGGTCGTCAGCCCAAGAAGCATCCGCGTGGCCGGTAAGGACCACTGGACTCCGCCCTCCAAGCACTAGCCCCATGCCCGACGTGCTGCACAGGTAGCGCAATACCCTCTTCGCTGCAGCCATGTGCTCTGGTATGTGTCTCCCAGGAGCAACATAGCGAGCAAGAATGCTCAGAGGGTATGCAAGGTCAGGTCGTGTGCAGGTCATCAGGTACATGAGGCAGCCAACAAGCTCTGCATACGGGCCACTCGACTCTACGGACTCATCCGAAGGCAGAGCTGAGAGTGAGTGGCGAGTAGGCAGAGGAGTGGCCTGAGGCGAGGAGTACGTGAAGCCGAAGCGCTGAAGGACCTGCTGCACCATGTGTGACTGAGTCAAGGTAATGGTGCGGCGTGCTCTGTCCTGAGTGATCTGCAAGCCAAGGTAGCTGCGCAGTTCACCCAGGTCTGTGCACGTGTGTCTCTTCAGCAGCTCGGACTTCACGTAGGCGAGTCCAGCAGTGTCCGCTGTGGCAAAGACCAAGTCGTCGACGTACACGAGGATGTAGAACGGCGGCAGGGAAGTGTCGGTGCGAAGAAACAGCGACGGGTCAGCAGTAGAAGGAGCAAACCCAAGAGCCGCAAGCGTAGTCCTCAGTGTGTCGTGCCACTCACGCGGTGCCTGACGGAGACCGTAGACTGGCCGTCGGAGGCTCCACTGGGTGCCAGGAGGGAAAGTCCCAGTGAAGCCAGGTGGACGGCGAAGCCAGATCTCCTCGTGCAGGCTACCCTGCAAGAACGCAGTGCTGAAGTCGAGAGAGTGAAGCTCGTAGTCGCGCTGAGCGGCTATGTGCAGCAGCACCCGAAGAGTAGTCATCTTCGGGGTGGGAGAGAAGGTCTGAAAGTAGTCAACTCCCTGCCGCTGACTGAAGCCACGAGCAACATACCGTGCCTTGAAGACAGGTGGAGAGCCCGGCGGCCGCTTCACCCTGAAGATCCACATGCCACTGACGATGTTCGCCCCAGGAGGGGGAACCGCGTCAACGTAGGTGCCTGTGGACTTCCAGGAAGCCATGTCTGCATCCATAGCTGCCTGCCACTGAGAGGAGTAGGGACCCTCTACGGCCTCCGCGTAAGAACGCGGAGTCGGGATGTCTAGTGCATCCGGGTCTCCCTCAGGGGCAAGCAGTACAGACGCGAGATGAGGTGAAGCAGCCGCTAGACACTGTAACTCCTCCTGCGTGTCCTCTAGGACGTCCGTGCCAAGAGCACACTCACCCCCGACGGACGGAGGACAGACAGACGCAGACTCAGCAACAAGACTAGCAGCGTAGTCGAGACGACAGCGAGCAGCAAAGTCGACGAGCTCAGCGACTAGAGCAGACGCAGCAGTGGACTCAAAAGAGGGGTCAGTGACGACAGTAGCAAGCAGACGCGTGACAGTAGGACTGGCAGCACGAAGAGAGTCCGACTCAGGGTCGGCAAGCGCAGGAAGAGAGGACTCAGGAGGAGAAGGCAAAGGGGCACGCAGAGGAGCAGTGGACGGACGCAAAGACATCCGGTGCGTGCCAGGGACAGGAGGAGGACGCTGACGCGAACTGCGACCACTAGCGCGAGCAGCACGAACAGGCGACGCGGGACGAGACGCAGGCTCACGACGCTCAGCAAGACCCCCAGTAGGACCAGTGTAAGGAGAGGGAGCAGGCAGTGGAGAGGAAGGCTCCAGCAGGGACTGCGACTGGACAGGCGGTGGACCCTCTACTGGAGGAGAAAGACCAAGAACCTGCTGCAAGAGCGGAACGAAGTACGGCCGAGGCCGCGCGGCAGCTCTAGACTCAGCAGGGACAGCACCAGCACCCTCAGCGACAGCACCAGCGCCACCCACACCTGCAGTGGCAGGTCCAACAGCAGTAGGCTCAGCACCAACGCCCTCAGCAGCTCCAGCTCCAGGAGGACCAGTAGGTCCAGCAGCTCCGGGACCGGCAGCACCCGCACCCTCGACGGTCGAAGAAGCTCCAGCTCCAGCTCCAGCAGCACCTCCAGACTCAGCAGCACGCCTCCAGCGGCGAGCGAACCACTCGCGCAGCTCCTGTGGAGAGAGGGGCTCCCGGCGAGACGCAGCAGCAGGAGAAACCCCAGGCTCAGCAGCTCCAGACGCAGCACCCCCAGGCTCAGCAGCCCTTAGCTCAGCACCCCCAGGCTCAGCAGCTCCCGACCCAGCACCCCCAGACCCAGCACCTCCAGGCACAGCACCCCCCGGCTCAGCACCCCCAGGCTCCGCACCCTCCGCAGTAGCACCCTCAGGCTCAGCACCCCCAACAGTAGCACCCCCAGGCTCAGCAGCCCCGCGCACAGCACCCCCAGAGTCAGCACCCCCAGGCTCAGCACCCGCAGCTGCACCAGAGTCACCAGTAACCTCGACCGGGTCAACGGCGTCTACCTGGGACACACCTGAGGGGGCAGGAACCTGAGGGGGGAGGGGGTCTACCGGGGGGGGAACCGGCACAAGGAAGTCCGGGGGAGGGGGGAGGGAAGGAGTGCGGTAGGGGAAGAGACGGTAGAAGGGGACTGACTCGTCGAACGTGACGTCCTGGGAGGACAGAACACGACGAGAGGAGGGGTGGTAAAACTGCCACCCTGGGGCGTCAGTGGGGAAGCCAAGGAAGACACAGGGAGCAGCACGAGGGGACAGCTTGTCCGCAGACAAGTCGCGGAAAAACGCCCGAGATCCCCAGACACGGAACACAGACGCATCGCCAACCTTCCCCGTCCACAGTAAGGCTGGGGACATCGCAGGCCGAGAGACCCGGGGGTGAAGGTTGAGCTGATGCGCCGCGTACCTCACCGCAAACGGCCACAGAAAATGGGGGGCAGCCGCATGCATCATGGACGTACGAGCGACATCCATGACCATGCCAATGCGGCGCTCAGCAATCCCATTTTGCTGTGGTGAGTCCGGAAGCGTGAAGGTCTGGCGGATCTCCCGTGCGCGACAGTAGTCTCGCAGAAGGCGAGAAGAGAACTCTCCGCCTCTGTCAGAGTGCAGACGCAGAACAGGAAAGTCCGAGCCGAAGCTCTTCCTGAGCTGGAGACGAGCCTCGCGGATCCAGTCGATCAGCACCTCAGTGACCTCACCCTTGCTGCGCAAGGGGAGGACTGTGGTGTAACGCGAGTAGTCGTCAACCACCAACAGGAAGTAGCGCTCGTAACCCTGCCCACGGACGGGGGCTGGGCCCCACACATCCATGTGAAGCGTCTGCAGGGGAGCCTCTGTCGGGGGGAAGTGGGAGGAGTGAGGAGTAGCCCGGAGGCGACCCTCGACACAGGGGACACAGGAAGGTCCTGGCCCGGAGGGGAGAGGAGGGAGAGACTGGGGAAGACCAAAGACAAGGACACGGGAAGCCATGCTCCGAAGACGGGGCAAGGAGGGGTGGCCAAGACGGTGGTGCCACAGGAGAGTCTCGTGAGACAGGAGGCGACAAGAACAGGGGGCAGACTCAGGACCTGACCGGGACGCAGCAGCAAGTACCTGACTCGACGCAGCCACCTGACCAGACGCAGGGACAGGAGGAGACTCAACGGTCAGGGTGTAGAGACTCGACCCCGGCCGACGCGAGAACGTGGCCAGGTGTCGGCCTGTGCGTGCCTCCGTGCAGTGGGTCACCCGCTGACTCGCAGGAGTGAACTGGTGAACACCCCCATCCTGCAGGTCCGCTCCACTCACCAAGTTCGTGGAGAACGAGGGAAGGTACAGACCCGACAGGGTGCCCGAAGGGGCAGCCGGACACGGGAGGACAGTGGAGAAGTGAGACAGGACAGGACCTCCAGAGGGGTCAGCAAGGGAGACTGCAACCGGCCGGCCGAGCGGCGTAAGGGTAGTGCGGTCTCGAAAGAAGGAGCGAGAAGCTCCGGAGTCAAGTGTGAAAGTGAGGGAGGACGAGGACGACGCAGTACCTGAGAGCGCAGTCTCACCAGTACCTGAGAGCGCAGACGCACTGGCACCTAGAGCAGTAGCCTCACAAGCACCTAGCGCAGCAGTACCAATGCCCGGGTCGGGCTGGAAACAACGGTAACCCTCATTCTCCTCACTATAATCCACAACATACATAGCAGTAAGGAAAGCATCAAAATCAAGATCAAAGATCGCTACACCAGCCCTGAGAAGCTCATCCCAGCGAGGGATCTCACTAGCCCCAGGGAACTGCTGACGCCAGGCGTCCGTCAGGCGGCCAAAGCAGCGCTGGGTGGCGTGGGCACCCCCACACTGCTCACCCGCGCGGTCGCCGGAACGAAGAACGTAGGTGCAGGGACCAGTACCCCCACCCCTCTGACGCCCAGCGTACCACTCACGAAGCTGCTGAGGCGAAGGGATGTCCCGCGAGCGCTGCTGCTGCTGCCGGTGCGAGCGCTGGCCACCACCACCGCCGCTACGTTGCTGGGTACCACCCCGACCAGCTCCACCTCCTCCACCACTACTGCCTCCTCCGCTGCCGCCTCCACCGCCTCCACCTCCGCCGCCTCCACCTCCGCCGCTGCCTCCACCACCACCGCTGGCACCACCACCACCGTCTCCGCCGCTGCTGCCACCACCACCACCACCACCCCCGCCACCAGTCCCGCCGCCACCCCCACTCCCTCCGCCGCCACCGCCGCCACCGCCACCGCCCCCTCCAGCTCCACCCGCGCCCTTGCCCCCCTTGCCCTTGCTGGAGCGACGTCTCCCACTAGGGGCAGACGCCGCGCCGACCGACTCAAGACCAAGCAGGTCGGCAGCAGCAGCAGAGGCAACAGAGGGCAGCAAGGGGGAAGGAGAGCACCCCTCAAAGATGGGGGTGCGAGGGTCACCACGAGAAGCACCTACAGCGACTATGCTCTTCTCCGCTGCAAGGAGGGCCTTCTCGAGGAGGTCGACGGTGAGGGTGGTGGGACAGACTGCGAGAAAGTGGTCCCTGACGACGCGAAGGGAGTCAGGGAGGCGCGCGACTACGTAGTAGAGAGCGATGTACATGGGGGGGGGGTTCTTAGCGCAGAACTCAGCAGGAAGGGCGGCGCGGTAGCGAGTGTCACTAGTGCGGAGGTGCGTAATGAGGTCAGCGACAGTGGGAAAGGCAGAGAGGTCAGGAAAGAGGTAGGGAAGCATGAGACGGCTCAGTGCAGCAGTGGCAGGGGAGGAGTAGCGCGCAACTACAGCGTCGTACAAGGTCTGAGCACTCTTGTACTGACTAAAGTGCGCACGTTCAGAGGTAGGGAGGTGGCGACGCACAGCAAGACGTGCAGCAGCATCGCGGGTGGCCCACTTAGAGCGGACAGCGGGATCAGCATCAGCAGCAGGAGCAGGAGAGGCGCCAGAGGTGAGATCAAAGAGAGAAAGGTCGTCAGCCCTGTGGCACTGTAAGAACAGCTGCAGGTCGTCTAACCAGACCTCAAAATCAATGGCGCGACCCTCAGCGTCAAAAGCTAGGACACTAGGGGTAGCCATGGCGACGACAGCGACGCAGTGCAAGCAGCAGGGAAAGAGCTCGCAGTGGCAGTGGGACTGTGCTCACCAGGCAGGGCAGGTCGAGTAGGTATGCAGAAAGGCGGCTCAGCGACCTGGCGGCTCGGGTGCTGGGCGGCTCGGGCGCAGGGCGGCTCGGCTCCCGGGCGGCTCGGCTCCCGGGCGGCTCGGCTTCCGGGCGGCTCGGCGGTTGGGCGGCTCGGGTGCAGAGCGGCTCGGCTCCCGGGCGGCTCGGCGGTTGGGCGGCTCGGGTCCCGGGCGGCTCGGCGTCGGGCGGCTCGGCTCACGGGCGGTTCGGCTGCTGGGGCGGCTCGGCCAGGAGATCCAGGGGCGGGGCCGTCAGGTGCAGCGGCGGGTTGACCGGTGCAGTGGCGGGCCGGCAGGTGCAGCGGCGGGCCGGCAAGTGCAGCGGCGGGCCGGCAGGTGCAGTGGCGGGCCGGCAGGTGCAGGCGGCGGGCCGTAGGGTGCAGTGGCGGGCCGGCAGGTGCAGCGGCGAGGCCGTCAGAGGCGGCGGGCCGGCAGGTGCAGCGGCGAGGCCGTCAGAGGCGGCGGGCCGCTGGGTGCAGCGGCGGGCCGGCAGGTGCAGTGGCGGGCCGACAGGAGCAGCGGCGGGCCGGCAGGGGAGGCGGCGGAGCCGAGTCAGGGGAGGCGGCAGGGCCGCGTCAGGGGAGGCGGCGGAGCCGCGTCAGGGGAGGCGGCGGTGCCGCGTCAGGGGAGGCGGCGGAGCCGCGTCAGGGGAGGCGGCGGGGCCGCGTCAGGGAAGGCGGCGGGGCCGCGTCAAACAGGCGGCGGGGCCGCGTCAGGGGAGGCGGCGGAGCCGCGTCAGGGGAGGCGGCGGGGCCGCGTCAGGGGAGGCGGCGGGGCCGCGTCAAACAGGCGGCGGGGCCGCGATCAGGAGAGGTGGCGGGGCCGCGTCTGAGGGACAGCGGGGCCGCGAGGGAAAAGGCGACCCGAGGGGTCGCTAAAAAAAAGGCGCGCCTCGGGGCGCGCTTCGGTGGGCCCTAAAAAAACGGTCCTAAGGTAGGACCCGCTCTATACCATGTGAAACAAGGAAAACAGGAATGAAAATGACTATGGAAGATTGGGTACAAATACAACCCTAGAAACCCTGTACCCCATATGTGCTACCCCACTAAAGCCTACAGAAACTATGTCATATAAATCTGACAGGCGTTCCATGTTTTTGCAGGTGGAGGGTAGACCTGTGCCTAGAACACCAACACCGGCATGGAATAACTGTTCATCACAGCTGTTCTTGCCTTCATCGAGAAATATGTTTATGCCATGTTTTAAGCTTTTCGACTATTCCCGCTCTCGCTTTCTCCCATGTTGGTTGGCAACTTCCGGCAGGGGTTATCGAGACACCAAGCAGCTTTTCCGCCTCATCCATTTGAAGTTGTTTAGTCTGCAGGAATGTATGCCGAGGTTATTGCCCAGCGGCAGAATAACTAACTTCTCCATATTGGTCTTTAGCCCCGAGGTAAGCTTGAAAATTTCTAGGATCTGCTCCACTCTGATAATTTGATTCTTTCCCTCCATGACCAGCATGGTGTCGTCGGAGTAACCGATGTAGGAGAGCCGTTGGTCAGCTTTACTGAGCCCCAGCTTCTTCCGCCACACTTCCTGCTCCAACGGCTCCATTGCGCACAATAACAGGTAGGGAGCGAGCGGACAGCCTTGCCGTACTCCCAATGCCACCTCCACTCCTTCACCGATCCAAACGTTGACTAGCACCCGCGTTTGTGTTCCTTTGTGCAGGCCCTCCACCCAGCGCACAAGCCGGTCTGGGAAACCCATTTCCCTCAAGATTTTAAAGATGTAGTCCCTCGACACAACCAAATGTTTTCTTGAAGTCGACTAACACCAGGAACCAGTCTTCGTTTTTGTTGCGAGCTGCGTCGATGATGTCAGCTACCAGCCCCACCGCATCCTAAGTCTCCTTCCCGGCGGAAATCCGTACTCCTCCTTCAAAATCGCCTTTCCGGTTACATTTTTCATCCTGTCCGCAACTACCTTCGCCAGCACCTTGTATGTGAAGTTGAGTAGGGTAATCGGTCTGCTATTGTTAAGTTGATCCTTATCCCCCTTCTTGTGCGGCAAGATCGTGACAGCTTCTTTAACCTCCGTGGAGAGAGTAGCAGTGGATGCGAAGTCATTCGCCATTGCCATGAAGCCCTTGCCCAACAAGTCCCAATGAGTTTCGAAGAGCTCATTTGGCAGTCCATCCTTTCCGAGGGATTTCTTCGCCGCCATTGCACCGAAAGCTGCTTTGAATTCTTGCTATGTCCAGTCCGCCACCAACACCTTTGCTTCCCATCTCTCAAGCCTTTTCCCTTCAACAGGTTTCCTGTCCTCCCGAAGCTGGCACCTGTCTTCTCTGAAGATACTTGCGAAGAAGGCAGAGGCATCATCGAGTATTCCCTTGGAGTTAGAAACCACACTGTTTGCCGTCTGCAGTTCCACGATTTGCGTACTCGCCTTCCTCGCCTTAACCATCGCCGACAAGTGTGGTGAAGGCATTTCCCCAGTAAGTTCCACTCTTAGTCCATCCATCAATTGCGGACGTTCTTTCTTAGATGCCTGATACTCCTTCAGCTGCACCTCCTTCTCGACTAATAGGGCGCCTGTTTGTAAGCAGGAAGGGTTCCGCATCGCTTCTTGGCGAAGTTCCGTCACCGTGTCCACCAGATGCGTGGCCGTGGCTTTTACCCTCTTCCCTTCTTCTCTCGAAAAGGCGCGCAGACCGACGCTGAGTCGCGTGAGGAGCAACTCAAGGTGCTACCGCCCGTGACCACGACTCTCTGTACCGTTGCCTCCACAATTCTCCTGACTCCCCTCTTCCAGATCGTGGATGCGTGAAGCCTCCAAAGGCCCGGACTGACACGGATCTTGGCGTCTGTCCGCAACGCCATTCTCACTGCAAAACTGTGGTCAGATATGTACTCCTCAGGCATGATATGAGAGGCCTGCACTAGGTGAGGGAGAAGGGAGTGAGATAAAAGAGCTTGGTCAATCCGTGTACTGACTTGGTGGGCTTGTGAGTGGAAGGTGTATTCGCGCTTGGATGGGTAGAGAGTTTTGAAAGCATGTGAGAGTTGAAACTGGCTGCACCGATTAAGAAGTCTGTCGTTTTCGGCTGATGAACCTATTTGTGATGTCTTGTCTAAGAATGGGTCTTCTATTTTATTTAAGTCTACTACAACATGCAGGTACGACGATGGCTGAGTCGAACCTACAATGGGACCAAAGACGGATCTGAGGAAAGAGGCTCCGGATGTGGCGTCAGCTGGGAAGTAACACGCGTGGATGGTGAGGGTGAGGCTTGAGCCATGGACTTTGGCTTGGATGATTTTACCGGAAGGGTGAGCTAGGACATTGTAAAAGCGGTGCGATGGGTGTCTACAGAGTAAGGCTACTCCTCCGGCTTTGGCTTGTGGTGTGGCTGTGGCTACTAATGTGAAGGATGGGTGAGTCCAGAATGGGTGTGATGGGTCAAGTTTAGTGTTTGAGAGGACTGCAATGTCGGCTGCTTTCTTAAACCAGTCTATGACACGCTGTTTCTTTACACCGTCTCCGAGGCCATTCACGTTCAGGCCCGCAAAAGTGATGTGGTGTTCCTTACTCATATGATAACTGCTTGTGGACCGCTACGCATCTACAGGGTGAAAAGACAGACAAATCCTACTACTGCAAGAACTACCACTGCTGTTGCTGCTCGCTGTCCTTCCTGTTCCAACTCCTTCATAAACTGTACTCCTTACGGACAGCAATCAGATTTGCCTTCTCGAGTGAAATGCGAGTGGCAGTGTCAAACTTCTCCAGGTGCACCATGTGAGCAGCCGACGAAACGTGGTCTGAGGCTGTCATGGAGCACTTTCGCTTCGCCTTCCCACGACTGTCCTGAGTGCAAATCCACTCTTCCCTGTTGCTTCTGGTTAAGATCAGTGCTAAGGCTGGGTCTCGGAGGAGAGAAAGGATCAATAGGTTGGCTTTTAAGGATTGGGCTACGAGAGTCAGCAGAGACGTCAGTAATAAAAAAAAGAGAGTAAGTAATGAGCAGTAAGTGCAGGACTAATAGAGGCATTACCGTTGAGCTTGTGCACGTTCCGTAGTGTCAGGTTCCATCTGTGCACGTTTACCCACATTGTGCTGCCTCTCTAGAGTGAAAGCATCATGGTGCTTATCATGATGTTGACCCTCACAGATGAAGCAGGTAAGCGCGAAATAGTGGACGAGAACCTTCTTCGCACGGTCTGCTGGATCAAGTACAGCATGGATCTAGCGGCGACGGTCACCATGATGCGTGTAAACCATGCCTTCGATAACATTAGTGTCCTCTCTGGTCACCAGGTCAAGAACGCGGTGAAAAAAGGAACTCCTTGCGAAGGCACGACGCTGAGTCGACGTCAAGGGGTAAACCGACATCCTCTTTGCCAGTACGTTAGGATCCACCATCGCTGACACTCCATTGAAGAACACTTTGATGGCTTGCGGGTGCTGAGCTTTCTCTTGTGAAAAAACTGCATTTTCCGTGTGCTGCCAGTGCACCTTGATCAAGTTGTCGTTCAATCGCTGGTACACCACCTTTTTGCTCTTCACTGCTTCTGCGTCATCGTGCAGGATGAAGGAGATCTGCAGGCGTCAGTAGCATGCATTCGCAATGTACAACGGCTGCAGCACCTGGAACTTTGCCGTAGACATCGCTTGAGATGACAGCCCTGCACACCACCTACGCTTCATCAGCATTTTAACAGCATCGATCACGCATGCGACTTCCTGAGCAAGAATCAAGGGAAGCAGCAGTATGACGGTAGAATGCAGCCTGGTAGTAGCCTCCTTGTCCATGTCAATCACCAACTCGTCATCAGAATCGTCGTCGTTTCTGAAGACTTCCTTTCCGACTATTGGCTGAAGTTCCATCGCCTTCTCTTCAACGGTTAAGACGGATCCACCAGCGACTGAAGCATTGTCAACTGATGCATTGACCGTTGCTTCTTCGTGCCCCGCTCCCTTCGGAGGAACTAGATCGGGGACATCAGGAGCATTATTATTGTCAGTGACCACGGGAGGGTCGACAACAGGTTTGGAGTGTTGGTTCTTAGGCGGCATGGTGCGATGATGAGTAGCAGGCAAACTGTGGACGCGTAAGCCACGGATGACAACCTCAGGAAACTGAGTTGTCTGGTGACTCAGCACCCCATTGTTATATAGATGTCTTACTAGAACTGGCTGGAAGCGCTCTTGGAGTTGGTGATGGGTTTGTCAACGGGAGTGTTGTCTGACCCCGTCCTCGCTTGGGCGGAGCCAACTTCGTGGTCGAGTGTGCGGGGAATGCAGCCGACCTGCAGCAGTGGGTACGGGGGCCACTGCATGGGCGCCGAGCTGGAGGGCGCCTGGCTGGAGGGCGCCGAGCAGGAGGACGCCGTCCTGGGCGCCTGGCCGGCGTCTTGAACCTTTGGACGGCGTCCTGGGAGGCTGGACGCCGACCTGGGCGTCTTGTCGGCGTCCTAGAGGCCTGAACACCAACTTGGGCGTCCGGACGACCTATTGAGCTCCTGGACGCCGACTTGGGCGTCTGGTCGGCGTCATGGGAGCCTGGACGCCGACCTGGGCGTCCAGACGGCCTCTTGGGCTCCTGAACGCCGACCTAGGCATCCGGACGCCGACCTGGGCGTTTGCACGGCTTCCTGGGCACTTGGACACCGACCTGGGCGCCTGGTCAGCGCCCTAGATGCCTGGACGCCGGACTGGGGACGTTGGGCTTGTGCAGCCGGCGACAGATAGGGCTGGTCGACTAGGCGAGGTTGCCCGGTCGACCGGGATACCCGGGCGACTTGTGCGAAGGCCGTTGGGGTGGATTCTACGAGGCCGACCTCGGAAGTGGTATCCCGGGGTCGACGTGTCTGGTGGGCGCAGTCGATGTCATGGATTCTGCCATGCGTCTGCGCTGTGCACGTGACAAGGCGTGGTGCACCAACTAGCTGCATGCACCTACGAAGCAGGTGCACCGTTGTTCTGCGGGTGCAACGCTGTGCAGCCGACTTGCTGCAACGTTGGCACACCGTGGACTTGCAACGTTGGCGAACCGCTACTCTGCAATGCTGGAGCGGTGCGAGCGCTGCTGCGCTGGAGCGCGGTTGACCATGCTGCGCTGGAGGTCGACCAGCAGCCTAGCTAGCTCTGATGTAGTCTGTGATGCCAATGTTGTTGCTATCATTTGTTGTGATGTTTTCTTAGTGAAACTCTTACCAATTCCCCCCGTGAACCAGCAAGCAGCGTGAATACAAGGAGTTTACTAAGGAACGCAGAGATCACTCTTGCCCCGTGCCTAGCCCGTAGCCAAGCTCTCGTTGCTATAATCTTAATAATAGCGATGTCTTCAAGTGGTGTTGTTAGTGGCCTTAAGAAACTTAAGAAGACGTTAGGACGATGTTGGAATAACCAAGGGTTATGATAACATTCACGAAGGTTCTCCGTTAGCGCACCGCTTCATTACGAAGCAACGCACCTGTACCAGTTTCGAGTTAGCTCGTATAGAGCACGCACGCAAAGGTCGCAGGAAGTCAACGGTTGCGACTTTTGACCAACCCGCAACTGTAATCGGGGGTTACGCCCTGCAACATGGTAACTGTAAAGGACCGCACTAGTCACTGCAACTATAGCGTTGCTTGCAAACTATTTAATAAGGAAATGCATCCCTCATATTACATGGCCAGCTAGGAGTGCTATATAAACCCCTTGTAATACTATCTTTATCATCTTTTTTAATTCACTTATTATAAACAAGGTCATTCAGACTTTCGCTGTCTTAGCTCAGATTGGCCAGCTTTATCCTATCCACCTCGATTCCTTAGTAATATCAACATGTCATGAGAGCACGATTGGATTATAAGGCCTGCCAAGTTCTTGTTCTTCTTAGAGCAATCCTTTTATAAAGGTACTCATTACAAGTCTGCAACAACACAATATGTCTCCTGAAGGCAAGACTACAGTAGACTCCCCAGACCCACCACCAACAACAACAAACACACCGTCAGTGGTGACATTCGTCAACGCAAGTGTCATCGAACAGCTCAGCGCGAGCGCTCTTGAGAGCCAGCAGATGATGAGTATCAACAGCTCAAGCTATGCCAGAGGGGTCGCCGCCCCCCCTGGCGAAGACCGACGTGTCAACTCCGGAAGGTCCTTCACCTTTGACAACCGCCAAGCTTCAGCACTTGCACAAGACAACCAACGTGAATATTCAGAGGCATTAGCAACTCTACAAAACAAGTTCCTCTTGATATCAAACCTGAAGACATCAATGTTATTTGTCGGCAATGACTTCTACACCTGGAGTTTCGAGTTCGAACTCCTCACGACAAACACTCAAATTTGGATGTACTACGACGGATCACTCACCTTCTTAGTAGAAAGAACCCCTCAAGAGAAGAACATCTACTATAACGTGTCTGTCCTTGCGTACGCCATTCTTCTCCACAACCCCTATCCCATTGAGCAACGTGGCACCCGCTCCTTCAAGACGGACTGGGCTCCTGCGCAAACCTCCTGGGAGTTCTTGCACAACATGTACATGGCAACAGATTCAGTAACAATGAGTCTCTTGCCTAGTCAACTTATATCGACCAAAATGACTCAAGGGGAGAAAGCGGGACCCTATATCAATCGCTGCCGAAATCTGCGCGACCAATTTAAGAAGTGTGGCGGAAACTTCCCTCACAACATGTTCATCATTATAGTCACTTCTGGACTAGGACCAGAGTTGTGCCAATGCAAATCGTTGCTTCTCGCTCGAAGAGCCTATCAGAATTATATTGTAGGCTGTAGAGGGGCACTCCTTATGGGGTACAGTACTGTTAGGTTTTGCCTATACAAACCTTGTACTGTCCTCTTTCTTATCATTCTCGTTTCCTACTTTGTGACATGGTTTCAGAGCAGGTTCCCTAGTGGGAACGCTTTTTTTAAGGGCCCACCGTGTTAGCTTTTTTTTTCCTGCCCTGCCCGAAGCGCGCGTCGCGCCTGCCTCGCCTGCGCCGTCGCGCGCTCTGCCCTAGTGCCGCCCTTAGCGGCCCTTACCCTAACGGCCCATCGAGGCCCTTTTCTCGCCGCCGCGGCCCGCCCTAGCCGTAGTCGCCGCCCTTAGTGGCCCGCCCTAGCCGTCGTCGCGGCCCTGCCCTACCCGCCTGCTGCGGCCTGCTCTCGCCGCCCGCACGGCCCTGCCCTGCCGCCTCTCGTCGCGGCCCTGCTTTGCCGCGGCCTCGACGCGGCCCTCCCCTGCAGCCGCCGTGACACGGCACTGCCCTCCTGCCGGCTCGACGCGGCCCCTGCCCTGCCAGTCGCGGCCCCTGCCCTGCCAGACGCGGCCCTGACCTACTCCCGCCCCTAGTAAGCGCACCGCCGCACCCGCGCCGCCCTGCCGTGTTGGAGTAGGCTAGAGCTCACTCTGGCCTTTATTTGGGTGTTCTCTTATCATTCCACCATGCTTAGAGCGAGATACACTTCCAGGTTCAATTTAGGCTCATTTCGTAGCTATAGCACACACTGAACACACCCTAAGTTCAATTAGGGTTTCCAATTTCTTTCTAGACTTGTATCTCGACACTTCCTTCCAAAGCTATTTTTTTCTCTCACTTATTCTCTCAAGGAAGCCATGGCCTCCTCTGGCTTAACTTTAACACGGTATCCAGAGCGAAATCCTTGGCGTTTCTTCATCATCTACATCTCTTAGGAAATCTTAGGCCCTATTCCGCGTTACTGTATTTAACTAGTCGATTTTAACTTTTTTTTCTCTCTCTCTCTCTGCTACGATTTCCTTCTTTTCCTCCCCAAAATCGCAGATCCGCCCTCAGCAGTCGCGCCCGACCCTATCCTCTCGTCGCGCGCACCAAGAACTGCTGCGCTCGCCGCACGCGATTTTTTCCCTTCCTTTTTTT
This sequence comes from Closterium sp. NIES-65, assembly GCA_948144175.1. Taxonomy (NCBI): domain Eukaryota; kingdom Viridiplantae; phylum Streptophyta; class Zygnematophyceae; order Desmidiales; family Closteriaceae; genus Closterium; species Closterium sp. NIES-65. Next base: position 41,330 of record CANXME010001469.1, on the reverse strand, counting down.
TTTTCTGTCGCGCGCGGCCTGCCCTACTGTCGCGCGCATCCCCTCCTTCCCTCTTCTGCTTGCCTTTCGCCCCTCACCTAAGCGCCCCTCCTCTCACCTCGTCGCGCGTGGGCTGTGTCGCTGTCGCGCGCCTCTCATTTCCGCTCGCCCCATATTTTCGCCGTCAACCGCGCCCTGCCCTTTCGCCTCCGCTCCTCTCTCCCTTTATTCCCTCTACGACCGTCTTCTTTCCCCCACCTCTTCCCTCACTTCGGCTGCAGCAGCTGGTTGCTGATTTCGTCTGGTAGCTGCACCATCCGCCCCTACACCCTCCTCCTCCTTTCCTCGCTACCTTCATCCCCTCCTCATCTCCCTCTCTCCTCCGCCTCTCTCCTCTCCCCAACTGCTGCAGCTGGTTACCGACCTTGCTTCGTCGTCGTGCTCCTTCACCACTCTTTTTCTCCTCCTCTAGATTCTCCCCTCAGCTGCTCGGCAGCAGTCTACTCCGCCGATAATCCTCCGCCTCTTGTTTCTCCCCTCAGCGGCGCGGCAGCAGACTACTCCACTGTTATCCCTCCTCCTCTTATTTCTCCCCTCAGCGGTGCAGCAGCAGACTACTCCGCGGTTATCCCTCCCCCTCTTATTTCTCCCCTTAGCGGCGCAGCAGCAGACTAATCCACCGCTATCCCTCCTCCTCTTATTTCTCCCCTCAGCGGCGCAACAGCAGACTACTCCGCCGCTATCCCTCCTCCTCTTATTTCTCCCCTCAACGGCTCAGCAGCAGATTACTCCGCTGTTGGCCCTCCTCCTCTTATTTCTCCCCTCAACAGCTCAACAGCTGCTACCTCGCCCCTAATCCTCCTCCTCTTCTGTCTCCCCACATCTGCTCCATTGCTATCCCCTCGCCCTGATGGCGCCTATTATTGCTCTTACCTCTCTTCCTCTGCGCTTCCGCTCGCACACTCATTCCACCCTACCTCCTCTCCTACCCTTGCCTTCCCTACCCTCCGCTTCCCTCGCTGCCCCTTCCTCCCCTTTCACCACCTCTCCTACGTGCCGCTGGACTCCCCTCCCTCTCCACCCCTCTGCTTGGGTTCCACTGTCCCATCGGCGTCCCCGCCTTTCTGCCCTGGACGTTCCTGCCGCTGTAACCTCTGGTATTGGTTCTCTGGCCTCTGTTTTCAGTATGACCATGCCATCTCAGGATAGCATCTTGGTGCTTCTCCTCTTATGGACCCTCATTTTGTCGTTCCATTTCGTCCACCTCTTCAAAACACTGCTTCTCACTCTCCTAGCCCTACAACTGCCGCTCTCTCACTTCCTCGCACCTTGGATTTTGTCCTTGACAGTGCTGCTACTGACTCTGTCTTTCGTGATGCCGGTGTCCTTCGTAATTTTCCTCGCCCCCTCTCCATTGATGGGGCTGGGGAGACCATGACCATGATCTGCACTGGCACCTCTTCTCTTCCCTGTCCTGCCTCTCCCTCTAGCGCTGTTACTGGCCTTTATGTTCCGTCTTGTCGTCATAACCTCCTTTCCCTCCCCGCCCTCCAACGCCTGGGTGTGCGAGCACTCTTCCCCGCTGGTGAACTCTATTGTGATCTTCATTATCATGACAGGCACATCGCTCGTTTCACCCTTTCTCCTACTACTCGCCTCTACACCCTTCGTGTCCCCATCCCCTCATCTGTCCATCACAGTTCCTCTTCTTCTGTTCCTCCCATCTCGTCTTGCGACTGTCGCTCCCTCACCCAACCTACTCTACTTCTCCATCATTGTCTTGGCCATCCCAACTTCCCTCTCCTTCGCAGCATGGTCAATTCGAAGCTGCTTCATGATCTCCCTTCCTCTCTCCCGCCCCTCCCCCCCTCTCCCACTCCTCCATGCACCCCTTGTGTTCAAGCCAAGCTCTCCCAATCTCCTCATCCTTCTTCCCCTTCTCCCTCCCCCAAACCCCTTGATCTTGTGCATATGGACCTCTGGGGTCCCTCTCCCATTGCCTCCCGTCAGGGTCATCGCTACTTTCTTCTTCTTGTCGATGACCATTCTCGCTTTGCAACTGTCTATCCCCTCCGTGCCAAATCTGATGCCCCCTCCTTCATAATTCTCTGGGCTGAGCAGGCGCGTCTTTGCTTTGGCCGCCCTGTCGCGCAACTCCACTCTGATGGTGGTGGCGAGTTCTTTAACCACTCTCTCTCTTCTTGCTGCTCCTCTCATGGCATTCGCCATACCTCCACCCTTCCGCATTCTCCTCAACAGAATGGTGTTGCAGAGCGTCGTATTCGCACTCTCATAGAGATCACCCGCTGTCTCCTTACGCATGCCTCTGCTCCCCACTCTCTTTGGAGCTACGCTCTTGTTCACGCCACTCTTCTTTCTAACATTCGCCCTCATCCACTTCGCTCTTCCGTTACACCCTTTCAGCTCTGGACTGGCCGCCTGCCTTTTGTGCGCCCTCTTCGGGTGTGGGGCTGTGTCACTCATGTCCTCATCAATCCCGCTGATCGGGCGCGTTAGGGTGGGAAGCTCGCTCCCAAGACGCAGCTTTGTGCGTTTATTGGTATCAACTCTGACTGTCCTGGCTACCTTTTCTATGCTCCCTCCTCTCAGCATCTCATTCGCAGCCAGGATGTCATCTTTGATGAGACTCGATCTCCATTCCTCACTCCCCCTCCCACCCCACCTGCTCCCTCTCTCCACTGGTCTGACTTTGATCCGCTGCCCTCTGCTGTTCCCTCTCCTCCTCCCCTTCCTCCTGCCCCTGCTCCATCCCCCCTGCCTGCCTCCTCCACTCTCCCCTCCGTTGTCATCTCTGGCATCTCTCCTCCTGCCTCTTCATCTTCTGCTCCCATGGCCCCTCCCTCATCCCCTCCTTCTGCTACCCTCCCTTCTGCTCCTGCCCCCCCACCCTCTCCACGTATCACCCGCTCCATGACCCGTGCAATGTCCAATTTTCAACACTCTGCTCTCTTTACTCGTCTCTCTCCCTCTCCGAACATTGATCTTCTTCAAGATCGCTTTGAGGAGCTTTTCTCTGTTCATCCTGTTTCACCCCTCCTCTGTGTCACCATTGGCGATTTCTCCAATTCTCCCACTCTTCTCTCCGTTGACACTGCCGCTATTCCCACCCCTCAGACCTATTCCGATGCAGTGTCTGCCATCATTGCCGAGTGTGAGGCATTCACCAGGACTCACTCTTACGTTGACTCTGTCCCCCCCCCTGGCGCCACCATTGTGAAGGGCATATGGGTCTTTCGTGTCAAACACCTGCTTGGGGAGCTCCCTGTCTTCAAAGCCCGTTACTGTGCCAAACGCTTCACCCAACGCGAAGGCATTGACTACTTTGCCACTTACTCCCCCACTGCCCATCTCCCCACTCTTCGCCTCCTTCTTGACTTAGGTGCTCGCTGGAATTGGGAGATCCATTCCATGGACGTCTCCAATGCTTTCCTCCAAGGCAAGCTGCATGAGCGCATATTCCTTGAGCGCCCCGCTGGCTTCCCTCGCCCTTTCCCTCCAGGCACTGTCTGGGAGCTGAAGCGCCCAGTGTATGGTCTTAAGCAGGCCCCACGTGAGTGGCATGCTAAGCTAGCCTCCACCCTTCACTCTCTTGGCTTCTCCACCTCCTCTTTCGACCCCACTCTCTTCATCCGCACTTCCCCCCACAGGCTTTACATTCTTGCTTACGTCGATGACTTGGTGCTCCTCGCTGAAGATTCTGCCAACCTTGCCGCTGTCAAGCAAGCCCTCCAGGCCCGTCTCCTGTGCAAGGATCTTGGCGAGCTTCGCCACTACCTCGGCATGGAGATTCGTCGCGATCGTACCGCGCGCACGATATCTCTCTCTCAATCTTTCTACATTCACTCCATCCTTGAGCGCTTTAAAATGTCGCAGGCCAAGCCAATTTCCACTCCTCTTCCCGCTAACCATTAGCTTACTGCCCCTGCCGTTCCCTCTCCCTCCTCAGAACTACGACCCTATCCTGAAATCGTTGGGTCACTCATGTATGCTATGATGTGCACTCGCCCCGATCTTGCTTACCCCCCCAGTGTCCACGCTCGCTTTGTTGGCCTTGGTCGCCACACTGACATGCACTGGGCGGCTGCCAAGCGCGTTCTCCGCTATCTCCGCGCTACCTCTGATCTTGCACCCATTCTTGGTGGCTCTTCTCACCCTGTTCTTTCCGGTTACAGTGATTCCTCCTACGCTGATTCTTGCCCTGATCGCCGCTCCTCTCAGGGTTATGGTTTTACTCTTGGCAGCGGTCTCATCAGCTGGCGCTCCACTCGCTCATCCTCTGTCTGCCTTTCCACCTGCGAGGCTGAGTTGTACGCAGGCACATTGGCAGCTCAGGAGGCTCGCTGGCTCTCCTTTCTCTTTGCTGAGCTTGGTCACTCTCAGCCCTCTGTGACCCTCTCCTGTGACAGTGCGAGCATGATTCATCTCACTGAAAATCCTGTCTATCACGCCCGCAGCAAACACATCGAGGTCCGCTACTTCTTTGTGCGCGAGCTAGTGCATTCTGGCTTCTTACGTCTTCGCAAGGTGGCTGCTACTGCCAACCTTGCTGACATATTCACCAAAGCCCTCCTGCGTGCGCCACACCGTTTCTATGCGCGCGAGCTTGAGCTCACTCGTCTTTCCACTTCTGGGGGTGTGCCGATTCGCTAGGTGTTTTGCTCCAGAGCTTCCCCTAGCCTGGGGGTGTGTTGGAATAGGCTAGAGCTTGCTCTGGCCTATATTTGGGTGTTCTCTTATCATTCCACCATGCTTAGAGCGAGATATGCTTCCAAGTTCAATTTAGGTTCATTTCATAGCTATGGCATACACTGAACACACTCTAAGTTCAATTAGGGTTTCCAATTCCTTTCTAGACTTGTATCTCGACACTTCCTTCCTAATGCAATTTTTCTTCTCTCGCTAATTCTCTCAAGGAAGCCATGGCCTCCTCTAGCTTAACTTTAACATGCCGAGCCGCGCTGCCCTGCCGAGCCGCGCCGCCCTGCCGAGCCGTGCCGCCCTGCCGAGCCGCGCCGCCCTACCGAGTCGCGCCGCCCTGCCGAGCCGCACCGCCCTACTGAACTGCTACTGCTACTATTACTGCTGCTGCTGCAACTACTGCTGCTGCTGTAGCTACTGCTACTGCTACTGCCGCCATGGCTAACCCTAGTGTTCTTACCTTCAATGCTGAGGGTCGAGCGGTTGATTTTGAGGTCTGGGTCGATGACCTGCAGCTCTTTCTACAGTGCAACTCTAGGGACGGAGTCTCACTGTTCGATCACACGTCCAGCGTCTCTGTTGCACCTGCTGCCGATGCTGACAGTGCAGTTCGCTCGCAGTGGACCACGCGTAATGCTGCTGCTCATCTTGCTGTTCGTAGTCTCCTGCCGTCTGCTGAGCGCGCACACTTTAGCCAGTACAAGACTCCTAAGACTCTGTATGACGCTGTTGTTGCGCGCTACTCCTCCCCTGCCATTGCTGCCCTCGGCCGCCTCATGTTGCCGTACCTTTTCCCTGACCTCGCCGCTTTTGCCACAGTCGCTGACCTCATTACCCACCTCCGCACTAGTGACACCCGCTACCGCGCTGCGCTTCCTGCCGATTTCTGCGCCAAGAAACCCCCCCCCCTATGTACATCACCCTCTACTACCTCGTCACCCAGCTCCCTGACTCCCTTCGCTCAGTCAGGGACCACTTCCGCTCCCTTTGCCCCACCACGCTCACCGTTGACCTCCTTGAAGAGCGCCCCCTTGCAGATGAGGAGTGCTCCCCATTCCCACTTTTACCCTCTGTTGCCTCTGTTGCTGCTGTCGACCTCGTTGGCACCGAGTCGGTCGGACTTGCGTCTGCTCCTAGTGGGAGACGCCGCAGCGGCAATGGCAAGGGGGGCAAGGGAGGTGGAGGGGACAGCGGGGGAGGCGGTGGTGGCGGCGGTGGTGGCGGTGGAGGAGGTGGAGGGGGTGGGGGTGGAGGTGGGGGTGGCGGCAGGGGAGGGGGCATCGGTGGCGGTGGTGGAGGTGGAGGCGGCGGCGGCAGCGGCAGTGGGGGTGGAGGTGGCGGTGGTGCTGGTTGAGGTGGAGCTGTGCAACGAGGAGGCTTTGGAGGTGGACAGCGCCAGCAGCAGCAGCGTTCTCGTGAGACCCCGTCGCCCCAACAGCTTCCTGTGTGGTACGCTGGGCGTGGGAGGTCTGGGGGTGCTGGTCCCTGCGCTTACGTTCTCCACACCGGTGAGCGCAGTGGGGAGACGTGCGGACTGCCGTACACTATGCACCGCTGCTTCGGCCGGCTGACTGACGCTTGGCGTGCACAGTTTCCTGACGCCACTGAGCTCCCTCACTGGGGTGATCTGCTTAGGTCGGGGGTTGCTATCTTTGATCTTGATTATGATGCTATCCTTGCTACTATGTATGCTATTACTATTAGTGCTGAGGGTGACTGTTACCTGTGTGTTCCGCCTGCCCCGGGCATTGAGGCTCCTGCTCTAGGTGCTAGTGAGTCTGCTGTGCCAGGTGCTAGTGAGGCTGCTCTCTCAGGTACCGCGTCGACTCAGGTCTTGCACACTTTCACCCTTGACTCAGGTGCTTCCCGTTCCTTCTTTCGCAACTGCACCAGTCTCACGCTGCTCCGCCGGCCAGTGGCAGTCTCCCTAGCTGACCCCTCTGGGGGTCCGGTCCTTGCTCACTTCTCCACTGTCCTCCCGTGTCCGGCGGCTCCCTCTGGCACCCTGTCTGGTCTTTACCTCCCCTCGTTCTCTACGAACTTGGTGAGTGGTGCTGACTTATAGGATGGGGGAGTGCACCAGTTCACTCCTGCGAGCCAGCGGGTGACACACTGCACTGAGGCTCAGACGGACCGACACTTGGCCACGTTTACACGTCGGCCGGGGTCGAGCCTGTACACGCTGACCACTGAGTCTCCTCCAGTCACTCCGTCTGGTCGGGTAGCTGCGTCGGGTCAGGTGTTTGCTGCAGCATCCAGGTCTGGTCATGAGTCTGCCCCCTGCTCGTGTCGTCTCCTGTCTCACGAGACTCTCCTTTGGCACCACCGCCTTGGTCACCCCTCCCTGCCTCGTCTCCAAGACATGGCCTCCCGTGTCCGTGACATGGCTTCCCCGGTCTCTCCCTCCCCTTCCCCCGGGGCCTGCCCCTACCTGCGTTCCTTGCGTTGACGGGCGGCAGCGCGCCGCTCCTCACTCCTTCGAGTTCCCTTCGATGGCGGCTCCCCTACAGACCCTTCAGATGGACGTGTGGGGCCCAGCCCGCGTCCGTGGTAAGGGTCACGAGTTACTTTCTGCTGGTCATTGACGACTACTCGCGCTAGACCACAGTCTTCCCCTTGCGACGCAAGGGAGAGGTCACTGAGGTGCTGATCGACTGGATCCGCGCTGCCCGTCGTCAGCTCAGCGGGAGTTTCGGCTCGGACCTTCCTGTTCTGCGTCTGCACTCAGACAGAGGTGGGGAGTTCTCCTCCAACCGATCGTGCGGAGGGCATCCGCAAGACGTTCACGCTTCCGGCCTCTCCACAGCAAAATGGGATTGCAGAGCGCCACATTGGCATGGTCATGGACGTCGCTCGTACGTCCACGATTCATGCGGATGCTCCCATTTTCTGTGGCCGTTCGCGGTTCAGTACGCTGCGCATCGGCTCAACCTCCAGCCCCGGGTCTCCATGCTGGAGACCACACCTACTGTGCGGTGGACGGGGAAGGTTGGCGATGCGTCTACGATCCGTGTCTGGGGATCTCGAGCTTTTGTCCGCGATTTTTCTGCAAACAAGATGTCCTCCCGTGCTGTTCCCTGCGTCTTCCTTGGCTTCCCCTTGGCGCGCCTGGCTGGCATTTTTACCACCCCACCTCGCGCCGTGTTTTGTACTCTCAGGACGTCATGTTTGACGAGTCGGTTCCTTACTACCGTCTCTTCCCCTACCGCACTGCCCCCCTCCCCCCTCCCGCCGCTCTTCCTTGCACTAGGTCCTCCTCCGGTAGACCCCCTTCCCCCTCAAGGTCCTGCCCCCTCAGGTGTGTCCCAGGTAGATGCAATCGAGCCTGTCGAGGTAGCTGTTTACTTTGGTGCTACTAGGGGTGCTGAGCCTGCGGGTGCCGGGTCTGGGGGTTCTGAGCCAGGGGGTGTTGAGTATGGGGGTGCTGAGCCTGGGGGTGCTGAGTCTGGGGGTGCTGAGCCTGGGGGTGCTGAGTCTGGGGGTGCTGAGCCTGGGGGTGCTGAGTCTGGGGGTGCTGAGCCTGGGGGTGCTGAGTCTAGGGGTGGTGAGCCTGGGAATACTGAGTCTGGGGGTGCTGAGCTTGGGGGTGCTGAGCCGAGAATGCGGAGATTGCGAGTACTGCGCCTGCGCGTGTGGAGCCTGGGAGTGTTGAGCCTTGGGGTGCTGAGCTTGGAGGTCCCTTGGGTGCCTTGTCCTGGCGCGAGCCACTCTCTCGACGGCAGCTGCGCGAGTGGTTTGCTCGGCGCAGGAGCCATGCTGCTGGAGCTAGTGGTTCTACTAGAGCTAGGGATCCTGCTACTACTGGAGCTGCTGGGGGTTCTGGAGCCGCTGGTCCCGGAGGTGCTCGTACAGGAGGTAGTGGAGCTGTTAGGCCTGGTGGTGCTGCTGGAGCTGGAGCTACTGGAGGTGCTGGAGCTGGCTGTACTGCTCGAGCAGGTGCTGCTGGAGGTGCTGGAGCTGGCGCTACTGGAGCTACTAGGACTTCTGGTGGTCTTGCTGGAGCTAGGTCTGCTAGAGATGCTGGAGTTGGCACTGCTGGAGCTGGTGGAGGTGCTGCTGGGGCTGGTGGTGCTGCAGGAGTTGGAGCTACCGCTGGGGGGTGCTGGTGCTATCTCTGCTGGTTCTAGTGGTGCTGCAAGGCCGCGGCCATACTTCGTTCCACTCGCGTGTTCCCGCTGCTCGCACTGGTCGTCGTGGTTCGCGCCAGCGTCCTCCTCCTGTCCCGGGCACACACCAGATGGCACTGCGTCCTTCCACTGCTCCACAGCGTGTCCCTCTGCCATCTCCTCCTACGTCCTACCTTCCTGTCGGTCCGGACGCGGAGTCGGACTCCCTTCGTGCTGCTAGTCCTAATGTCACGCGTCTCCTGGCTTCTATTGTCCCAGACCCTTCCTTTGAGTCTACTGCTGCATCTGCTCTTGTTGCTAAGCTTGTCGACTTTGCTGCTCGCTGTCGTATAGACTACGCCGCTAGTCTTGTTGCTGAGTCTGAGTCTGTCTATCCTCCGTCCGTTGGGGGTGAGTGTGCCCTTAGCACGGACGTCCTTGGGGACACGCAGGAGGAGTTCCAGTGTTTTGCTGCTGCTCTACCCCATCTCGTATCCATGCTGCTTGCCCCTGAGGGAGACCCGGATGCACCAGACATCCCGACCCCGCGCTCTTACGCAGAGGCGATAGAGGATCCCTACTCCTCTCAGTGGCAGATACTCATGGACGCAGAGATGGCTTCCTGGAAGTCCACAGGCGCTTAGGTTGACGAGGTTCCCCCTCCTGGGGCGAACATTGTCGATGGAATGTGGATTTTCAGGGTGAAGCGGCCGCCGGGTTCTCCGCCTGTCTTCAAGGCGCGGTACGTTGCTCGAGGCTTCAGTCAGCGACAAGGAGTTGACTACTTTCAGACCTTATCCCACACCCCGAAGATGACCACTCTTCAGGTGCTGCTGCACATTGCCGCTCAGCGTGACTACGAGCTTCACTCTCTTGACTTCAGCACAACCTTTCTACAGGGCAGCCTGCACGAGGAGATCTGGCTGCGCCGCCCACCTGGCTTCACTGGGTCGTTTCCTCCTGGTACCAAGAGGAGCCTCCGGCGGCCAGTCTACGGTCCCCGCCAGGCGCCCCGTGAGTGGCACGACACACTGAGGACTATGCTTGCTTGCGGCTCTTGGGTTTGCTCCTTCCACTGCTGACCCGTCGCTGTTTCTACGAACCGACACTTCGCTGCCACCGCTCTACATCCTCGTGTACGATGACGACTTGGTCTTTGCTACTACTGACACTCTTGGACTGGCCCACGTAATATCAGAGGTCCACTGGTGATCCCCAATTGATCCTAGGGAAGGGTTACAGGCACATTGGCCTGGGGGGTTATGGGCGCACTGACCCGCTACTTAACAAGCCCTTTTATCCCAATGGTCTAGTGGTTGGGATTCTGACACGTAAAGTCGGAGGTGCAAAAGAGACACACGTGCACAGACCTGGGTGAGCTACGAAATTACCTTGACCCAGTCACACATGGTGCAGAAGGTCCTTCAGCGCTTCAACTTCACGTACTCCTTGGTTTAGGTCACTCGCTCTCAGCTCTGCCTTCGGATGCGTCCGTAGAGTCGAGTGGCCCGTACCCAGAGCTTGTGGGCTGCCTCATGTACCTGATGACCTGCACTCGACCTGACCTGGCATACCCTCTTAGCATCCTTGAACGCTATGTTGCTCCTGGGAGACACCGACCAGAGCACATGGATGCAGCTAAGAGGGTGTTGTGCTACCTGTGCAGTACGTCGGGCATGGGGCTCGTGCTTGGAGGACGGGCTCGAGTTGTCCTCACTGCTCACGCAGGCCCTTCTTGGGTTCACGACTTGGCTACGCAGCGGACGTCACAGGGTTACACCTTCAGCCTTGGTTCCGGCTTTGTTTTGTGGCGGTCTAGTCGCTCGTCTTTTGTTCTCAACTCCAGTTGTGAGGCTGAGGTCTAAGCTGGGGCCATGGCTGCACAAGAGTTACGTTGGCTCACCTACCTACTTAGCGACTTGGGAGAGGCGCCTTGTTCTCCTCCAGTTCTGTACGTCGACAACAAGGCCATGCTTGCCTTGTGTTAGGAGCACAGACTGGAGCACAGAACGTTGCTCTTCGCTACTTCCTTGCTCGAGAGTTGCAGCAGCGTGGTCAGCTTCGTCTTGCTTACGTGGCCACTCAGGCCAACACTGCTGATATCTTTACCAAGGCACTTCAGCCTTGTGATCATCAGCGTTTTTGTACTCTGCTAGGTCTTGTGCCTACCTGACCTCACTTGCTCACCTCTTGACTTTGCTTGTACTGTGATCTATAAATACCTGCACCTGCATGCTTACATTTGCTAGGTTGTGATCACCGTACTACTTGTTCTCCTCTTTATATAACTCTGCATGTGAATTGGCCTTGTGGCCTTTTACTTGTGCTCAGAATGCGTGGTGACGTCATGATCCACCCTGAGCTTGACCTTTGCTTTGTTCTTTTTCTTGTCCCCACTTTGCCCATGGGGGTGTGTCAGAACTATATTGTATGCTGTAGTGGGGCACTTCTTATGGGGTACAGTACTATTAGGTTTTGCCTATAGAAACCTTGTACCGTCCTCTTTCTAGTCATTCTTGTTTCCTACTTTGTGAAAGAGCCGTCTCCGAAGCCGCCCTTTGTGCCACACTCCTCGCCGAGTAGCAGGAGATCGATTTGTAAAACGAAAGAAATGTCAAAAGAGACGAATTGGTGTTTTATGCCGGCGCATCTGAAGGAGAGTTGCGTGGGAAGAAAGGATGCCTTTTCAAGTACTGCAAGAAACTAGGACACACGATGGATCGCTGATTCAAGCGGAAGGCTGCTCATGACAGGCGCAACAATGGCAGCCCACCTGGATATCAGCATCAACCTTCGGCTCGCCCAGTGACGCCAGTAGCTGCACCAACAACGACAATGTCACCTCATGCCGTCGCAAGCACCTCGCAAGCTCCTCAACGCATCCCTGTCAAGGACAAGGGAAAATGGACAATCTTAAGTTGCATGACCCGTTGCAGAGGCACTCGATATTACGACAGAGTGCAATTTCCTACCATCTGACCAATTAAACCTATCGAGCCCAGTCCGAGCAACGATCCTGCAATAGGACTTTGGAGCAACAGGCCAACAACGCTCCCACCTGACTACGAGCTTCCCTGAATCACCTCCCGGGTTCATCACCACTCACGAAAATGATCTTTCGCGCTTCTACGTTGACCTCGACCGCATCGTCACTCCCAAGATCTACAGCGTCGCACGATGAAGCCACAAAAACTTCAACAAATGGTACCTGGATAGCTGATGTGGGCAACACATGATGGGATCAAGGCGACTACGACATCCTTGCGAGATAAATGTCGCAAACAACAATCGACTGCAAGCTTACAAAATCAGAGAAGTGCTCCTGCAGTCAAGCGACACCAACTTCACCATTCACATCGGCGATGTACTGGTCGTCAACAATCTTCAGTTCAACCTCCTCTCTGCAGCACAACTCATAACATGCAAAGTTGAGATTCAAACCAACTACGAAGAACAGTGTTTCAAGCTTCTTTATCAGAAAACTTACATCGGTAAGAAGTTGACGAAGACGGAGTCTTCGTCTTGGAGTTCCAGTCACAAAGCAACGACTGTGACAGTGACCAAACACAACCACCTCCTCGCCTCCGCCATGGTCCCATAAAAAAAAAAAAAAAAAACGGACCTCGAGCATCCTGAACCAGACGTGCTATGCCACACGCTTGCCATCCCAATAGCCTCGACCTTTTCTCCCACGCGACATTGGACCTGCAACAATGGAAGAAGATAGTGGCGCGTCAGAAGTAAGAACGACGATACCTCAAGTTGAAACTGTTACCGTCATTGGATGGGGCACTAATGTTGTCACAGGGGCTTGGGGCGTGTAAGAACCTCCTCTCGCTAACCCTGATTAAGGCGGGGGGGTCCACCAACACTTCCACCAGGAGTCCCCTTCAATGGTGGATGGGGAACCTCGACGACAGCAACTGGTTGGGGACCACCAGCGCCTTTCCCTGAAGCTCCATCACTTCCTCCCAAAAACGTGGCGGAAGCAAATCCCTACTAGACGACACGCGGCACTGGGTGGGGTGGACCTCCTCTTCTGGATCAACATCCACAAGAAGAAGAAGAAGAAGAATTAGAAGGCATGAAAGCAGAAGCAACTAAGTTACCTGAACCTACGGAAGAACCGCCATCGCCAGAAAAAGGACTGCAAATTCTGTCAATCACCGGTGACTAGTACCTCTACCACCGAATTCCGATGAAGGGACTCCCTACTTCCGAATGGCCTGATGCAACTCAACCTCAGCAACTTCTGCCCATCACCGACGATTTCATAAACGTCACCGACACCGAGGACGTCATCGGTGTCACTGAAGCCGACCTTCACCAAGCCTCCACTCGAGCCTTCGCAGCAGATCTACGTGTCGGAACATTATAGCTTATACATTTGTGTAGGCTGTAGTGGGGTAGCCCACAAGGGGTACAACCCAATTAGGGTTAGTACTTGTACCCAACTGTTTCATAGTTCAATCATTCCTCGATTCCTCGTTACTTCTCAAGGTATCGAGCAGGTTCCCTAATGGGAACGATTCCTAGGGCCCACCACCACTAATATTTTTTTTCCTGCCCGGAGCGCGTTTCGCTCAGGCCCGAGTTGCGCCCCGTGCCCTCTCCCTACCGTCGCGCCCTCGCTAGGCCCCTCACGGCCCCGTCGCGTCGCCCTTAGCGGCCCTCTCACGGCTTCCGAGCGCCGCCCTTACGGCCCGTCGCGCCTGTCGCGCCGCCCTTACGCCCCCTCCTCCCGCCCTTACGGCTCCTAACGCCACCCTTACGGCCCATCGCGCCGCCCGTACGGCCCCTTGAGCCACCCTTACGGCCCCTTACGGCCCCTCGCCCTACCCTTACGGGCCCGCCCGTCGGCCCCTTACGGCTCCCTCGCGGCCCCTCGAGCCGCTTTCCGCGGCCTCCTCACGGCCCGTCGCTGCCCTCGGCGGCCCCTAGTGCCGCCCTTCACGGCCCCTCCGCCGCCCTTCGTGGCCCCTAGCGGCCGACCGCCGCCGTCCCTTAGGCAGGAGCCACCGCCGCCGAGCCGCCCAGCAGCCGAGCCGCCGAGCCGCCCAGCAGCCGAGCCGTCGAGCCGCCCAGCAGCCGAGCAGCCGAGCCGCCGAGCCGCCCAGCAGCCGAGCAGCCGAGCCGCCGATCCGCCGAGCCGCCCAGCAGCCGAGCCGCCGAGCCGCCCGCACCGCCGAGCCGCCCGCACCGCCGAGCCGCCCGAGCCGCCCTGTCCGGTAAGAGCAGCGCCTCTGTCACTGCACTGCCCTTACCCTACTGTTCGCGCTGCTAGTCTACTGTTGTCATGGCTACCCCTAGTGTCCTCGCTTTTGACGCTGAGGGTCGGGCCATTGACTTTGATGTCTTGATAGATGACCTGCAGCTTTTCTTACAGTGCGATAGGGCAGACGGTCTATCCCTCTTTGACCTCACCTCTGGTGCCTCTCCTGCCCCCGCTGCTGATGCTGACGCCACTGTTCGCTCACAGTGGGCCACACGCGATACTGCTGCACGTCTTGCTGTGTGTCGCCACCTGCCTACCTCTGAGCGTGCGCACTTTAGTTAGTACAAGAGTGCTCAGACCTTGTACGACGCTGTAGTTGCACGCTACTCCTCCCCTGCCACTGCTGCACTGAGCCGCCTCATGCTACTGTACCTCTTCCCTGACCTTGCTGCCTTTCCCACAGTCACTGACCTCATTACGCACCTCCGCACTAGTGACACTCGCTACCGCGCTGCGCTTCCTGCTGAGTTATGCGCCAAGAACCCCCCCCCCCCATGTACATCACCTTCTACTACATAGTCGCTCGGCTCCCCGACTCTCTCCGCGTAGTCAGGAACCACTTCCTCTCAGTTTGCCCCACCACTCTCACCAATGACCTCCTCGAGAAGGCCCTCCTAGCAGCAGAGAAGAGCATAGTCGCTGTAGGAGCCTCTCGTGGTGACCCTCGCACCCCCGTCTTTGAGGGGTGTTCTCCCTCACCCCTCTTGCCCTCTGTTGCTTCTGTTGCTGCGGCCGACCTCGTTGGTTTCGAGTCGGTCGGCGCTGCGTCTACCCCTTTGGGGAAGCGCTGCACAGGCAAGGGCAAGGGGGGCAAGGGCGCTGGAGGAGCTGGCGGGGGCAATGTTGGTGGCGGTGGAGCCGGTGGAGGGGGTGGGGGTGGTGGTGGGAGTGGTGGCGGGGGTGGAGGTGTAGGTGGCGGCAGTGGAGGCGGAGGCGGAGGCGGCGGTGGCGGTGGGAGCGGAGGTGGCGGAGGTGGCGGCGGAGGAGGAGGCGGAGGCGGAGGAGGCGGAGCTGGTCGGGGTGGCGCTGCGCAGAGGGTCGGCTCCAGTGGTGGTCAGCGCCAATAGTAGCAGCAGCAGCGCACTCGTGACATCCCCCCCCCTCAGCAGCTCCGTGAGTGGTACACTGCACGCCAGCGGGGTGGCGGTACTGGTCCGTGCACCTACGTCCTGCGCACCGGTGACCGCGCGGGTGAGCAGTGCGGGGGTGCGCACTCCACCCAGCGCTGCTTTGGCTGCCTTACGGACGCTTGGCGTCACCAGTTCGCTGAGGCCACTGAGATCCCTCACTAGGGCGAGCTGTCTAGGGCGGGAGTAGCTATCTTTGACCTTGACTTTGATGCTATTCTTGCTGTCATGTATGTTGTGACTATTAGTGATGAGGGTGACTGTTACCGGTGTTTTCCGCCCGACCCGGGCGTTGAGAATGATGCTGTAGGTACTGGTGAGGCTGTTGCTCTAGGTGCTAGCGAGGCTACTGCTCTAGGTGCTAGTGCGTCTGCTTCCTCAGGTGCTGGTGAGTCTGCTCTCTCAGGTACTGCGTCGGCTTCGGCCTCCCTCACCTTCACCCTTGACTCGGGGGCTTATCGCTCCTTCTTTCGAGACCGCACCACACTCACGCCACTTGGTCGGCTCGTTGGGTCTCTCTGGCAGACCCCTCTGGAGGTCCTGAACTTGCTCACTTCTCCACACTCCTCCCGTGTCCGGCGGCTCCCTCTGGCACCCTGTCTGGTCTTTACCTCCCCTCGTTCTCTACGAACTTGTTGAGTGGTGCTGACCTACAGGATGGGGGAGTGCACCAGTTCACTCATGCGAGCCAGCGGGTGACACACTGCACTGAGGCTCGGACGGGCCGACACTTGGCCACGTTTACACGTCGGCCGGGGTCGAGCCTGTACACGCTCACCACTGAGTCTCCTCCAGTCACTGCGTCTGGTCAGGTAGCTGTGTCGGGTCAGGTGTTTGCTGCAGCGTCCAGGTCTGGTCCTGAGTCTGCCCCCTGCTCGTGTCGTCTCCTGTCTCACGAGACTCTCCTTTGGCACCACCGCCTTGGTCACCCCTCCCTGCCTCGTCTCCGAGGCATGGCGTCCCGTGTCCTTGTCTCTGGTCTTCCCCGGTCCCTCCCTTCCCTTCCCCTAGGGCCTGCCCCTTCTTGCGTCCCCTGCGTCGAGGGGCGCCAGCGTGCTGCCCCTCACTCCCAGTTTTCTCCGACAGAGGCCCCGCAGCAGAAGCTTCACATGGACGTGTGGGGCCCAGCCCGCGTCCGTGGACACGGTCACGAGCGCTACTTCCTGCTGGTGGTTGACGACTACTCGCGTTACACCACAGTCTTCCCCTTGCGCAGCAAGTGTGATGATCCGCGCAGCTTGTCTCCAGCTCATGCAGAGCTTCGGCTCGGACTTTCCTGTTCTGCGCCTGCACTCTGATAGAGGCGGAGAGTTCTCCTCTGGCCTTCTACGAGCCTACTGTCGTGCACGAGGCATCCGCCAGACCTTCACGCTCCCGGACTCTCCACAGCAAAATGGGATTGCTGGGCGCCGCATTGGCATGGTCATGGACGTCCCTCGTACGTCCATGATGCATGCGGCCGCCCCCCATTTTCTGTGGCCGTTTGCGGTTCGGTACGCGGCGCATCAGATCAACCTTCAGCCCAGGGTCTCCATGCCGGAGACCTCCCCAGCCTTGCTGTGGATGGGGAAGGTTGGCGATGCGTCTGCGTTCCGTGTCTGGGGATCTCGGGCGTTTGTCCGCGACTTGTCTGCGGACAAGCTGTTCCCTCGTGCTGCTCCTTGCGTCTTCCTGGGTTTCCCCCCTGACGCGCCAGGGTGGCAGTTCTACCACCCCACTTCTCGCCGTGTTTTGTCCTCCTAGGACGTCACGTTTGACGAGTCGGTCCCCTAATACCGCCTCTTCCCCTACCGCACTCCGTCCATTCCCCCTCCACCGCTCTTCCTTGTGCCAGGTCCCCCCCCGGTAGACCCCCTCCCCTCTTAGGGTCCTACCCCTTGAGGTGTGTCCCAGGTAGATGCAGTCGAGCATGTCGAGGTTGCTGGTGACTCTGGTGCTGCTGAGGGTGCTGAGCTTGGGGGTGCTGACACTGGGGGTGCTGAGCGTGTGGGTACTGCGCCTGGGGATGCTGAGCGTGAGGGTGCTGAGCCTGGGGGTGCTGAGCCTGGGGGTGCTGCGACTGGGGGTGCTAAGCCTGGGGTTGCTATGACTGGGGGTGCTGAGCCTGGGGGTGCGGAGCCTGGGGGTGCGGAGCCTGAGGGAGCTGGGCCTGCTCGTGTCGCGTCTGGCGGTACTGTGCCTGGAGGTTCTCCGGGTGCTTCGTCTCGGCGAGAGCCACTCTCTCCACAGGAGCTGCGCGAGTGGTTTGCCCGACGCTGTAGGTGTGCTGCTGGAGCTGGAGGTTCTTCGGCTACTGAAGGTGATGCTGTCGCGGGTCCCGGAGGTGCTCGTACTGGGAGTACTGGAGCTGCTGGGCCTGCGAGTATGACTTGAGCTGGAGTTGCTGAGGGTGTTGGCACTGAGGCTGCTGCTGGAGGTCTAGGCGCTACTGGAGCTGCTGCGGGTACTTGAGCTGGAGGTGCTGCCGCTAGGGGTACTGGTGTTGTCCCTGCTGTATCAGGAGTCGCCGCACGGCCTCGACTGTACTTCGTTCCACTCCTTCAGCAGGTTCTTGGTCTTTCGCCTTCTACTGGTCCTCCTCCTCCCTAAGAGTGTCCACAGCCTGTCCTGTCACAGTTATACTTACAGCCGGCCTCCCCTTTGCCTGCTCCTTCTCCCTACACTGGTCCTACTAGAGGTCTTGCTGAGCGTCGTGAGGCTGCGTCTCGCCCTGCGTCGCGTGTCCGTCCTGCTCGCACTAGTGGTCGTGGTTCGCGTCAGCGTCCTCCTCCTGTCCCTGGCACGCACCGGATGTCACTGTGTCAGTCCACTGCTCCTCTGCGTGCCCCTTTGCCTTCTCCTCCTGAGTCCTCTCTTCGTGCTCTTCCCGACCCAGAGTCAGACTCTCTTCGTGCTGCCACTCCCACTGTCACGCGTCTCCTTGCTACTGTCGTCACTGACCCTTCCTTTGAGTCCACTGCTGCGTCTGCCCTAGTTGCTAAGCTCGTCGACTTTGCTGCTCGATGTCGCCAAGACTACGGTGCTAGTCTTGACGCTGAGTCTGAGTCTGTCTGTCCTCCGTCCGTCGGAGGTGAGTGTGCCCTTGGCACGGACGTCCTTGAGGACAGGCAGGAGGAGTTCCAGTATCTGGCTGCTACTTCACCTCATCTCGTGTCCGTACTGCTTACCCCTAAGGGAGACCCGGATGCACTTGACATCCCGACTCCGCGCTCTTACGCGGAGGCGATAGAGGGTCCCTACTCCTCTCAGTGGCAGGCAGCTATGGACACAGAGATGGCTTCCTGGAAGTCCACAGGCACCTACGTTGACGCTGTTCCCCCTCCTGGGGCGAACATCGTCAGTGGCATGTCGATTTTCAGGGTGAAGCGGCCGCCGGGTTCTCCGCCTGTCTTCAAGGCACGTTACGTGGCTCGTGGCTTCAGTCAGCGGCAGGGAGTTGACTACTTTCAGACCTTCTCTCCCACCTCGAAGATGACCACTCTTCAGGTACTGCTGCACATAACTACTCACCGTGACTACGAGTTTTACTCTCTTGACTTCAGCACTGCTTTCTTGAAGGGCAGTCTGCACGAGGAGATCTGGCTACGTCGCCCACCTGGCTTCACTGGGTCTTTTCCTCCTGGCACCCACTGGAGCCTCCGGCGGCCAGTCTACGGTCTCCGCCAGTCACCGCGTGAGTGGCACGACACACTGAGGACTACGCTTGCGGCTCTTGGGTTTGCTCCCTCTACTGCCGATCCGTCGCTGTTTCTGCGCACCGACACTTCTTTGCCGCCGTTCTACATCCTCGTGTACGTCGACGACTTGGTCTTTGCCACAGCTGACACTACTGGACTCGCCCACGTGAAGTCCGAGCTGCAGAAGAGACACACGTGCACTGACCTGGGTGAACTGCGCAGCTACCTTGGCTTGCAGATCACCCGGGACAGAGCACGCCGCACCATTACCCTGACTCAGTCACACATGGTGCAGTAGATCCTTCAGCGCTTCGGCTTCACGTACTCCTCGCCTCAGGCCACTCCTCTGCCTACTCGCCACTCGCTCTCAGCTCTGCCTTCGGATGAGTCCGTAGAGTCGAGTGGCCCGTATCCAGAGCTTGTTGGCTGCCTCATGTACCTGATGACCTGCACACGACCTGACCTTGCATACCCTCTTAGCATTCTTGCACGCTATGTTGCTCTTGGGGGACACAGTCCGGAGCACATGGCTGCAGCGAAGAGGGTGTTGCGCTACTTGTGCAGTACGTCGGGCATGGGGCTAGTGCTTGGAGGGCAGAGTCCAGTGGTCCTCATTGGCCACGCAGACTCTTCTTGGGCTGACAACCAGGCTACGCAGCGGTCGTCACAGGGTTACACCTTCAGCCTTGGTTCTGGCTCTCTTTCGTGGCGGGCTACCCGCTCGTCTTCTGTTCTCGGCTCCAGTTGTGAGGCTGAGATCTACGCAGGAGCCATGGCTGCACAGGAGCTTCGCTGGCTCACCTACCTGCAGACTGACCTCAGAGAGCCACCTCGTTCTCCTCCAGTTCTGTACGTAGACAACAAGGCCATGCTGGCCTTGTGTCAAGAGCAGAGACTGGAGCAAAGAACAAAGCACATTGCTCTCCGCTACTTCCTTGCTCGTGAGCTACAGCAGTGTGGTCAGTTGCGGCTTGCGTACGTGGACTATGAGGCCAACACTGCTGATATCTTCACCAAGGCACTTACGCCTTGTGATCATCAGCGCTTCTGTACTCAGCTGGGTCTTGTGCCTGCCTTGCCTCACTTGCTCACCTCTTGACCTTGCTTGTACTGTTACATATATATATACCTGCTCTTGCTTGTCTAGCCTTATATATATATATGTACTCATCCGCCGTGCACCATCTGCCCCACTGCATAGCTCTCTCGTCAGCCTTCCCCAGACTTACCTCTGGGCTACGTGCGGTATGAACTGCTCGACAAAGTCTACAGCGACTTCATGATTCTAAGTCGAGGCGGATTGGACGACGAATATAACACGATGACCTTTATCGACGCTAGCACGCGCTACGTCTGGGTCGTCCACATCGACTGCCGTTCACGCGCCTTCGCTTACTTCGTGTTCTGGATGAAGCGAGCCGATCGTCTATCAGGTCTGAAGGTGAAAAACTTCCAGAGATACAAGGGCATGGAGTACTTATCTAACGAGTTCAAGGAACCCTTCGCCAAGAAAGGGATTGAACAACTGGTGTCCCTGACATATGCGCATGAGCACTAAGGAGTAGCAGAAAGGACGAACATGAGCCTTGCAACAAGAATGAGGTCCTTGATGAAGCAGCCAGCCATCCCAACCAGGTTTTGGCCGTTTGCCATGAACCACGCGCTTCGGCTGCATAATTTGCTGTTGTCAGAAAGCCTAAAATACAACATTTCCCCTTATAAGGCTTGGACGGGTAGAAACGTTGACACTCGTCTTCTCTGGGTATTCGGCTACATGGTACAGTTCAGACCCCACACTGCCGGGACCGGAAAATTCACAGATCGTGCACGCTAGGGCATTCACCCCGGGATTTAGAAGGATTCAAGGCCTGGATCATGCTGAACTACGTGACACGCAAACAAAATCGCGTGATTGCATCTTGTAAAGGAAGCTGACGCTCCCACTGTACAAGCAGCATCGCAAAGCTGACGAGGCACCGGAAACCATCTTCACAGGCCACTACAGCCTCGCAACAGCACAGGACGAAGCTGACATGGCAGATGATGCAGCGGATGTTTGGGGCAACGAACATTATCAAAAATCCTCCTTCAAGCCCACTTCAAACTCCAACCTTCATACCTGTTTCACAATTCGATCTCGACGATACAGCTCTTGAAGCACACAACTTCACCAGCACAGCGCGCCGATTGTATCGGAAGGAATCGCGCTGAAAGTCCATTCTACTTGTCGCACACATGGACGATCTGCTCTACACCGGCAAAGACACGGAGCTCCTCGACCTATTCGAAGAAGAAATCAAGGAGAAACTCGAGGTGACTATCAACCACAACGTCACCCAATTCTTGGGGTTGAACATCACACTATCAGCCACCTCCATTCATCTCTCGGTCGCGAAGTACGCCGAAACTCTCGCGAAGAAATTCGTGATCGCAACAATCAACCTCACCACTCATTTCCGCACACCACCTCCCAATCACGAACCCGACACCATGCCTCTCTCCATCTCTACTCGCCATTGGTTTGCGAGAGTACTGAGCAAGCTGGCTCGCGATGTAGGAAAGATCAGGCCTGCAAGTAACGGAGGCGAAGAGTAGGCATCTCAGCTGCTGCTGGTAAGTCTGAAGCCCAGCGGGGGACAGGGCTTTGTTTTCAGGCTTGTGGTTGGGTCCTCGAGTGCGGTAAGGGGTGGAGAGGGGTGCAGGTGCAATGTTGAAGCGTTTGCCAAGTTCCTCTGCGTACTTGGCTACTAAGAGATGAATGGCTTCTGGCGAGTAAGTGATGTTGAGGCCGAGAAATTGTTTCACGTTGTGGTTGCAGGTGATGTCGACGCGCCCTGCGAGATTTTTCTCAAACGGCTCAAGCAGTTCGTTGCTTGACCCTGTGTAGAGGAGGTCGTTGACGTAGACCGTGAGGAGGATGTATTCGCCGCGGAAATCGCGGCGATATATCCCCAAATCGTAAGGCAGCTGCTTGAACCCGATTTCAAGCAGAATGTTGTGCAGGTACTGTTGCCAGAGCCTTAGCGCTTGTTTAATCCCGTAGAGGGATTTTTGCAGCTGACACACGCGTGAGTCCCCTTCGCCGTATGTGTGCGGCTGCTACACGTAAATGACAGCATCCACTAACGCGTAGAGGAACGCGTCCTTTACGTCGATATGGTGAAGTGGTAGGGGCCTTGCGGCGGCGATGGCGAACAGGATCGTGACGGAGGTGTGACGGCTGACCGGCGCAAAGGTTTGGTCAAAGTCAATGCCGTATCTCTGGTCGTACCCGCGCACGACAAAACGTGCTTTGAATCGCTCAATCGTGCCGTCCGCTGTGGTCTTCCCATGGAAGACCCATTTCCCATAAAGAATCCTCCTTCCCTTGATTGCCGCTCAATCGACGAGCACCGAGGTGTTGCGGGATTTCAGTGCCTTAATTTCCGCATCCATCGCGCCATTCCTTGCTGTGTGGTCCTGTGAGTGCTTGGCGCGGATTCTTCGGCTCGATGACATGTGGCGTCGTTGAGGTGGCGGTGTGGAGCCCGAGAAGCTGAAGTCTAGTGACAGTTCGTGGCGGTGCTGCGGGATGACCTCCTGCACGTCGTTGTCATCGCTCTCAGGTTCTTGCGGTGCTGGCGGTGCTGCGCCTCTGCCGTCTTCACTTCCGTCTGCTGTGCCTGCTCCTCCTTTGGAGGAATCGTCGTCGTCATCGTCGCTGCGGCAGTCGCCTCTTGTGAACTCGCCTCTTGTGTCCTGTTCTAGAATGGCTGCTGCAGCTTCGTCCTTAGGTGTGGCGTAGATGTGCTCGTCGTTGGCGTAAACACGGTTCGTGTTCGCCTGCTCGTCTTCGCGAAATTGCTGGAGGAAGAGCCGCTCTTAGAAGATAACGTTGCGCGCATTTGTTACCCTTTGGCTCATAAGGTCTAGGATGAGCCATGCTTTGTATCCGTTGCTGATACCGAGGTGAATCCCCCAGCGCGTGCGGCTTGCGATTTTTCCGATAGTTGATGTTGGTGGGCGATACTGCACCATGCATCCCCACACGCGGAGCATGGATGTGTTGCCCTTGGTCCCCGTCCACTTCACATGCGGTGACGAGTTGCCGGTGATGGCCGTGGTTGACAGCAAGTTATGCACCCGCACGGCGTGGTGCATTGTGTAGGTCCAGTAGATTGGCGGAAGCTTCGATTGCTTCATCAACGCCCGCACCTTCTTCATGGGCGTGCGATTCATGCGCTTAGCTATGCCTTGCTGCTGATGCACATAGGGGAGGGAAATATGATGTTTAATTCCCTTTTGCGCCAAGTAATCCTGCAGCTCCTTGCTCCTGAGCTCCGCTGCGCCGTCAGATTGCCAGATTTTCAGCTTCTCTCTGGATTCCCGCTGTGTGTGTGCCAACTAGAGGCAGAATACTTCGTACGCTCTGCTGCGCCCCTCCACTTTCACGATCCAGACGCAGCGCGTTCCTGCGTCGACGAAGGTGAGCATTGATTCCGCAGTGCCCCACATTGAGGAAGTCGATGTACACCTTGTGCAGCTTGGAGTAGCGGAACGGCCGGTGACTCAGCGAAGCTTCGGGGAAGACGGTGCAATTACGCAGATGTGTCGCGCCTCTCACTGCGGTGCCATCAGGGCGCAGGAGTGCGCCAGGTGCAAATACGCTAGCTTCGATGCAGTTCTTTAGCGTTACGCGCGAGGGGTGACCGAGGCGCTGATGCGAGAGGGCATCGTCGGCACGGAATCCATAGGTGCGCATGTAGCGTGCGCGCGCTGCTTCGGGGTCTTCGTCGGGAACTTGGGCAGATTCCGCCGCTGCTTCTTTGTCAGAATGTTATTATTGTCTAGCCTGCAGTGGGGTACTCTATAGCGAGTACAACTCCTTAGGGTGTCCTATATGTATCCTGCTGCTTGCTAGTGAACCTCCTTCTTTGCCTAAACCTTCACTTGCCTAGCTAGGGCTTACCTAGCTATGGCTCCTCGTTCTAGCCTTAATATTAACATGCTATCAGAGCATTACGCTCCTGGCCTGTGGGCCTACCTGCTTCCGCTGCCCTACTGTGTGTCGCGCGACCTCCTATTTTTCTTCCCGCCACGCGCTCCGAGCGCGTGGCAGTATTCTGCCTGCCGTGCACCCCGAGGCGCGCGGCGGGTTCCTGCTTCGTGTGGTGCCCTGCGGGCCCGTGCGCCGGCCCCTCCCATCACCTTGTCGCGGCGCCTTGGGGGCCCGCGCGCCGGCCCCAACCGTCGCCTCGTCGCGGCGTTTTGGGGGCCCGCACGCAGGCCTCTCCCGTCGCCTCATGGCGGCGCTTTGGGGACCCGCGAGCCTGCCCCTCCCGTCGCCTCGTCGCGACGCCTTGGGGACCCGCAAGCCGGCCCCTCCCGTCGCCTCGTCGTGGCGCCTTGGGGGCCGCGCGCCGGCCCCAACCGTCGCCTCGTCGCGGCGCCTTGGGGGCCCGCGCGCGGTCCCCTCCCGTCGCCCGTCGAGGCGCTCTCAGGGGCCCGCGCGGCTCCCTAGCTCGTCGCCCGTCGGGGTGCCCTGGGGGCCGCGCCCTTCCCCTCCCCTCCCTCCTACCTTTCACCTGCAGCAGCCGCCCCTGGAGCAGCCCGCACCTGCAGCGGCAGCCCCTGGAGCAACCCGCACCTGCAGCCCGTCCCGTCCCCCCCCCCTCCCCCCCCCCCCCGTGCATTCCATGGTGCTGGGGGTGTGGGGTGCCGAGCATGGGGGTGGCGGGTGTGGGGGGTGGCGGTTATGTGTTCCTCCCCTTGCTCCTCCTCCTCCCTCGTCTCCCACTGCTGCAGCTGTCGCTGAGGGGGGTGGGTGTGTGGGAGCCTAGGGTTTAGGGTTTAAGGAGGGTGCCGTGGGAGTGGAGCTAGGGTTTGAGCAGGGGGTGTGTGTCGAGGGTGTGGGGCAGTTGGAGGAGGTTGTGTGAAGGTA
This sequence comes from Closterium sp. NIES-65, assembly GCA_948144175.1. Classification (NCBI taxonomy): domain Eukaryota; kingdom Viridiplantae; phylum Streptophyta; class Zygnematophyceae; order Desmidiales; family Closteriaceae; genus Closterium; species Closterium sp. NIES-65. The sequence goes on along the minus strand of CANXME010001469.1, from coordinate 16,527 downwards.
GCTGTCGTGTCGCCTGCAGCGCCTGTAGTCCGTCGCCCTTGCTTCGGTAGCCAGTGAGCCTGTTGCACCAGTCGCCAGTGGGTCCGTTGCTCCTGCCGCTCGTCTATAGCCGCGGAGCCAGTCACTCCAGTAGTCCGTCGCCCTTGCTTCGGTAGCCACTGAGTCAGCCGCTCCTGTGCCCGTGCCTCTGCAGCTTCAGTCGTTGCCTCCCATCTTCTCTCCCTCCACAGTTCCTCCTCCTCCTCACTTGCGCGCTGTGATTAACTATAGCTTTGCTTATCATTGTGAACTATTGCTCTATGATTGCTTGCTCTACTGATTATACCCCACTTTGACTATGGGGGTGTGTCAGAATGTTATTATTGTCTAGCATGCAGTGGGGTACTCTATAGCGAGTACAACTCCTTAGGGTTTCCTATATGTATCCTGCTGCTTGCTAGTGAACCTCCTTCTTTGCCTAAACTTTCACTTGCCTAGCTAGGGCTTACCTAGCTACGGCCCTTCGGGGCCCCTTGCGGCCCCTCGCGGCCCCTTCGTGGCCCCTCGCGGCCCCTTCTCGGCCTCGTCGCCTCCCTTCGCGGCCCCTCGCGGCCCCTTCTCGGCCCCGTCGCCGCCCTTAGCGGCCCCTCATGGCCCCTTCTCGGCCCCGTCGCCGCCCTTCGCGGCCCCTTCGCCGCCCTTAGCGGCCCCTTCTCGGCTCCTCCGCTGCCCCTTCTCGGCTCCGTCATGAACGTGCCGCCCCGCCGTCGCCGCCCCAGACAGCAGCCGTCGCGCCGTACCAGCCGCCGCCACCACTGCCGGGGCCGCCGCCGTCGCCCGGGTGCCGACAGCAGGAGCCGCCGCCGCCGCCGCCGCTGCCGTGACAGCAGCAGCCGCCGCCGACAGTAGCAGCCGCCGCCGCCGCTGCCGTGACGGCCGCCGCCGCCGCTGCCGGAGCCACAGCAGCCGCCGCCGCCACCGGCCGTAGCCGCCGCCGCCGCCGACAGCAGGAGCCGCCGCCGCCGTCCCGGCCCTACCCTGCAGAGAGGATCGGCACTCCTCTGCCGCCATGTCTCGGCCCTGCCCCACCACTTGCAGAAATCTACCCACCCGCCCTGGTAAGAGCACCGTCGAGCCGCGCCTCTGCTACTGCGTGCTCCTAGCCTGCTGCTGCTGCTGCTGCTGCTAGCCTGCTGCTGCTGCTGTCATGGCTACCCCTAGTGTTCTCACCTTTGATGCTGAGGGTCGGGCTGTCGACTTTGAGGTCTGGGTCGATGCTCTGCAGCTTTTCCTGCAGTGCGATAGGAAAGACGGTCTCTCACTGTTCGATCTCACGTCTGGCGCCTCTACTGCCCCCGCTGCCGATGCTGACAGCATTGTTCCCTCACAGTGGGCCACAGCTCGTTGTTTCACAGCTCGTGCGGGTGAGGGTGATGTGGCACCCACGGTCTTCCGTCTAGATGTTTCCAGTCACGGTGGTGAACGTGTTCGAAGCGCAGGGAAACGAGATTGATGAGTTCTTGTGAATCGCCGCTACAGTTGGGGATGTCAAAATCGGCGATATATAGTCCATTCTCAGAGTGCGCTATTCCGATCTGCTTGCGCGCTTTGTTCGACGCGGTGTAGTGAAGCAGGATGTCCTGCGTCTTAGGGTCAGTGCTGAGGTCAAGGTTTAGGGTTGGGGTTTAGGGTTTAGGGTTTAGGGCACATCCCCGACCGCACCACAATTCCTTGAGCACTTTAGAGTACATACCCCTCAGAGTACATGGCTAGCTGTGAATGCTATATAAACCCTTTGTAATAATATCTTCATCATCTTGTTTCTTTCACATATTATGAACTATGTCATTCAAACTTTCGTTGTCTTAGCTCAACTTGGCCAGCTTTATCCTATCCACCCCAATTCCTTGGTTATATCTGCTGTGATCAGAAGTTGATCGTCCCTAGGATCACCTCAGGAAGGTTCGCACACGTTTGAGTAGTGGTGGTGGGCCCTTGACCTCAATAGCAGAGTGAATTTAAAATGCTTGAGATGTTAAAAACATGCAAATACAGGAACATAAAAAAGAGTACAAAGGAATACGAATCGACCTAGGCTAGCAATGTACTCTAAGGGGTACATTCCCGTATTGCAGTGAAACCCAACCTGTCAGAACATTGTAGCTTATACACATTGTGTAGGCTGTAGTGGGGTATCCCAAAGGGGGTACAACCCAACTAGGGTTAGTACTTGTACCCACTTGTTTCATAGTTCATTCATTCTCGTTTCTTCTCATGGTATCGAGCAGGTTCCCTAGCGGGAACGATTCCTAGGGCCCACCACTACGATTTTTTTTCCTGCCCGGAGCGCGCTCCGCTCAGGCCCGAGTCGCGCCCCAGGTGCTCTCTCTATCGTCGCCTTTAGCGGCCTTCTCACGGCCCGTCGCGCCGCCCATAACGGCACGTCGCGCCGCCCTGTACGGCTCGTCGCGTTGCCCTCTGCGGCCGGGTCGCGCCGCCCTTTCGCGGCCCCGTCGCGCCGCCTCCATCGCGGCGCCGTCGTACCGCCCTCAGCGGCCTCGTCGCCGCCCCTTAGGCGGCTTCGCGCCTCCCCTCACAGCCCCATCGCCTATCGCGGCCCCGTCGCCACCTGCGGCCCCGTCGCCTACTGCGGCCCCGTCGCCTACCTGCGGCCCTGTCGCCACCTGCGGCCCCGTCCCCTACCTGCGGCCCCGTCGCCACCTGCGGGCCCCGTCGCCTACCTGCGGCCCCGTCGCCACCTGCGGCTCCGTCGCCTACCTGCGGCCCCGATGCCACCTGCGGCCCCGTCGCCACCTGCGGCCCCGTCGCCACCTGCAGCCCCGTCGCCACCTGCGGCCCCGTCGCCACCTGCAGGTCCCGTCGCCTACCTGCAGGCCCATCGCCTACCTGCAGCCCTGTCGCCTACTTGCGGCCCCGTCGCCTACTCGCGGTCCTGTCACCCACCTGCGGCCCCGGCGCCTACCTTCCCGGCCCCGTCGCCTACCTGTACGGCCCCGGCATCGTCTCTGCCCGCCCCGCCACCGTCCCCATGCAGCCGCGCCGTCACCGCCGAGCCGCCCGCTGCCTAAGCCGCCCGAGCCGCCCGAACCCCCGAACTGCCCGAGCCACCCGAGCCGCCGAGTCGCCGAGCCGCAGCTGCTGCCGAGCCGCCGTACCGCCGAGCCGCCCGAGCCGCCGAGTAGCCGAGCCGCACGAGCCGCCGAGCCGCCCGAGTCGCCTGAGCCGCCCGAGCCGCCCTATCCGGTAAGAGCAGCGCCTCTGTCACTGCACTGCCCTTACCCTGCTGTTCGAGCTGCTAGTCTACTGTTGTCATGGCTACCCCTAGTGTCCTCACTTTTGACGCCGAGGGTCGGGCCATTGACTTTGACGTATGGGTAGATGACTTGCAGCTTTTCCTACAGTGCGATAGGGCAGACGGTCTCTCTCTCTTTGACCTCACCTCTGGTGCCTCTCCTGCCCCTGCTGCTGACGCTGACGCCACTGTTTGCTCACAGTGGGCCACGCGCAATGCTGCTGCACGTCTTGCTGTGCGTCGCCACCTACCTACCTCTGAGCGTGCGCACTTTAGTCAGTACAAGAGTACTCAGACCTTGTACGACACTGTAGTTGTACGCTACTCCTCCCCTGCCACTGCTGCACTGAGCCGCCTCATGCTACCGTACCTCTTCCCTGACCTTGCTGCCTTTCCCACAGTCGCTGATCTCATTACGCACCTTCGCACTAGTGACACTCGCTACCGCGCTGCGCTTCCTGCTGAGTTCTGCGCCAAGAACCACCCCCCCCATGTATATCAACCTCTACTACATAGTCACCCGGCTCCCTGACTCACCCGTGCGGGTGAGCAGTATGGGGGTGCGCACCCCACCCAGTGCTGCTTTGCCCGCCTGACGAACACGTGGCGTCACCAGTTCCTTGAGGCCACAGAGATCCCTCGCTGGGGCGAAGCTGTCTAGGGAGGGGGTTGCTATCTTTGACCTTGACTTGATGCTATTCTTTCTGCCATGTATGCTGTGACTATAGTGATGAGGGTGACTGTTACCGGTGTTTTCCGCCCGATCCGGGCATTGAGACTGCTGCTCTAGGTACTGGTGAGGCTGCTGCTCTAGGTGCTTGCGAGGCTGCTGCTCTAGGTGCTAGTGCGTCTGCGTCCTCAGGTGCTGGGTGAGTCTGCCCTCTCAGGTTCTGCGTCGGCTTCGGCCTCCCTCACCTTCACCCTTGACTCTGGGGCTTCTTGCTCCTTCTTTCGAGACCGCACCATACTCACGCCGCTTGGTCGGCCGGTTGCAGTTGTCTCTGGCTGACCCCTCTGGGGGGTCCTGTCCTTGCTCACTTCTCCACGGTCCTCCCGTGTCCGACGGCTCCCTCTGGCACCCTGTCTGGTCTTTACCTCCCCTCGTTCTCTACGAACTTGGTGAGTGGTGCTGACCTACAGGATGGGGGAGTGCACCAGTTCACCTCCTGCGAGTCAGCGGGTGACACACTGCACTGAGGCTCGGACAGGCGACGCACACTTGGCCAAGTTTACACGTCAGCCTGGGGTCGAGCCTGTACACGCTGACCACTGAGTCACCTCTAGTCACTGCGTCTGGTCGGGTAGCTGCGTCGGGTTAGGGTCTTTGCTAGCCAGCGTCCATGTCTGGTCCTGAGTCTGCCCCCTGTTCGTGTTGTCTCCTGTCTCACGAGACTCTCCTCTGGCACCACCGCCTGGTCACCCCTCTCTGCTTCGGCTCAGAGGCATGGCCTCCCGTCTCCTTGTTTCTGGTCTTCCCCGATCCCTCCCTCCCCTTCCTACCGGGGCCTGGCCCTACCTGTGTCCCCTGTGTCGAGGGGCGCCAGCGGGCTGCCCCTCAACTCCTCCCAGTTTCCCCCGACAGAGGGCCCCGCTGCAGACGCTTCACATGGACGTGCTGGGCCCAGCCCACGTCCGTGGACAGGGTCACGAGCGCTACCTCCTGCTGGTGGTTGACGACTACTCGCGTTACACCGCAGTCTTCCCCTTGCGCAGCAAGGGTGATGTCACTGAGGTGTTGATCGACTAGGATCCGCGCAGGTTGTCTCCACCTCAGGCAGAGCTTCGGCTCGGACTTTCCTGTTCTGCGTCTGCACTCTGACAGAGGCGGAGAGTTCTCCTCTGGCCTTCTGAGAGCCTACTGTCGTGCACGAGGCAACCGTCAGACCTTCACGCTTCCGGACTCTCCGCAGCAAAATGAGATTGCTGAGCGCCGCATTGGCATGGTCATGGACGTCGCTCGTACGTCCATGATGCATGCGACTGCCCCCCATTTTCTGTGGCCGTTTGCGGTTAGGTACGCGGCGCATCAGATCAACCTTCACCCCAGGGTCTCCAGGCCGGAGACCTCCCCAGCTTTGCTGTGGACGGGGAAGGTTTGGCGATGCATCTGCGTTCCGTGTCTGGGGATCTCGGGCGTTTGTCCGCGACTTGTCTGCGGACAAGCTGTTCCTTCGTGCTGCTCCTTGCATCTTCCTTGGCTTCCCCCCTGATGCGCCCGGGTGGCAGTTCTACCACCCCACCTCGCCCCATGTTATGTCCTCCCAGGACGTCATGTTTGACGAGTCGGTCCCCTACTACCAGCCTCTTCCCCTACCGCACTCCGTCCCTCCCCCCGCCACCGCTCTTCCTTGTATCCGGTCCCCCCTCGGTAGACCCCCTCCCCCCTCAGGGTCCTGCCCCTTCAGGTGTGTCCCAGGTAGACGCAGTCGAGCCTGTCGAGGTTACTGGTGACTTTGGTGCTGCTGAGGGTGCCGAGCCTGGGGGTGCTGAGCGTGTGGGTGCTACTCCTGGGGGTGCTGAGCCTGGGGATGCTAAGCCTGAGGGTGCTACGCCTGGGGGTGCTGAGCCTGAGGGTGCTTACTCCTGGGGGTGCTGTGCCTGGGGGTGCTATGCCTGGGGGTGCTGAGCCTGGGGGTGCTGTGCCTGGGAGTGCTACGCCTGGGGGTGCTGAGCCTGGGGGTGCTGAGCTAGGAGGTGCTACGCCTGGAGGTGTGGAGCCTGAGGGAGCTGGACCTGTTCGTTGTGGCGTTTGGTGGTGCTGGGCCTGGAGGTTCTCCGGGTGCTTCGTCTTGGCGGGAGCCACTCTCTCCATAGGAGCTGCGCGAGTGGTTTGCCCGGCACTGGAGCCGTGCTGCTGGAGCTGGAGGTTCTTCGGCTACTGAGGGTGCTGGTGTCGCGGGTCCCGGAGGTACTCGTACTGGAGTACTAGAGCTGCTGGGCCTGCGGGTCCGACTGGAGCTGGTGCTGCTGAGGGTGTTGGCGCTGAGACTACTGCTGGCGGTCCTGCTTGGGGTGCTACTGGTGCTGCTGGAGGTCCTGGAGCTACTTGAGCTGCTACGGGTACTGGAGCTGGAGGTGCTGCTGGAGCTGATGCTCCTGCTGGGGGTACTGGTGCTGTCCGTGCTGTGTCCGGAGTCGCCGCGCGGCCTCGACCGTACTTCGTTCCGCTCGTGCAGCAGGTTCTTGGTCTTCCGCCTTCTATTGGTCCTCCTTCTCCCTTAGAGTGTCCACAGCCTGTCCAGTCGCGGTCACAGTTACAGCCTGCCTCCCCCCTACCTGCTCCTTCTCCCTACACTGGTCCTACTGGAGGTCTTGCTGAGCGTCGTGAGCCTGCGTCTCGCCCCTGCGTCGCCCTGTCCGTGCTGCTCGCACTATTGGTCGTGGTTCCCGTCAGCGTCCTCCTCCTATCCCTGGCACGCACCGAATGTCTCTTCGTCCGTCCACTGCTCTTCTGCGTGCCCCTTTGCCTTCTCCTCCTAAGTCCTCTCTTCCTGCTCTTGCCGACCCGGAGTCGGACTCTCTTCGTGCTGCCAGTCCTATTGTCACGCGTCTCCTTGCTACTGTCTGTCACTGACCCTTCCTTTGAGTCCACTGCTGCGTCTGCCCTAGTTGCTGAGCTCGTCGACTTTGCTGCTCGCTGTCGCCTCGACTACGATGCTAGTCTTGTTGATGAGTCTGAGTCTGTCTGTCCTCCGTCGGTCGGGGGTGAGTGTGCCCTTGGCACGGACGTCCTTGACGACAGGCAGGCAGGTGTTCCAGTGTCTGGCTGCTGCTTCACCTCATCTCGTGTCCGTATGCTTACCCTTGAGGGAGACCCGGATGGCACTTGACATCCCGACTCCGCACTCTTACGCGGAGGCGATAGAGGGTCCCTACTCCTCTCAGTGGCAGGCAGCTATGGACGCAGAGATGGCTTCTTGGAAGTCCACTTGCACCTACGTTGACGAGGTTTCCCCCGCCTGGGGCGAACATCGTTAGTGGCATGTGGATCTTCAGGGTGAAAGCGGCTGCCAGGTTCTCCGCCTGTCTTCAAGGCGCGTTACGTGGCTCGTGGCTTCAGTCAGCGGCAGGGAGTTGACTACTTTCAGACCTTCTCTCCCACCCCGAAGATGATCACTCTTCGGGTACTGCTGCACGTTGCTGCTCAACCGTGACTATGAGCTTCACTCTCTTGACTTCAGCATAGCTTTCTTGCAGGGCAGCCTGCACGATGGAGAATCTGCTGCGCCGCCCACGCTGGCTTCACTGGGTCGTTCCCTCCTGGTACCCAGTGGAGCCTCCGGTGTTCCAGTCTACGGTCTCCTCCAGGCGCCCGTGAGTGGGCACAACACACTGAGGACTATGCTTGCGGCACTTGGGTTTGCTCCTTCTACTGCCGACCCGTCGCTGTTCTTCTGCGCACCAACACCTCTCTGCCGCCGTTCTACATCCTCGTGTACGTCGACGACTATGGTCTTTGCCACAGCTGACAACTGCTGTACTCGCCCACGTGAAGTCCGAGCTGCAGAAGAGACACACGTGCACAGACTTGGGTGAACTGCACAGCTACCTTGGCTTGCAGATCACCCGGGACAGAGCACGCCGCACCATCACCCTGACTCAGTCACACATGGTGCAGCAGGTCCTTCAGCGCTTCGGCTTCACGTACTCCTCACCTCAGGCCACTCCTCTGTCTACTCGCCACTCGCTCTCAGCTCTGCCTTCGGATGAGTCCGTAGAGTCGAGTGGGCCCGTATCCAGAGCTTGTTGCGGCCTCATGTACCTGATGAACCTGCACTCGACTGACCTTGCATACCCTCTTAGCATTCTCGCACGCTATGTTGCTCCTGGAGACACCGACCAGAGCACATGGCTGCAGCGAAGAGGGTGTTGCGCTACTTGTGCAGTACGTCGGGCATGGGGCTAGTGCTTGGAGGGCGGAGTCCAGTGGTCCTCACTGGGCACGCAGACGCTTCTTGGGTTGACGACCAGGCTACGCAGATCGGTCGTCACAGGGTTACACCTTCGCCTTGGTTCCGGCTCTGTTTCGTGGCGGGCTACTCGCTCGTCTTCTGTTCTCGGCTCCAGTTGTGAGGCTGAGATCTACGCAGGGTCCATGGCTGCACAGGAGATTCGCTGGCTCACCTACTTGCTTATTGACCTCGGAGAGCCGCCTCGTTCTCCTCCAGTTCTAGTACGTATACAACAAGGCCATGCTGGCCTTATGTCAGAGAGCAGAGACTGGAGCATAGAACAAAGCACATTGCTCTTCGCTACTTCCTTGCTTGTGAGCTACAGCAGCGTGGTCAGTTGCGGCTTGCGTACGTGGCCTGATGAGGCCAACAGTGCTGATGTCTTCATGTCAGAATATATCTGTAACTGTCTGTAGATGTAGTTAGTGTAGTTATTATAAACTTCATTTGGTGGTGCACCTTCTTTGTTACTTTGGCTATATGTTCTTGCAAACCTATAGTGAAAGCACTCGTTTTCCCTTTCTCAACTTTCTCGACATTCTCCTCAACCCTAAAACCATAAGCTACTAAGAGCCTCCTTAGTCATGGCTCCTAAGCTAACCTATACCTAGATTCTATCATGGTATCAGAGCAGGTACGTTCCTGCTGCCTTCCTGCTTCCGCTGCCTATCGTCTTGCCGTGCGCCTCTGGCGCACGGCGATTTTCTCCCGCCGTGCGCCCTGGGCGCACGGCGTCTTCCTGCCCCGCGCGTGGCCTGCCCTCACGCCGCCTGCGCGCCTACCTCACGTCCACGGGCGGGCCTGATTTTCCCGCCCGTACCCTCCACTTCGCGGCGCCTTGCGAGGTGCCGCTCCTGCTCGTCGCGACGCACCTGCGGGACCCGGGCGTCGCCACTCCTGCTCGTAGCGACGCCCCTGCAGGACCCGCAAGGCGTCGCCTTGCTCGTCGCGACGCCACTGCGGGACCCGCGGGGCGTCGCCACTGCTCGTCGCGGCGCCCCCTGGACGCCGCCCCTACTCGTCGCGGCGCCCCTGGGTCGTCGCCCGTGCTCGTAGCGGCACTCTTTGGGCGCCGTCCCTGCTCGTCGCGGCGCCCTCCCCCCTGGCCACCGCCTCTGCCTCACCCGCGCCCGCGCCAGCGTTGCAGGCGAGCGCGGGCCTACCTTGCACCAGCGCGCGCCCCTGGACCTCAGCAGCAGTGCCTGGAGCAGCCGCCCCAAGCAGCAGCCTCTGGAGCCGCCGCCCAAACAACAGCAGCCTCGGGAGCTGCCGCCACTGCAGCGGCCGCCCCAGCAGCAGCAGTGTCTGGAGCAGCCGCCCCATCAGCAGCAGCGCCTGGAGTAGCCGCCCCCCAGCAGCAGCAGCCTCTGGAGCCGCCGCCCCAGCAGCTGCAGCGCCTGGAGCAGCCGCCCCAGGCGCAGCAGCCCCTGGAGCCGCCGCTCAAACAGCAGCAGCCTCTGGAGCTGCCGCCACTGCAGCGGCCGCCCCAGCAGCAGCTGCCCGTGGAGCCGCCGCCACTGCAGCCCGCCCCCAGCAGCAGCGCCTGGAGCAGCCGCCTCAGCAGCAGCCCACGGCGCCGACCCCACAGCTGTATGCACCGCCGCTCCTGGACTCGGTATGGCTGCCCGTGCCTGTGCTGCCTGTTGCTGTCTGTGCCTGTATTGCCTGTTGGTGCCTGTGCTTGTGCTGCCTGTTGCTGCCTGTTGCTGCCCGTGCCTGTGCTGCCCGTTGCCGCCCGTTGCTGCCCGTGCCTGTGCCGCCCGTTGCCGCCCGTTGCTGCCCGTGCATGTGCTGCCCGTTGCCGCCCGTTGCTGCCCGTGCCTGTGCTGCCTGTTGCTGCCCGTGCCTGTGCTGCCTGTTGCCGCCCGTTGCTGCCCGTGCCTGTGCTGCCCGTTGCCGCCCGTTGCTGCCCGTGCCTGTGCTGCCCGTTGCCGCCCGTTGCTGCCCGTGCCTGTGCTGCCCGTTGCTGCCCGTGCCTGTGCCGCCCGTTGCCCGCCCGTTGCTGCCCGTGCCTGTGCTGCCCGTTGCCGCCCGTTGCTGCCCGTGCCTGTGCTGCCCATTGCCGCCCGTTGCTGCCCGTGCCTGTGCTGCCCGTTGCTGCCCGTGCCTGTGCTGCCCGTTGCCGCCCGTTGCTGCCCGTGCCTGTGCCGCTCGTTGCCGCCCGTTGCTGCCCGTGCCTGTGCTGCCCATTGCCGCCCGTTGCTGCCCGTGCCTGTGCTGCCCGTTGCCGCCCGTTGCTGCCCGTGCCTGTGCTGCCCGTTGCTGCCCGTGCCTGTGCTGCCTGTTGCCGCCCGTTGCTGCCCGTGCCTGTGCCGCCCGTTGCCGCCCGTTGCTGCCCGTGCCTGCGCTGCCCGTTGCCGCCCGTTGCTGCCTGTGCGTGTGCTGCCCGTTGCCGCCCGTTGCTGCCCGTGCCTGTGTTGCCGCTACAGCCCTTGTTGCTACTCTGCGCGCCCCCCGCGCCCTGCTGCCCTATGCGCCCTGTGAGCCCTGCTTCCCTGCTGCTGCCGCTACAGCCCTTGCTGTTGCCGCTACAGCCCTTGCTGCTGCCCTGCGCGCCCCTCACGCCCTGCAGCCCTGCTGCGCCCCGTGCGCCCTGCAGCTCTGCGCGCCCTGCAGCTCTGCGCGCCCTGCGCGCCCTGCTGCCCTGCTGCCCTGCGCTCCCTGCGTGCACTGCAGCCCTGCATGCCCCGCGCGCCCTACTGCCCTGCAGCCCTGTGCGCCCTGCTGCCCCACGCCCTCGTGCACTCTGTTCTGCTCTGTCGCCCTTGCCCCCCCCCCACCCCCCCCCCCCCCCCCTCCTCTTTGTCTCCTTGCTGCGTGTGCAGCCGTGGAACGGAGGCTATGGGGGTGGCGGGTATGGGGGTGATGGGTGTGTGTGATCCCCTTCCCCTCCTCCTCCTTTCTCTCCCACTGCTGCAGCTGCCGCTGGGGGGAGGGTGGGTGTGAGGGTGTGGGGGAGCTGGGAGAGAGGTGCCAGGGTTGTCGAGGAGTGTGGAAAGGGGAGTTGGAGGACTGAGGAAGGTTCCAGGAAGCAGCCGCCTTTGAGCCAGCAGCTTAACCTGCCAGCAGCTTCTCCTCAAATAGTCCCTCCTCCTCACTTGCCCTCTCCTCCTGCGCTTGGTGTACCCCTTCAGGGGTGTCTCTGCATTAGCTTCTGCTGCAGGCAGTTATGGGGGAGTGTCAGAATATATCTGTAACTGCCTGTAGCTGTAGTTAGTGTAGTTATTATAAACTTTATTTGGTGGTGCACCTTCTTTGTTACTTTGCTATATGTTCTTGCAAACCTATAGTGAAACCACTCATTTTCCCTTTCTCAACTTTGTCGACATTCTCCTCAACCCTAAAACCTAAGCTACTAAGAACCTCCTTAGTCATGGCTCCTAAGCCAACCTATACCTAGATTCTTTCACTTCACCAAGGCACTTGCGCCTTGTGATCATCAGCGGTTCTGCACTCAGTTGGGTCTTGTGCATGTCTTGCCTCACTTGCTCACCTCTTGACCTTGCTTGTACTTTTACATATATATATATACCTGCTCTTGCTTGTCTAGCCTTACATATATATGTGTACTCCTGCATGTGAACTGGCCCTGTGGCCTTGAACTTGTGCTCGGAATGTGTGGTGACTTTGTGATCCACCGTGAGCTTGCTTTGCTTTGCTTTGCTTGACTGGTCTTGTGACCCCCTGTTCTCCCCCACTTTGCCTATAGGGGTGTGTCAGAACATTGTAGCTTATACACATTGTGTAGGCTGTAGTGGGGTATCCCATAGGGGGTACAACCCAATTAGGGTTAGTACTTGTACCCACTTGTTTCATAGTTCATTCATTCTCGTTTCTTCTCACAACCGTGCGACTCCAGACGGTTACGACACTGTCCGGACAGAATCCTCGCCACTACAGCTGCGTGATGCTGTATGCGTTGACGGTCCAGATGCTTTGTAACGGTCTGACCCTTCGTGTTACTTCTGCCCTTTCGTCTTCAGCCTCGGTACTGCATAGTTCGATTGCTGCTGTCAGGACTGCACAATAATGTTTCATTAATTATATTCATAGCACCCCCCTTCACTCCTGGCCATAGCGAGTCTTGACTCGCTTGATTACTCCGCTGAGTTCGGAGCAGTGCTGGTATTGCTGACGTGACAGTCGCTTCGTAAGGAAGTCGGCTGCCATGTCACCCGTCGGACAATATATTAGGTCAACCTTGCCCTTTTCAACTTCGTCTTTGACGAAGAAGTACCGCAGCGCGATGCGTTTGGTGCGGCTGACGAATCCAGGTTTGTTCGCGATCCTGATCGCGCTCTGGTTGTCGTAGTGCAGGCAGAAGTTCGGCGAAGCTGGAATTTTCGCCTCCTGTAGCAGGTCCTGAAGGTAGAGACCTTCGCGAACAGCTGCTATTGCTGCGATGAATTCGGCTTCCACCGACGACAGTGCAACCAGCTCCTGTTTCTGCGAATTCCGGGAGATGGGCCGCTGGGCTTGAGGCGAAAAAGAAAGCCTGTCCTGGACCGTCGATTGTCGGGGTCAGCGGCGTGATCAGCATCCACGTAGCCCATGAGATTGAAGGGCGCGGTTGGGATGGTGGAGTAGCAGAGCCCAACATTGGGTGTGGAGATGAAGAACTGGAGAGCCCGCTGAAGATCTAGGAGATTCTCAGCCATTGGTTTGCGAGAGTACTGAGCAAGCTGGCTCGCGATGTAGGAAAGATCGGGCCTGCAAGTAACGGAGGCGAAGAGTAGGCATCTCAGCTGCTGCTGGTAAGTCTGAAGCCCAGGAGTGGACATGACTTTGTTGTCAGTCTTAACTACTATGCGTAACAATATCAACAGACACGATCTTGACGAAGCCTGACAAACACCTAGGTTGGATGCTTTGTAACAATAAAAAATATTGTCAGCAAAGATGACATGGCTTCTAAGAGGACAGATATTGGCAAATCAAGTAGTTAAGAGGGATGTTCGAAAAGTCTGTGGTATCGCGGACAATGATAGCGTGCTTCTCGGCGGAATCCATGGCGGTCTCTGGTGTTCCATGGCTCGGCTTCCCGTGCCTGCCGGGTGTAGTTGGTATGCCAAGTTTGTATTTCTGTATCACATCATAGAAGCAGTAAGTGAGATTCTTGGTTTTCAAATTTACTATAGCGCGAATACCTTCAGTGGTGGTAGTGCCCCGAAGTCATCCAGCCCGACGGGTAATTATGTCACTGGCGATGAGAAACTCGGGTAGAGTGAGCTGTTTCAAATTGCTCTGTCCAGTGCTATCATATCCGTCCGGAACGGATAGTTATTGCATTGGCAGAGTCCGGTAGTGATTTCACCTTTCACGCCAGATTTTAGATCCACGATTCCACGAAACAGTGAATCTCAAGGCTGCCTTGCCTAGCTCTTCGATGTTCGAATATATCGTGGGTTGTTTGCAAAACTGGTGCGCCAGCGCGATTAGCTTGAAAAGTAGGTAGGGTGGTGAGTCACGCCCTTTTTGGTGAGGGCATACACACACCCCTCACGCCTAAATGGTTGCTGGCGTCATCGAGACGATTTTGGCAAGTTCCGAGCTCCGACTCTACGGAAACTTCAAGGCATTGAACAGTTTGGCAGAATGACGTCATGGAAATTCGCGAATCGCGAGACATGCATATCCGCTGTAGGGCAACTACGTCGCAGGTACAAGACCACAACTGCTGACACCACTGCCGCTAAGGAAGCGCCACGTCGGATCCCTTTCTTGCTTTTCACAATTCCGCGAACCCAGGTTATGTTGGCATTGGTGGCTCTGCTCCTCCCCGCCATACAAGAACCACCGTCAAGCTGCTCTCGATCTCACATTCTGTCTCAATCCAACATCGAGTTTCTGAAACTACAGGTAAACAGGGTATTTTTTCGTCACCCATTTCCACAGCTTCGCGAGTCGTCCGTGCGACAGTTTCGTGCTTATTGATAGGCCCATTGGATCATTCGCCGCAATCCGAAACTTGGCGGGACAAGCAGCTAGCAATCCCTTCCAATCAGACACTCCCTTCCCTTTCCGCGAAGCGCATTTGTTCCCCCCCTTTACCTGTGGCCTTAGTTTCAAATAAAACTCCTGCTTGAGCTCTTTCCACTTATTGCTGGGTTTGAGAAGTACCAATACCGTAGAAACCCTTGGGGCGTAACTTTCCCTGCTATCCTCTCTGACGGCAGTCGCCATGCCGGGCGACATTCCCGTCGGTGAGTTTGAACTTCCGTCGCTGCTATCTACTGTTGTAGAACCCGAAGCCTTCAAAATTAAGGACAAGCTTTGAGAGGTTTATGGCACGCTAACGTACGCTTTGGATAAAGAAAGTACACTCATTTCCGGTATGCTTTTTTTTTCACCTACTGCCTTACGCATTTTTATTCTCCTCTCTATTCGTTCCTATTCCGTTGCATTCGTCACAGGCAAACACGATCCTGCGGCGGCGGACCCTGCGGCATGGGCGCAGCTGCAGCAGCTCCCCCCGTCCGACCGCCTGCACACGGCAGTGCTCCCAAAGGGCGGAAGCACTCTGGGCGCGGGCGCGCTGGCGGACGGTAGAAAGGAGGGGAGGCGGAGCTGGCGCAAGTGGACTTGCGCGCGCTGAGCCACGCGCAGCGGGAGCGGCTAGTGGAGCGCGCGCTTGAGACGCTCGATCAGGACAACGAGGCGTACCTTACGAAGCTTAAAGCCCGCCTCGACCGGTGAGGTTCCAGCGGGAAATAGCGCGAAATTATGCGCTGCGCGAGGCGGTGGCATGGAGTCGGACAATTGCCAAGAAACCCTGTATCCATGTCGCGTTGTCGGCGGTCTGCGAAGGAGACAGAAAGAAGTGAGATTGTACGAAGCATCTACCGGTTCAGGGAAAGTACGGGAAACGGACATGGCAGCAGTTTTGGGCTCGATTTCCATACGTAATCCAACCTCCGTCCCCTCTTCTCCCCTCCCCTCCCCTCTTCTCCCCTGCATTCCCTTCCCTCTTTCCCTGCTCCTCCGAACCGCGCCGCCCAATGTCATCCAATGGCGAGCAGCGTGGGGCTGGCCGTGCCGGCGGTGGAGGTGCGCTTCGAGGATGTGCACGTCGAGGCGGGCGTGTACGTCGGCACGCGCGCGCTGCCCACGCTCCTCAACTTCACGCGCAACTCGCTCGCCGTGAGTCGCACTCGCTTGCCGTGAGTTACGCTCTTGACGCGAGCTTCCCTTGCGCCCAGTTTTCCGCCGCGACACTCGCTTCCCGCCATCGCACATGTGGCTCCAAGTTTCACTTCCTGAACCCCCCGTTTATTTCACAAGTTGTGAAATTAACTTCGAAGTTTCTGCCTTGCTTTCCCCCCCTTCTCCCTCCCACCCCCCGCCCCCCGCCTTTACCCACCCCTTCAGGCGGCGCTGCGGTCGCTGCGCGTGGTGCCGGATTCGCGGCGCCCGTATCCGATCCTGCACGGATGCTCGGGCGTGCTGCGGCCGGGCCGCATGACGCTGCTGCTGGGGCCGCCAGGCGCCGGCAAGTCCACTCTCATGCAGGCGCTCGCGGGCTGCCATGACAAGTCGCTCAAGGTGCGTGGGGCTTGTAACGGGGATGTGGAACAAGCCTCGTGACGGAATTGAGAAGGTGGAAACATGTAATGGGCCGTTTTTCACAAACCTCGTATGAGTGAGTTTGGGCGTCGTCCATTGAGGCTCAATGCTCTGTTCGCTGCTCCCCTTACCCATTTTTCTCAACTCCACTCCTCTTCCCTCGATGTCCATTCCCTCCCTTCCCTTCGCTCCCCATATTCCCTCACAGGTATCTGGCAGCGTGACCTATAACGGCATGCTCTTAACGAGTTCGTACCGGAGCGCACAGCAGTGTACGTGCCGCAGAACGATGAGCACATTGGCGAGATGACTGTCCGGGAGACCCTCGACTTCTCCGCGCGCCTGCAGGGCCCGGGGCTCCGCAAAGGTGCGCGTGTGCGCCTGTTGGGGGGCTGTGAGGGGTGGGCCTTTGGAAAGGTGCATGTTTGCGCGCGCGGGGTTCTGAGGTTTCAAAAACAGGGGTTCGGGCGCTCGCACGTGCCTTGTCTGTTTGCCTATCTTCAAGTTCCGGTGGTCTTCTTTCATCACTTCCTCCCTGTTCCCCTCTTTTCACTTCCCCGACTTCCCCCCCTGACCTTTCGCCATTCCACCCTTCCCCCTTATCGCCCTTCCCCTTCTCTTCCCCACCCCCCCCCCCCCCCCCCCCCTGGTGGCGCAGACCTAGTGGAGGAGCTGGAGAGGCGCGAGGCGGAGCAGGGCATTGTGCCGGATCCCACTATG